>JARQOD010000005.1:123070343-123170484 GCA_033576555.1 Oophaga sylvatica | reverse complement strand
GATCATCGTTCTCTGCGGCACATCGTCCTGTGAAATCAGGATTCACACCGCAAGAAAAATGACCAACTCAATAACAGATGGTTGATCGCATATTTTTAGAGCGGCCTGCCTGTGTAAACAGGCTATTTAATATTTGATCAACAATCAAGTTACTGATCGGTGCTCGTTAGCGCCACCTGTTGCCTTGTGTAAATGATACGTACCGTAAGTTTATATCACCTATTAGTTGGCTTACTTAGTGCAAGAGATTTTTGACCCAATTTTTGCACATGTTGTCAGGTATCAAGCAATGCCCCTTTTTATCAAGGTTACACCTCCTTGTTGCCCAAGGTGCAGAAAGTGTCTAAAGCTCATAATTAATATAATAGACAGTTTTTAATGCATTTGTGCTAGGATTCTGCTACATTTAGCTTAATAACTCTCCCCTTCTGTCTCTGAATCTGAAGTTTGTATTTCCTATATAAATTATTAAATTGGCATTAAAATAAAGACCACCCGGATCAGGTCTCTTTCCCTTGGTTGCAGCGTAGGTGGTGTCTCAGCTCCTATAAAAGAAGCCTTTTTACTAGCAGTATGAATTATTATCAAGATACACATCAGATTCCATTACTTCACAGAGAAAGTATATCGTAGCACTACTGTGAGGGTGCACAGGTAGGGGTCCAACCCAATATACCATAAAGAAGAAGAAAACCTGGCACTCAACTTAAATGATGAATAAAATTTTTTCCAATTTTATTGCAGTCAAGGTATAAACATAGGATGGAGACGTTTCGGTCTAAACATAGACCTTCATCAATCCGACTGCTTGTAGAAAGGTATTCTGTAGGAATATATTCTGTAGGCACTCAGTCTTATTTGTTTAGAAAAGAAAAGGACATGTAGTGGTGCCTTCTCTTATACATATGGTAGAGGATCTGTATACTCTTAGTGAAAAGATCAGGTCCAATAGGGCTCCTAATTATGTATATATTAATACAGCGTTCTTCTCTCCCACGCTGATGCGGTATCCGCCGCTTGTCAGCTGCAATAAAATTGGAAAAAATTTTATTCATCATTTAAGTTGAGTGCCAGGTTTTCTTCTTCTCCATTACTTCACAGTGACGATCACACCACACTTCCTGAAAGGGTTCTACAGGAATACAAAAATAGAATCAAGTCCTAAATACCTGTAATTAGCAAATCGCAATCATCTTGTCTATAGAGGTAATCGGTAGAGGATTGAAGTGGCCGCTGTCCTGTTACCCTGACAGGAGCCTGTTAGCATGTGCAGCAGGAGGCTGCGCTGATGTCCCCTGGACATAGCTATACCACAATACCTCCCTACACAAAACACATGTGATTACCTTATTATAGGGATTTATTCGTAATGATATTCTGTTTCTGATTTGATCTTTTTCTATTCCCAGAGAACCCCTTTAAATTCCCACTCACAGTAATACAGCTCCATCACCTAAAGGGGCAGACCTTCTCCGTTTCGTACAGAACATCATGGTAGAGGTATATATGGCCTCGGTACTAAGGAACCATACTACATCTGTGCAGTGCTTTAGTGCTCCATGTGCACTGCTGCTGCATTAGTCTGTAATATATAGTAAGTAATAAAGGCCCAACTATAGGCAGCCTCTTATAGGCTATGGATTGCTTCGTCACGCCATCTAGTGGCAGCTAGAGGGAACGCAGAATTTCAAATACTAGTACAGTCATGGCCAAAAGTTTTGAGAATGACACAAATATTAATTTTTACAAAGTCTACTGCTTCACTTTTTCTAATGGCAATTTGCATATACTCCAGAATGTTATAAAGAGTGATCAGCTTAACAGCAATTACTTGCAAAGTCAATATTTGGCTAGAAAATGAACTTTATCCCCCAAAACACATTTCAACATCATTGCAGCCCTGCCTTAAAAGGACCAGCTAACCTCTTTTCAGTGATTGCACCATTAACACAGGTGTGGGTGTTGATGAGGACATGGCTAGAGATCAATCTGTCATGATTAAGTAAGAATGACACCACTGGACACTTTAAAAGGAGGCTGGTTCTTGGCATCATTGTTTCTCTTCTGTTAACCATGGTTATCTCTAAAGAAACACGTGCAGTCATCATTGCAATGCACAAAAATGGCCTAACAGGGAAGAATATCGCAGCTAGAAAGCTTGCACCTCAGTCAACAATCTATCGCATCATCAAGAACTTCAAGGAGAGAGGTTCCATTGTTGCCAAAAAGGCTCCAGGGCGCCCAAGAAAGACCAGCAAGCGCCAGGACCGTCTCTTAAAAGTGTTTCAGCTGCGGGATCGGGCTACCAGCAGTGCAGAGCTTGCTCAGGAATGGCAGCAGGCAGGTGTGAGTGCATCTGCACGCACTGTGAGGCGGAGACTCTTGGAGCAAGGCCTGGTCTCAAGGAGGGCAGCAAAGAAGCCACTTCTCTCCAGAAAAAAACATCATGGACAGACTGATATTCTGCAAAAGGTACAGGCAGTGGACTGCTGAGGACTGGGGTAAAGTTATTTTCTCTGATGATTCCCCTTTTCGATTGTTTGGGACATCAGGAAAACGCCTCATTCGGAGAAGACAAGGTGAGCGCTACCACCAGTCTTGTCTCATGCCAACTGTTAAGCATCCTGAAACCATTCATGTGTGGGGTTGCTTCTCAGCCAAGGGAATCGGCTCTCTCACAGTCTTGCCTAAAAACACAGCCATGAAGTAATCTTGCCTGAAGAAGGAGCCTCTGCGCTCTGAAAGCTTGCGAACATATAATTTTCTGGTTAGCCAATAAAGGTATCACTTTAAGAATGCTCTTGTCATAAATGGACGGAGAAGTATTCACAGCCATGAATAAAGAATGGTACCAGAATGTCCTCCAAGAGCAACTTCTCCCAACCCTCCAAGAGCAGTTTGGCAATCAACAATACCTTTTCCAGCATGATGGATCACCTTGCCATAAAGCAAAGGTGATAACTAAATGGCTCAGGGAACAAAACATAGAGATTTTGGGTCCATGGCCTGGAAACTCCCCAGATCTTAATCCCATTGAGAACTTGTGGTCAATCATCAAGAGACGGGTGGACAAACAAAACCTAAAAATTCTGACAAAATGAAAGCATTGATTGTGCAAGAATGGACTGCTATCAGTCAGGATTTGGTCCAGAAGTTGATTGAGAGCATGCCAGGGAGAATTGCAGAGGTCCTGAAGAAGAAGGGTCAACACTGCAAATATTGACTTGCTGCATTAACTCATTCTAACTGTCAATATAAGCTTTTGTTACTCATATGTTTGCAATTATATTTCTGTCTGTGATAAAAACATCTGTCAAACACACATAAAAACCAGAGGGCAGCAGATCATGTGAAAATCTAATATTTGTGTCATTCTCAAAACTTTTGGCCATGACTGTAGTCCCTGCCTTTGGAATGGGTGCAGACCAGTATTTCTGCAGTTTCCACAGATTATGGTGGGTTTAAGACAAGTGTAATACTGGCGCAAAATCAGGTTAAGGAGGTAATAAAACAGTAAAGAAAAAATATGCTCATATTTTTGTGAATTGTTGTTAAAAAAGGTGACAAGTTTGACTTATAGGATAAAGTAAATCAGTGCTAAAGCCAAGAAACACACGCTAGCCGTGGCTGCTGCTGGAAGGTGGAGGCAGTCTCCCAAGACAAATAATGGAGGGGAATATCATTCAGGTTTTCTGCTCCAGCTCATTTGCAGCTTGAAATGTGGCATATTCAGTCCAGCAGAACTGTTTTTATCAATGACTGCTTCCCAGTATCAGGCTTTATGGCTATCTCAGTCGCTCAGTGATGATTTGTGGCCGCTGAGATCTTCCTGACTCCTGAACTGCAATGACTTTTACAATCCCTCTTCATTTTCTGACTCAATCTTAATGCATGCATTTGCTCTTTTTTCCCGTCCGATCCTATTGAAGGCTGTGGTAAGTGCCTCATTTCTGCTTGCCTATTTCCTTACCACTCACACAGACAGCGCCAGCTGTTTACTCATGATGTCTTACATCTGATACATTAATACAAGCTAAAATGTTCATTGTCGCTTCCTTCTGGTGAAATGTGAGAGTGCTGTGTTCATTTGTGTCTGTTTACATCCCAGCATTTATGGCACACTGTAATAATGCATCTGTTACAGAATTAGAGAACGTTACAATATGTAGTGAATTGAAATGAATGGAAACAGCTGCAGTACCCGAGAGTGACCACTAGGCAGTGTACGGCGCTGTGGAATTCCAATTTTGCACACTGACTGCACTGCCATCTCTCAGCCCATCGGTGTCAGACCCCACCAATCTGGTATTAATAGGTCATCATTATCTCAATCACGGACAACCCTTTTAAAGAGGGTTCCAAAACTTTTTCAAAACTAGTAGACGGCCATTCCAATCCCGAACCACTAAAGTACTTCCCTTGTGATCTTTAGCAGGGCCAGACGTATTGCTCTCCCATCCATTTAAGGTACTGTCACACTAAACGAGATCGCTAATGCGTCTCCGATTTATGACGCAGCAGCGATCTCGTTAGCGACTTAGCTGTGTTTGACATGTAGCAGCGATGTGGCCCCTGCTGAGATGTTGCTGATCGCTTTTGAATGTTCTGAGCCGTTTTTTGGTCGTTGGTGTCCCGCTGGTGAGCCTGAATCACTGAGTGTGACACCATTTATGAACGACTTCACCAGCGTCGCAGGTGGGACTAGGTTTTCCCAACGACCGCAGAGGTCGTTATACAGATCGCTGATCGCTGATGAGATGTGTTTGGAATCTAAATAGCGATCACATAGCGATCGCACCAGCGATCTCACCGGCCGTGTCATTGTCGTGATCGCTGGTGCGATCACTAAGTGTGACAGTGCCTTTAGTCACCTGACCGCTGAGTTCATTGATTAGCTGCTGGGTTAAGCGACTGATAGGACGTCATCACTTCCGGTGGTCGGAGGTGTGTATTGCAAGGTCATACATGTGAACATGGATTGACCCAACGTATGATACAAGAAGCTGTCCATGGAAACCAACTTCTCTAGATTATAGAACCATATATTTATATATTCTGCATTATATGCCTATAATGCACAATGTACACAGTCATATTTTACTTTTTTGTGGGAAATTTTGTTCTTGTCTAATATAAATTATTAAGACAGATTTTTAATAGTTATTTATTTTAAAATTACCTTAATTACAGAGGACAGTACATATTAGAAAGAAAGGTGCATAATGTACACATAACAAAACATAAGGTAGAAAACAAGAACAATAAATATGACTAGATTAGAGAGACAGAACAGCACTGCAAAAAGAGAGGACACCATGTTTGTAACAGAGTCAGGGCTTATGCGTAAACTAAAAGTTGCCATAAGGGGGTAAATAATGGTCGGCGGTGCTGGAGGGTGTCTGCCATGTTTCCAGTGTAGTCTAGGAAGGATAGGTTATGAGAAATAAAGAGGATATGGATGTGGGAAAGTTTGTTGCAGACAGAGCATGGTTCCAAAAATGTCCCGGAGAGAGAGATTAGAGAAGCACAGGTCACACAAATGGGTTTGAGCTTTAATAGTGTTATTTCTAATCTCCGCTATGTAGAAAGGAAAGAGTTAAACAACATTTGGATAAAAGGATGATTTCAGGGAGCCCAGTTACAGATATAGGCCATGTTCACACGGTCAGTATTTAACATCAGTATTTGTAAGCCCAAACCAGGAGTGGGTGATAAATACAGAAGTGGTGACTTGTTTCTATTATGCTTTTTCTCTGATTGTTCCAATCCTGGTTTTGGCTTACAAATACTGAGGTAAAATACTGACCTCATACTGAACGTGTCACCGTGACCTTACCTGCAGCATCTGGTGTTTTATTTGACTCCCATCTCTACAGATAATTTGTAGCACTGGAGGAAAGTTGCCGCTACGTTCTATATCTGACCACTAGATGGCACTGTTGTATAGTCCTGTTTTCCTTTCTAGTCACCTGATCTCTATGGTATCTTTTATACATTATTAATATAACGGGTATAAAATACATCATTCTTTTATACAGAATCTCCCATAATTTGACACATTTGTTTTTGTTCCTTTTAAATAACATGTAAGCCCAATCACAAATAGGTTCAAATAGTATCCTTTTTACTGAATACATCATGAGCTTTTCAGTAGCTTTCTTTGATGCACTATAGCCATTAAGCTGCTTCCATTATAGTCTATGGGTCATAGATTCCTCTGTTGGGTATCCATCACTGGAATCCGTCACGTTAAGGTTATTATGGCTTTATCCCTTTAATACATATGTGATAAAAAGCTATTGAAAATCTCCTGATGGATCCTTCTATTGCATGTCTGTGACAGACGCCATATGGCAGCACGGCCACCCATGGGCTTTCATGTTAAAACTGTACACATTGAACCTATAAATTAATTACTGGATTCTGATGGATGTAGAAGTGTAATCTACCACGCTCTTCCATAGTTTTCGTTCCCCTTTTTTTCCCGTGCTACTGAAAGGCCGAAGGACACAATGGAGCGCTGTGGACATGTTTGGCTTGTACATTGGGGGCTTTCCATGGGTACCTGCTGAATGTAATAAAAACCACAATGTGAACATACAGTATTATGATTCATTACCCAACTGAAGCCAAATGGCTACTAGAAACACCACTGAGGTCTTTGGTGGGATAACATATATTTTAAGCATTATTTTCTAGAAATGACAGAGACAGATTAACATAGAAGCATATAACACTATACCACATGTACATGTAAAAGTAAAGGTATAAAACACAGTGCAATAAAGCAGGTAAATAAATCCCAAAGATGAAGCAAAACATATAAAAAAATGGATGCCCGAGAGCTCGGCCTTCCGGTCCCACACAGAATTCTCAAATCACAAGAAACAGTGACTCCTAATACTGACTTTATTCACATTCACCCATGTTGAAACCGTTCACATATAGGAGGTACATAGTGTGTCCAGGAGGGCTGTCACTCTGAGTAGAAGAAGTTAGTGACATCTGCAGAGGAGATTTAGCGCCGTATGTCTAGTGTGCCGCGGTCACAGTGTGAAAAGGCTGTAAGTTTGTGGGACTTAAGGCCCCATACACATTATTGTTGGTCATCCCCATATGGTTAGGAACAGCTGACTAATATTATGGGGGCACCCTGACTCTTTCCTGACACAAGAGTCGGACAGTTTGAACTAAAGAATCCGACCCTTTTATTTTTGGGCAATAGGCCGCTGTCGGAGCTTCTCCACTTTTCTCATCGAAAACACATGAACGTTCGCCCGAGAGATCTTAATCTCTCATATACAGAAAAATGCGCACAAAGAACTCTAATTAAAAAGCACTATAATTAGGTACAAAGAAAAACATCTAAAAAATGGTGGGCAGGTGATGTATGGTAATAACCCAAAAGGTAAGTACATACATGTTACACTAAGTACAGTGATCTAGTGCCATAACAAACAGGATATAAATAATAGTGCACAAGACATGAAGCGTAATGCCACAAAAATCAATTGATTTACCTAATGCATGCGTAAATAAATGTGAACGTCATTTACCTAAGTTGCCACATCCACTGATTTATACCCAGCAGGCAGTGTGACTGTTTCATTATACTGCCACTAGCCTCATCTATTGCCTACATTCATGTATTCTGTATTTCCTATAAACCTGGTTGAACTCTGGTCCCACATATGGGTTATTACCATACATCACCTGCCCTCCATTTTTTACGTTTTTCTTTGTATCTAATACAAGTGATTTTTAATAGAATTGTTTGTGCACATTTTTCTGTATATGATCCTATATCTATCACATGTGTATTTCCAGCTTAAGGCTTCGGGCACATGGATGTATTATAGCTATATTTTCTGTTAAGCAACCAAGGTCTGCCATATTTCTCTGTTATCGCTTCATACAGTATAGCTCAGCACCAAGTGGTAAATAAAATGTAACCTTTAATTAATCCTATTAAAACCTTACACACAATTATTAAAATGCCCCTAGGGACATAAAGTGCACTGGTGAAAAAGAAAATCCACTAAAAGGTGATCCACAACAGTGTCAACCAGTGGATTTATGAAGGATATGCTCCGTCCTGTCTCAACATCAAATATAATAACCAGTATTTTTATCATTAACCGCTTCTATATAATAAGAAAATATAATGGGGAGAACTGCTCACATCAAGGTAAAGATCTTCCCTTAATAACTCTCTCAATAAATACGGGAACAATCTCGCATATAATGTGACCGGAGTCAGATCCCCATGCCTGTCATGGTCCTATGATATTCCTGTATGACCCAGCCATGCCCAAGTCTGTAGAAAGATGGGGTGCGTTGGTCACTACACGTTTCCTCTTCAGGAAGATTCCTCACGGGTGCGTGTGGTAAGTCAGTCCCAACACCATGCCTGCACCCTAATGTCACCGGTCATACTCATCCGACCATCTGTGCAGCAGCCTAAACAACTATGGCCTTAAATCCAATCTTACCTCGTTTTCTTGTCACGGTGATGTCACCTCCTTTAAACAAGGAGACCCCATTATTTAATGATGCAACAGCAAACATTGAATAGTTTGGGGGGTTCAGATGTAAACAGGTAAACCTGGGTTGATACGTCTTCTTAGGTTCCCTTTAAAAACATGGTCTGTCAGCTGATTCATGCTGCCCGTGGACTGACTGCACGATTTCAGCCAGGTATATTTTTCTTTCAAACGTTCCGGCGTTTCAGAGAAGATATAAGTTTGATCATCCCGGGACCATAGGAAGAGATGAGAGTAGTCAGCTCCGTCATGGCCGACTTATCTCCCCACTGCTGTAGTTGATTGGCAGGCTTCTCCGATGTGTGTACAGAGGGAGAGACCTGTCAATCACCTGGAGCGGGTCTGGACTATTCTCGTCCATGGTCTCCAGCCAGATCTTCAAGGAATATTTTTTCTTTAGAGAAAAACATACCTGTTGCAGTCAGGTAACCAGTCTATGATTCATGTTGCCTGTGATCTGGGCATCTTGAATCATCGAACAGTTTCCCTTTGGTTGGTGATCTTTGGATTTTGGCTACTGGCTGCAGCAATTGTAGCCACAGCCCTTGAGATATTTCTTCAAATATCATTGGTGCCAATCCATGAGTATGAATTATATATTCTCCTGTTCGCTAAATAGTATTAGTGAACTGAGTCTCCCAAATGCCCCAAACAGGGTCCTGTGGTAAATGCCCAGGGGTGAGGCCCATCAGTAATGCAGCAGTTACCTAGTATAGGTGCCCAACTGTACCCAGAGATCGTACAGGACACCTTTCACTTTAACTTCATAGAATTGAGGAAATTGGGAGATTTGTGTTTATGTTACTTAAAACTAAAGAGCAACTAAACCGTGTCTGCGTTTTTACAAGAATTGAGCGATGCAGCTACTCATCACAAGCATGATTCCTCATCATCCATTAATAATTCTGTTTCTAATGCATCAAAGATTCCGCTTGCACATGTGTACTGGCTGTAGGGTGCCCGATATCCTCACTGAAGTGACTAACCGTAGAAGTCGCAGCTTTGGGGAACGAATCCCAAAGGGCTTCTCTGTAAAATTGAAATATACTGATCATCTCCTTTCAGGGTTTCTTTGAAGAAGAAGAAGGAAAAGAATATATCTACAAGGAGCCCAAATTAACAGGGCTGTCAGAAATATCACAGAGGCTGCTCAAGTTGTATAGTGATAAGTTTGGAGCGGAAAACGTGAAAATCATTCAAGATTCCAACAAGGTGGGTGATGTGTACGAGCGTGAGGATCTAGATATTGTTATCCTCCAGAGTCCTGTCCTATTATCATACTGGAAAATGAAAATCTCCATTGCAGTTATACCAATGGTTATACTGAGGATGTAATATAAGCGGGGACTTGAAATGTTATGTTAATGCTGTACTGTATAAGGCTATGTTCACACACAGCATTTTTGCTGCATTTTTTTCCTGAAGCCAAAATTTGCTCCCTTGGCAGGAAAAATGCTGTGTTCAAAACACCCATTTTTCAGCCTCCTGGCGTCATTTTTTGCAGTGTTCCCATAGCTTTTTTCACGTACTTTTTGCAGTGTTTTTACAGTGCCGATTTATGTGTTCTTTATCTACAGTACATGTTTATTAAAGTTACATTTATTCAACAAAAACACATAAATATGCCACGAAAAATGCTGTTGCTTTTTTTTTGCAGGGCTTATCATTTTCTCATTGCTTTGTATGGGTGAAAAAAAGCTGTAAAAATGCTGAAGAAACGCTGACAGAATTGACATGCTGCAGAGTTATAAAACGCTGCCGTTTTCCAATTCAGTTAGGAAAAAAAAACAAGCATGTGCATGAGATTTCTGAAATCTCATAGCTTTTGCTGGTACTATATAAAGGTGCTTTTAATTTGCATGAAAAAATGCAGCAAAAAACAACCACTGCATGTGAACACAACCTGAGGCTATGTTACCACGATGAGCTTTTGGTGAGTTTTTTACTTTGCTATATTTTTTCAAAATTTGCAAAATGCAAATGCAGAAAATATGCAGCATCAAAAACTTATCAAAAGCTCTTTGTGTGAACGTAGCCTTAAGCAGTAAAGGAGTCATCACTGACATTGGAAGTGCTCTACCTCTTAATATAATGATTTATCAGAGATACGGATGAATATATCTCACTGTAAAACATAAATGTATGGTGGTCCCCCAACACGTTGAATTAAAACTCAATTGTCTCCTGTGAGATAGTAGTGTCAGCTGTGTCTGGTCCAGTTTTTTTACTTTCATCATCCATCCATAATACAATTATAATCAGTGTGAATATTTGTGACCTAAATGTGACAATTATGTTTTCCTATATTTCTACTATAGTTCTACAATAGTTTTTTGGGATTATTAGCGAGATTTTGCTTTCTGCTAGGGCTAAGTGCTGAATTCTGCTGACCCCTCCACCCTGCTTCTATCAGCTCAGATAACATGCACAGTAATGGGCGATAAGCCATTGAATAGCAGAACACTGTGAGAAGTGTTATCTGAGTGTGTACATCAGCTTTACGACTGATAAAATGGGACGCATCATGGTCAAAACTGGAATACTCTGTTAACACCTCACGTTTTCTGTAAGTATTCCTTAATGTTTATTTAGGTGAATCCTAAGGACCTGGATCCCAAATTTGCCTACTTCCAAGTAACATATGTCACGCCTTACTTTGATGAGAAAGAGCTTGAAGACAGAAAAACTGATTTTGAGAGACACCACAATATATGCAGATTTGTATTTGAGACCCCATTCACCTTATCAGGGAAGAAACATGGTGGAGTGGAGGAACAATGCAAGAGGCGCACCGTGCTGACCAGTAAGTGACTACTGTCATGTACACACAATTTAGGCAGGGCGGGGACAAAAGAGAGATGCAGTAGGCAGCTGCCTAGGGTGCCAGGAAGGAGAGGGGCCGATTTATGCACCACGAAAGCTGAATACTCAGTGGGGCAGATCTATTAAAACCGTGCTACTTTTAGACAGTGTGAACTTAAAGTATCACACCGGGTTTGTTTGTTTTTTTATTTCACCACTAGATAGGTATGTTAATGTGTGTTCCATGTGTTTAGTAAAATACTTACAGATTGTTTCCAGCGCCGCTACGGTCCTCTTCTCTACTACGAGACCGTAGTTGTGGCTGGCTGGATCACTCCTAAGTTTACTGAGCAGACTGGAAGTCACTTCTCATTGAGTGTCTATGAGACAGAGAACAAGGCTCTCCTTGACTTACCATAAGTAAAGACAGATAGTGATCATTAGCAGTGACTTCCGACCAGTCAGATCTGTGGTCACAGAATGGTGTAGCGGGATCAGAAAAGCACCAGAAACCGTAGAAGACAGCCACCGGTAAGTATTTTACAATACACAGAGAGCATACTTTACTGATACCTTTCCAATGGTGAAGCAAAAAAATAACCCCGGTGTGCTACTTTAAACTAGTCGGTGTTAAAAATCGCCAGATTTACATTATCACAGGGGCCTATGCTGGTTAATAATTTGATGGATCTTGGGACTATGTTTACACCAGATAGTTGGCTTACTGTAGGACTGAAATTTGCTTAATTTGCAGTCACAACACACAGGCTGTCCATGCGTGTATTGTGACTGTCACACAGCCGCAACACATGCAGCTGTGGCACCAGACACCTGATTATTGGGAGCGCTCCATGTATCTGGGTTCCCGCTGCAGCTTCTTTGGTAAGCGGTATATCTTGCCGACTAAGGAAGGAGCAGACGATGTCGCTCATCTCTATTTATAAAATAGCCAATCTCATCATTACTTCTACACACATCCTGATAAATCCACTGTACATACATGGCCACGCTATAAAAGTTGATTTAACTGCTGTAACCTAGCAAAGCCACGTTACCTACTCCCCATATGTACAGTTAAAGTGGGAATAACATTTGGACAAACATGGCCTATATTCTATGACCATTTGATGGACTGTTCCTTTTCTCCTGCAGCCAGCCATTCATTTCCATATGTTAAAAAAAGGATACAAGTAATCAGCCAGGCAAGCACCGAACTGAATCCCATAGAGGTTGCAATAGATGAGATGTCCAAGAAAGTCCAGGAGCTGCAGCAGCTTTGCACAATGGATGACGTGGATATGATAAGACTTCAGTTGAAGCTTCAGGGGAGTGTTAGCGTCAAGGTGAGAAGCGCAAATAGCTCATAAAAACCTGTATTTCAAAGCTGTTCTCTTCTGTCTGATTTTTACAATTGTATTTATTCCAGTTTTCCAAAACGTCAGTAGGAAATGGTGCTCTTAAAGCCTTCACTGGGATTGTCAAGGGGCCGCACATGATATGTTCTTGGCCTTAAGCCGCCGTCTCACATAGCGATACACCAGCGATCCCGACAACGATCAGGATCGCTGGTGTGTCGCTACATGATCGCTGCTGAGCTGCCAACAGGCAGCGATCAGGACAGCGACACTGCGGGTAACATCGCTTAGTTATCCGCAGTGTACATTGGATACCAGCGCCCTGATGTAGGGTGCTGGTATCCAAGGTACACATCGGGTTTCCAGGCACAGCCCCGCGCCTGGAAACCCGCTGTGTACCTTGGTTACCAGCGGATCGCTGGTCTCCCGCCTGTCACACGCAGCGATGCGCGCTGGCCAGCGGGAGACCAGCGATCAAAAAATGTCCAGGACATTCAGCGACGATCAGCGATACCCAGCAGGGGGGCTGATCGTCGCTGAATGTCACACACAGCGATATCGCTGGGGAGATCGCTGCTGCGTCACAAAACTAGTGACTCAGCAGCGATCTCGCTAGCGAGATCGCTGTGTGAGACGGGGCTTTAGTTTCAGGTGAACAATATAAAAAAGTTCTCCCCTTAAATTTACATTAGAAAAATTACAATAACATTGTGTCTTGGCTGCTTTTCCCCATATTTGCTCATCTTACCATTAATGTTTGACCGTTATCAGAGAGGCTCCAATCTTTACATTTACTGATCCAACACATCAATTTCAAGAACTCAATGTTCACTTTCTTCCTAGTGTAACCCTAACGTGCAATCAATGTCATTCACTTCACCTGTTTTATTGTTATGGCTGATTGATGTGAAGTCCATTGTAGAGAGGCATCAATGATTGTATAATCAACCACTGATCAATCAGAACTAGGTTTTTACTTGAATCCGTAAAGTTAACAATAAGGCTGAATGTTTCCTTTTCCATAATCTTCAGATTACAGCACAAATATCTGGAGGTGTAAAGACCTCAGTAATATTTTCAAAATTTCTGATAAATCTGTTTTAGGCTGGATATACATAGCATTTGCCACTACATTCAGTGCTCCATCGAGGCTTACATCCAAACCCCTGCAAAACTGGATTCGGATGTGTGTGCCAAAGAGGCCAAGGACTTTACTGATGATCACAGTGTTCTCTGCCAAGTATCATTTTGTGTCGTATATGCTTAGCAAGACATAGTCTTTTACATGTTGGTGCCCGCCTCCAATAGGCTTAGCTGGCCGAAAATGATGCATGACAGAGCACACTGCGACTCCGTCCGCATCATTATAGCCATTGGCCCTGTTGTATACACCTCAATCCCATTTTGCGGAGTTTGGTTGTATGCCCCAACGGAGCCACTGAATGACCAGAGTGACATTTCTGGCATAGGGAAAGCCACATATCATGAATGAGACATGAGAATGCTAAAAGCTGCAAATTTTGCTCAACTCCAAATTGTGCCAAAATATGGCTACTTTTTTTAAGAGATTTTTGCCAGAATTCTGGTGAACTTGCTTTAATGAATCATGGCCTAAGAATGCAGATTGGGTCACCTTACAATGGTGAGGTGTCAGATAAATAAAATCTCCACCTGTCCCATGGGCTTGCAGGATGGAGAATCCTCCATATGTTACACTGCTGTAAATGAAGTTTATTTTCTTCCTAATAAAAATCACATTTTGCACTTTTTGTTTGCGTAGACACATTGAAAAGATTAGGGTCAAAGAAGAACTGACATTTTATCCTTATCTGTATTAAATGTAATTTTTGGCTTGATTCTTCGTATCCTATGTAGATATTTATTTGCCCTTTATCTTCTAACGTTGAACATTTCTGTTCTGAAGTCTAATTTGCTGGGTTTCAGGTAAATGCCGGCCCGATGGCATACGCTAGAGCGTTTCTAACAGAAACAAATGCCAACAATTACCCAGAAAACCAAGTAAAGCATCTGAAAGAAATATTCAGGTAACATAATGTACAAAGTATAAAGTTCTTTATTGTAAAAAGACAAAGCTAGGACATGTGAATAAATGATGCAGAGAGAAGTTATTTCAATGTGCAGAAGAAAGTTATTGGTTATATTGTCTCTATTGACAAAGCTTCACATAAGGTAGCCATATAACAATCAGCAATCACATCCGGCCAATGACTTGGTGTTCTGTACGGCCAAAATACAAAATGGCCGGTCTCTGTTGGGGAACTTTTCTGTCTCCAGATATTAATGCAGAAACAAAATATTAGAAGTAAAGGGCATTTTTGCCTACCTATGAGAATACACCGGCAGAAGTTACCGCCATGGGTAATTTACCAACTTTTTAGAAGTATTTATTTGTTAGAGATTTTTATAATGTTATGAAGACTGTTTCCAATCAAAAGTTAAAAATTTACTTATATTAGTAAGAAAGCAACATAACAATAGCCACATTTTGGTCATATTTTTCCTCTTACTTACAGTTTACGTTTTACACACAAGGACAAGTGTCCATATTGACCAATCACAATTGTTCTCTGCCTTTTGCCACACTCATTATGTTCTTCTTTACTGCACTTTTTTCCAGACAATTTGCAGATACATGCGGCTTGGCTTTAGAAGTAAATGAGCGCCTGATAAAGGAAGATCAACTAGAATACCAAGAAGAGATGAAGTCTCATTACAGGGAAATTCTGACAGAACTCTCTGAAGTCATGAATGAACCGGTGAGCGGATAAAAATAACCTCGCATTAGTAAAGATGGGAAATATTCTTAGCTAATGAAACAGTAGACTAGTGCCAATGCCTGAAACTGTCTGGCCTTAAATTTCACATTTCTTTGTGGATGTTGTCTGTGACCTCTTCATTGTCACATATATCAGATATCACTGTCTGTGAAGATGGCTCTCATCTATCATTAACCCTAAAGGTACTGCCACACTTAGTGATCTCGTTAGCGATCACGATAACGACGCAATCGTTGGGGTGATCTCTTTTAGGTCGCTAGTAGCTGCCAAACAGGAGATCTCATAAACGACTCATCAGCGGTCAGTGATCTCTTTAACGACTTTGGCGGTCGTTAGGATGTCATTAGCATGTACTGAGCGCTTCTGATTCATAGGAATTTCCAGCATCGCTCCTGCTCTCTGCGTCCTGCTAGCCTGCTTTGCAACTTCTGCGATCCTCTCTGTGATGCAAAAGAGAACTTACAGATATTGCGATCTACTCCGTGACGCAAAACAGTCATGCGTCACAAACGAGGTCGCTCGTCGTTCGCAAAAGGTGCCAAACACAACGATATAGGCTCACCAGCGGGACCCAACGATCAAAAAACGGTCCAGAACTCTAGTGAACAATCAGCGACATCACAGCAGGGGCCACATCGTTGCTACATGCCACACACACACGCAACGAATCGCAAAATAGTGACGTTTTAGTGATCTCATTTGCGATCTCGTTTAGTGTGGCATACCCTTCAGTGAAATCTAGGTAGACCACAAATACTCTGGGGGACGGTATCGGGAGTCTGACAGTGGTGATAACACCTAAGGATAGCGACGTTGTCCGGCTGTAGCTATGTACGCCTGCTCTCACTATAACGGGTGGACAGAGGTAAAAATCTCCCCATTCTTAAACCAAACCTGTAAAATGTGGACAAATGAAAGTGTTGGCTTATTGGGGTCATCTTTCTCTGTTGAGACTTGCAAAATCACTTAAATATAACCATACAGTTAGGTCCATATATATTTGGACAGAGACAACATTTATCTAATTTTGGTTCTAGACATTACCACAATGAATTTTAAACAAAACAATTCAGATGCAGTTGAAGTTCAGACTTTCAGCTTTCATTTGAGGGTATCCACATTAAAATTGGATGAAGGGTTTAGGAGTTTCAGCTCCTTAACATGTGCCACCCTGTTTTTAAAGGGACCAAAAGTAATTGGACAAATGACTCCAAGGCTATTTCATGGACAGGTGTGGGCAATCCCTTTGTTATGTCATTCTCAATTAAGCAGATGAAAGGGCCGGAGTTGATTTGAGGTGTGGTGTTTGCATTTGGAAGGTTTTGCTGTGAAGGAAACATGGGTCACAGGAGCTCTCCATGCAGGTGAAACAAGCCATCCTTAAGCTGCAAGAACAGAAAAAAACCCATCCAAGAAATTGCTACAACATTAGAAGTGGCAAAATCTACAATTTGGTACATCCTGAGAAAGAAAGAAAGCACTGGTGAACTCATCAATCCAAGAGCCCACGGAAGACAACAGTGGTGGATGATCGCCGCATACTGTCTTTGGTGAAGAAGAACCCGTTCACAACATCAACTGAAGTCCAGAACACTCTCAGTGAAGTAGGTGTATCTGTCTCTAAGTCAACAGTAAAGAGAAGACTCCATGAAAGTAAATACAAAGGGTTCACATCTAGATGCAAACCATTCATCAATTCCAAAAATAGACAGGCCAGAGTTAAATTTGCTGAAAAACACCTCCAGAAGCCAGCTCAGTTCTGGAAAAGTATTCTATGGACAGATGAGACAAAGATCAACCTGTACCAGAATGATGGGAAGCCAAAAGTTTGGAGAAGAAAGGGAACGGCACATGATCCAAGGCACACCACATCCTCTGTAAAACATGATGGAGGCAACGTGATGGCATGGGCATGCATGGCTTTCAATGGCACTGGGTCACTTGTGTTTATTGATGACATAACAGCAGACAAGAGTAGCCGGATGAATTCTGAAGTGTACCAGGATATACTTTCAGCCCAGATTCAGCCAAATGCTGCAAACTTGATTGGACGGCGCTTCATAGTACAGATGGATAATGACCCCAAGCATACAGCCAAAGCTACACAGGAGTTCATGAGTGCAAAAAAGTGGAACATTCTTCAATGGCCAAGTCAATCACCAGATCTTAACCCAATTGAGCATGCATTTCACTTGCTCAAATCCAGACTTAAGAGGGAAAGACCCACAAACACAAGACCTGAAGGCTGCGGCTGTAAAGGCCTGGCAAAGCATTAAGAAGGAGGAAACCCAGCGTTTGGTGATGTCCATGGGTTCCAGACTTAAGGCAGTGATTGCCTCCAAAGGATTCGCCACAAAATATTGAAAATAAAAATATTTTGTTTGGGTTATGTTTATTTGTCCAATTACTTTTGACCTCCTAAAATGTGGAGTGTTTGTAAAGAAATGTGTACAATTCCTACATTTTCTAACACATATTTTTGTTCAACCCTTCAAATTAAACGTTACAATCTGCACTTGAATTCTGTTGTAGAGGTTTCATTTCAAATCCAATGTGGTGGCATGCAGAGCCCAACTCGCGAAAATTGTGTCACTGTCCAAATATTTCTGGCCCTGACTGTAGTTCCTACACTTAGACTGTATTTTAGCTCTGCATTTAGATGGGGGGAAGAGGTGAATTACCAATGGCTGTGCATTACTTTAGGGGAGTAAAAAGAGTCACACATTTTGGCATGTGCCGTATTTATGCTAAAATTTGTGACTTTTTCTTATATTGTATAAAATGTGTCAGGATAGGCGAGATGACGTGGGGCCTCTATCATTCCAAATTCTAGTACAATTCCATGACTGCTTATAACAGGTGTAGATTTGCATTGAGCAGACACCAAAAGGTGCATCACATTTTTTAAGAGTTGTGTGCCTCTTAATAAATTTGGTGCATTTTATGCCAATTTACTTTTGTTTTAAGACTGACATACAAAATACTAGTTTTAACCCCTTCACGACATGCGCCGTACATGTCAGGTCTACTCCTTTGATGTGGGCTCCGGTGCTGAGCCCACTTCTTTTCCAGCACATGTCAGCACCCGTCCACCCGCAGCTGTTAACATGTTAAATGCCACTGTCAATCTCTGACAGCGGCAATTAACATGATCATGCCGGAAGCGCGTCACAAACCTCGCCCATCGGCACCTGTGTCTCATGACCGCGGGTCGCAGATGGGTTGGTATGACAACCCAGGATCTGCAGGAGACCCCCTGTGGTTGCCATGGCTGGATAGTTGTGAGCGCTGCCCAGCGGTAAGTACCTGCAGTATAATACAGTGTTTGAAAATGAATGGGGTTTTAGAAAAACAAGTAGAAAGATCAAACACAGTGGAGCTGATTCATTATTGCAACTGTGCATCTTTTTTGTTTAGTTTTTTGATGTTTTCACTTATTTTCCATTTGCACCTAATTCTTCTTTTAATTTGTGACATTTTTAAAGTCTATTTTGTTTTTGTCTTTTTTTATGCTCATCATTGTGGGCGAGGTTTGGGATTTTTTAGATGTTTTCAGCTGATTTATCAATTGTCGCTACATTTTTGTGTAAATGTGCTCCAGTCTCCCTTTGCTTTTATTTTATTTAATTTTCCTCTAGAAATTTTGCAACATATTGTGCTAAAAAGTTGCAAAATCGGTTAAAAAGAAGCTGTCAGATGATTCATGCTGCACAAACAGCGGGCAGCAAGAATTGCAACCTGACTGCAAAATTGCAGCCAGGTGCTATATTTTTTGGACTATAAGACGCACCTAGGATTTAGAGGAGGAAATTAGGAAAAAAAATTGCAGCAAAAAATGTGATCAATTCTGTACTTAATATCTCCTATCCTGGTATGTATGATCCCCTCATCCCTATCCTGGTATGCATGGTCCCATCATCCCTATCTTGGTATGCATGGCCCCTTCATCCCCATTCTGTTATACATGGCCCCTCATCCCCATCCTGGTATGCAGGGTCCATTCATCCCCATCCTGGTATGCATGGCCCTCTCATCCCCATCCTTGTATGCAGGGCCCCCTCATCCCCATACTGGTATGCTTGGCCCCCCTCATCCCCATCCTGGTATACATGGCCTTCCATTCCTATCCTGGTAGGCATGGCCCCCTCATCCATAGCCTGGTAGACATATCCTTCTTATCCCTAGCCAGGTAGGCATGGCCCCCTCATCGCTATCCTGGTAGGCATGGCCCCCTCATCCCTATCATGGTATGCAGAGCCGCCATCTCCGTACTGGTACGCATGGCCCCATCCTTATCCTGGTGTGATTGGCCCCCATCCCCATCAGAAAAACATGGAAAAACATAATCCATTATACTTACCTTCCTGCACTCCCTCGCAGCGTCTTGTTCCAATGCCAGCAGTTGATTTATGCTTGTAAGCAGCGCATGGCAGGGACGTCATGCACTGCATACAAGCCGAGGACAGCTGCCGGAATACTCACTGCTCCCAACGCTGGGACTATGTGTGTGGAGAGCAGTGAATATTCATTGCTCTTTAATAGTGAGTATAGTGTTAGCCGCAACCGCCGGCTTCCTGCAGCTTGCCGGGCGTTCACATGTGCCGCTACCATAGGGAATGACTATTCACTGCATTCCACTCACATAGTCCTAGCTGTGGGGAGCAATGAGTATTCCAGCAGCTGTCCTCGGCTTGTAAGCAGTGCATGACGTCCCTGCCAGTGAATATTCATTGCCTTCAGTAGCAGGGACACGCAAATGCCCTGCAGCTGCAGGAAGCCGGCTCCTGAGGCTAACAGCATGTATGCTATTAAAAAGAAATTAATGTTCACTTCCCTCCATGTCCATGGGCATGAAATGCAGTGAATATTCGGGTTTTTTTAGCAGTGGGCACAGGAGTTAGCCACAGGCTCCTTCCTCCTGTGACCCGATGCTCCACCGCTGCCGCTCCCCCACCTTCCCACCACAGCCAGAGCAGGTACATCCTGACTATAAGATGCACCACCATCTTCCTCCACATTTTTGGAGGAAAAAAGTGTGTCTTGTAGGCCAAAAAATACGGTATATTACTCTCTGAAATGCTCTGCTGTTTCAAAGAAAAAAGCTTTTAAGATACAACAGGCCAATGCTGGAGACCAGACTAGTCCACCTCTGCCCCCCGTGCCAGTCTCCCTATGTTTATGCGAGAGGAAAGACCTGTCCATCACTTAGATTAGTCCTGGGATAAAATCTTGTGAGTATATTTCCTGGAACATTTAAGAGAATAATATACATTGCCTTGAGACAGTATTCATACACTGTGAATTTTTCCCGTTACACTGACAAACTTAAATGTATTTTATTGAGATTTTATGTGATATACCAGCACAAACTAACAAAAATTTGTGTGAAGGAAATGTTAGATGGTTTTCTAAAATATAAATCTGAAAACTGTGACTTGCATTTGTATTCAGCCCCCCTCAGTCAATACTTTGTATGACCATCTTTCACTGCAATTACTACACGTCTTTTGGGGTATGTCTCTACCAGCTTTGCAAATCTAAAAGCTAATTTTTTTTCCCATTCTTCATTGCAAACTAGCGCTATTTCAGTGAAATTGGATGGAGGCATCTGTGAACAGCAATTTTCAAGTTTTGCTATAGATTCTTAGTGGATTTAAACACATACAGCTGCATGGATAAATCGAAAGATATAAGGGCCACATAAGTGTGTATAGGCCCAAAAAACACCACTCAATAAAACATATTTAGACCAGGAGAATAAAGAGTCATAGGTGATATTTAGAGTAAAAAATCCCAATAAATTCTTTATTATACAAAATTCCATAAATAATGCAATCGTAACATTTATGTATACAAAAACACATAGAGACAGTGCAAGACGGAAGGGGTTAATAAACCTCCTGAACAGGAAAAATGTCCTGATACTATATACAGGCTGGTATAAATAGCGAAACCTCAAAGAAGTAATTCACTAGTAAATAAGTACACGCTAAAGTACAAAGAATAGGTCATATGTGAGGTCGCATAACATACCAGCCATGGGGCACAACCACAAAGGTAAATAGCGTCCAGACGTAACAGACTGAAAAACTCACTGGCACCCCGACGTACGTTTCGCTGGCATGGAACGCCGCTTTCTCAAGGGGATTCTCAAGATTCTTAGTGGAGTTTAGGAAAGTGACTGGGCGATTCAAGCACATACATACGCTTTGATCTAGGCCAGGGTGGTGAATCTCCAGCTCATGGGCTTTTCCCTGGCCACCTGACTGATTCCCAGGAACTGCAATGCACGAGTCGGCAACCACGTTTCGTCGGCCGCCGGAGAGCATGCATCGCATGCATTAAAGGAACACGTTCTGTCAGGACGTACTCCGTTGGCAAAGTTAGCCTGCAGTGCGCAGACCATCCAACAGATGAAGACAGCAGTGGCAGCCCCAGCATCACCTGTGATGTCTCTGTTCCTGCCCCAGCATCACCTGTGATGTTTTTGATCCTGCCTCAGCGTCTCCTGTGAGGTATGTGCTCCTGCCCCAGCATCACCTGTGATGTCTTTGCTTCTGCTGCAGTATGTCCTGTAATGTCTCTACTCCTGTCCCAGCATCTGCTGTGGTGTGTCTGCTCCTGCCCATGTACCTCCTGTGATGTATATGTTCAAGCCCTAATGTCACCTGTGATGTATATACTCCAACCCCCGTGTCTCCTGTGATGTCTCTGCTCCAACCCCAGGGTCTCCTATTGTATGTACTCCAGCCCCAATGTCTCCAATGTGCTGCATATACTTCAGCTTCAGTGTCTCCTATGTGCTGCATATGATCTAGCCCCAAGTATCTCCTATAGGATATATATGCTCTAGGGCCAGAATCTCCTATGTGATATGTATGCTTCAGCCCCAGCGTCTTCTATGTGATATATATTCTCCGGTCCCAGTGACTCTTATATGATGGTTATGCTCCAGCCCCAGTGTTTCCTATGTGGTGCATATGATCTAGCCCCAGTATCTCCTGTGATGTCTCTGCTCCAGTCCCAGCATCTTCTATTCTATGTACTCCAGCCCATTGTTTCCAATGTGCTGTATATACTCCATTTCCAGTGACTCCTATGTACTGCATATGATCTAGCCCCAGCATCTCCTATGTGATGTATATGTTCTAAGGCCAGAGTCTCCTATGTGATATGTATGCTCCAGCCCCGGCATCTCCTATGTGATGTATATTTTTGGCCCCAGTGACTCTTACGTTATGGTTATGCTCCAGCCCTAGTGTCTCCTATGTGATGTATATGCTCCTGACTCAGTGTCACCTATGTGATGTATATATATAGCTGCCCCAAAGTATCCTATTTATGTATAAAGCACACCTCCCACTGCTTGCCTGCTATAAATGTTATGTCAGCAGTGATGAATTTCCCATGCAGTGTAATATACATCTGTCTACAGAAGAACGAACTGCTGCGAGTTTTTTTTACAAATCTTATCATCACAAAGAGTTGATTGTGCTCCAGACCTATGCAAATCTGGAATAGCAGTTGCGAGTAACAACAAGATCAATACCACCTTATATAAACAAGTTTTCCCAAAAAGAAACAATTCCAGAAGTCACATTAGGGGTGAATTAATTAATTGTTTGACCAAATATACCAGGATCATTTTCAAGTTGATAATTTTGTGTGATCTCCAAATAATGGTATAAATATCCAATATCTCCCTTAGCAGAAAAAAGGTTCCACACCCCTGATCTAGACCATCCCGTTGTAGCTCTGGAAGTATGTTTAGGGTCATTGGCATACTGGAAGGTGAACCTACACCCAAATCACAAGTCTCTTGCAGCTTCAAACAGGTTTTCCGCCATTCATCTTTCCATCATCTCTGACCAGCTTCCCTGTACCTACAGCATGATTATCACTCGTTCAAAAAGGCCAGCTTTATAGAGTATAGAACTAATAGTTGTCCTGTGGGCAGATTCTCCCACCTGAGCTGTAGAGCTCTGCAGTTCCTCCAGAATAGCCATGGGCCTCTTGGCTGCTTCACTAATTAGTGCTCTCCTTGCTTGGGATGTCAGTTTAGGTGGACGCCCTCGTCTTAGTAGGTTTGCAGTTGTACCATACTTTTTCCATTTTTGGATAATGGATTGAACAGCGCTGTGTGAGATGTTCAGAGCGTGGGCTCCTTTTTATAACCTAACCCTGCTTTATTCTTCTCCCAACTTTATTCCTGACCTGTCTGGTATGTTACTTGATTTTCATGACGCTTTCATGATGCCACAGAACAGCTGTAGTTATACTGAGAATAAATTACACACAGGTGAACTCAATTTACTAATTATGTGACTTCTGGAGGCAATTGGTCACTCTGAATATTTAGACCACTAAATAAAATCCTGACTACATAAGGGTGAATACAAGTATTCAGAATACAGAAGGGTGAATACAAATGCACTTCACAATTTTCAGATCTTTATTTTTTAAATAACAAGAAAACAATGTATCATTTCTTTTTCAATTCACAAATACTTGCGATTTTGTGTTTGTATATTACGTAAAATCCAAATAAAATACATTTAATGCAAACCGCAGAGCTAGACAAGCTACCAGTACCAGATCCTTTGTTGTGTGCAGCTGAATTGTACAGCCTGTGTGAAAACATCGGTCAACTTACGGAGTACAGGTGCACACCAAAAACAAATGTATATGCAAAGTCCAGAAGAGAAAAAACGTGGCACTCGCCCTTCAGGTAAAAGAATCTTTTAATCCATCTTGTTAAACAGTTTCAGCGGGAGAATGGTGGAAAACTTCTTAGGACAACGGCCGTTTCATGCTGGTTGAGCTTCAACGGGTCCTGTGTTTGGGGAATTGACGGGGAATCGATTTAAGTAATAAAACACCCAGTGAGTGATGTCATACAGTGGGTACGGAAAGTATTCAGACCTCTTTAAATTTTTCACTCTTTGTTTCATTGCAGCCATTTTGTAATTTCAAAAAAGTTCATTTTTTTCTCATTAATGCACACTCTGCACCCCATCTTGACTGAAAAAAACAAAAATGTAGAAATTTATGCAAATTTTTAAAAAAGAAAAACTAAAATATCACATGGTCATAAGTATTCAGACCCAGACCCTTTGCTCAGTATTGAGTAGAAGCACCCGTTTGAGCTATTACAGCCATGAGTCTTCTTGGGAATGATGCAACAAGTTTTTCACACCTGGATTTGGGGATCCTCTGCCATTCTTCCTCGCAGATCCTCTCCAGTTCTGTCAGGTTGGATGGTGAACGTTGGTGGACAGTCATTTTCAGGTCTCTCCAGAGATGCTCAATTGGGTTTAGGTCAAGGCTCTGGCTGGGCCAGTCAAGAATGGTCACAGAGTTGTTCTGAAGCCACTCCTTTGTTATTTTAGCTGTGCGCTTAGGGTTATTGTCTTGTTGGAAGGTGAACCTTCGGCCAAGTCTGAGGTCCACAGCACTCTGGAAGAGGTTTTCATCCAGGATATCTCTGTACTTCGCTGCATTCATGTTTCCTTCAATTGCAACCAGTCATCCTGTCCCTGCAGCTGAAAAACACCCCCATAGCATGATGCTGCCACCACCATGTTTCACTGTTGGGATTGTATTGGGCAGGTGATGAGCAGTGCCTGGTTTTATCCACATATACCACTTAGAATTATCACCAAAAAGTTCAATCTTCATCTCATCAGACCAGAGAATCTTATTTCTCATAGTCTGGGAGTCCTTCATGTGTTTTTAGCTAACTCTTTGTGGGCTTTCATATGTCTTGCACTGAGGAGAGTCTTCCTTTGGGCCACTCTGCCATAAAGGCCCGACTGGTGGAGGGCTGCAGTGATAGTTGACTTTAAAAACTTTCTCCCATCTCCCTACTGCATCTGTGGAGCTCAGCCACAGTGATCTTGGGGTTCTTCTTTACCTCTCTCATCAAGGCTCTTCTCCCACGATTGCTCAGTTTGGCTGAACGGCCAGGAAGACTTCTGGTGGTCCCAAACTTCTTCCATTTAAGGATTATGGAGGCCACTGTGCTCTTAGGAACCCTGAGTACTGCAGAAATTCTTTTGTAACCTTGGCCAGATCTGTGCCTTGCCACAATTCTGTCTCTGAGTTCCTTTGACCTCATGATTCTCATTTGGTCTGACATGCACTGTCAATTGTGAGGTCTTATATAGGCAGGTGTGTGCCTTTACAAATCAAGTGCTATCAGTTTAATTAAACACAGCTGGACTCCAATGAACGAGTAGAACCATCTCAAGGAGGATCACAAGGAAATGGACAGCATTTGACTTAAATATGAGTGTCTGACCAAAGGGTCTGAATACTTATGACCATGTGATAATTCAGTTTTTCTTTTTTAATAAATTTGCAAAAATTTCTACACTTCTGGTTTTTATCAGTCAAGATGGGGTGCAGAATGTACATTAATGAGAAAAAAATGAACTTTTCTTGGATTTACCAAATGGCTGCAATGAAACAGAGTGAAAAATTTAAAGGGGTCTGAATACTTTCCATACCCATTTTGAAAGGATCCTGCCCCCAATACATTAAAAAAAATGCAGACAATAAGCATTATTAAAAACTCTTATAAACCGTGAAAAGCCACATATATAAAAAAACATGTGTAACACCCTCATCTAAAGAAATAACGTCATGTCAAACTTGTCATTGAGGCCAGTAGGACCCTGTGCTTGCACGCGTAGGATCCATCTGAACTCTTTCTACAGGAACAACCTATGGAGATCACCGCCCTGTGCAGGCAGCTGAACTTTTTCTAAATCCGCAAAGGTTAGTAATTGAGGATTACCTAAATGGGCCTTCTGCATGTGTTCGATAAGTCTTCTGGAGCCCTTACCTGTTATGATTGATCTGAAATGTTCTCGGAATCGAACAAACAAGGGACATATCGTCTTACCAATATAAAAGAAATCACAGGGACAGAAGATCACGTATACCATGAAACACGTTCTGCATGAAATTAAGTCATCAACTCGGTGGGTAATATGACTTATTTGCAATACCTTGCCGGTGAGATGAAAACGGCAAAGGAGCAATGGCCACACTTGTGATTGCCTTTAGAATATCTAGCCAATTGTTCTATTCTTGTTTTAACCGATTCTACAGCAATCTTTAAGGTTAGTACCTCTTTTGTTTGTGATTAAAGGTCTGCGGGAAACTCTCTGCCAAATCCGTGTCTCTACTCAAAGTGTTTCAATTCTTGTTTATGCCTGACCTGATCTGGCTGTCCATTGGACCAACCTGAAAGCTGAAAATAAATCTTTTGTCCCTTTCCTTGTTTTTGTTTTTACCTGTATTCCTTGACTGTTGGTCAGTCTGGACCACAGTTAGATTTTTTGCCTTCTCTAGATCCTGGTTGGTATTCAGATATTCTTTTTCCTTTGTCTAAGGACCAAACTTGATAAGTCTTGAGAACATTGCAGCAGGATTTTTTCCCCATTCAGCAGTGAAGTCCTTATTATCCATGAAGTGCGACAAATCTTTATAAACACGGAGTCCCCGCGGGACTCTGCAAAAGTACAAGCAATTCTTTAAAATTACACTTGGATTGTGGCAAATATGTTTCTAGTTGTTCTTGAAGAAAATGTCGTCTACGCTGGGCGTAACTCCTTTTTGAAGTATATTAGATTGTATAAGGCCTTGCCTTATAGCCAATTCTTGAGATTAACGTGAATAAATAGTGACCATACCCGTTTCCTAGAGCAAGCAGCTGACCTAAAAAACAAACTTGCAAAAAGAGGTTATCCGCAAACCCTCCTGAATGAGGCCATGGACAGGGAAACTGCTTTTTCCCAAAGAGATTTAGTAATATAGTAATGTGTAGCCCAGCTTCGCAGGCACACATGAAAATCAAGGAAAGTGCACTGGAAGGTAACAGCCAAAGCTTGATATGCATTCACTCATGTCACTCACATTTAGACACACCCATAGGGGTATATAAGTTTAGTGGGTGTCATCATAGGGAGTTCGAGTCAGTCAGTTTCCTGTCTTCGGACAGAGGAGTCATCTTCCTGTCTTAGGACAGTGAGTCAGTGAGATTGGTTTCCTGCTAAGTTCAGAGCAGAGACTTCAGCCGCCTGTCCCAGGACAGTGAAGTCCAGTCGACAGAGGTCCTGGACTAGGAGAATACTGAGAGCTGCTCAGCGAGCCCAAACAGGGAATCTGTGATTCGACTTCTATGCAGCAGTGCTTATGTTAAGAGCGGAAAGCAGGGCGAAGGGCACAGTGGAGAAGACAGAGCAGTGCCTTAGGTATTGGATTACCTGCACTAAATCACCGGTCACTGGGGACCGAAGCGTCACTACTGTTTCAGGCATAGTGACAAGAAAACCAGAGGCTCGCTGGACTACAGGTTGCAGGAGCAAGCCCTTAGTGTCAATACGTAACCGGAGTCAGGTGGAACAGGGACTTTGAGCCTGATCAGCAAAAGTAAGGACTTAGTTTCATCATTAGAAGGCTCCACCACAACGTTGGCCGGGCAGTACAGCTATTGAGACAGCTGGAGAATTTAGAGTTAACTTCGCTTCAGGCAAGTTGGACTCACATTATATGGAAGTTAAGGAGGCCTCTAACCTGCTCGGCTGCTACCTGAAAGTGCACTCTCCACCCCGACCAGCTTCCCGGGATCTGCTTGAGCCATCATCAGTAAAAGGTATGAAAAGAAGCTGCATTGTGTCTGGCTGAATTCTTACTACACCCTGCATTATAATCACCATAGACTTCCAGGGACACGTCTCACCTGTGGGAGACTTACTACCAAGCTGCCCCATAACATCCCCTGTGAAGACCCTTACAGCAGCGCTGGTACAAATTACCAGAAACCACAGGTGGCGTCACGAACTATCCTAATAATCCCCTGTAAATATTCCCCCATTGCACGACCGCCAGGGCCACGGACCGAGCCATCGCTACCAGTGACAACTCCCATAGATTTCCATGGGCTCGGTTCCGAGTACCCCATAGCCCTGGTATCCACAATTGTGGTGCGTGAGTCGAGTCAACTTGGCGTCACGAACAGGATACGAAACTCGCAATTGTGAGCCCTGTGTGCCTATATTGAACTGTTTGTGTGGAAAAGACTGTTTGCTGCTTTTGGCGCCAAATACCGCCATTTTACCGCCAAGTTGGCGCCCTGAGGCGCTGGTGAAGAAGGTGGGCGTACATTCGTGGGCGTGTACCCCCCCTGAGGCCGAAAGATATGGCCGCCCTCTCCAAGGCCTACTACAATGTGAGATCCAGCCCCACTGCTAAAGAAATACGCCTCCTCTTCATCCTCTATGCGAAGAGGAGGAGACGCAAATCCCGCCTCCACGGAAAAGACCAGAATGTTCCTGTTGGACATGAGAGTGGTACCTGGACCGAGATGGCGGAAGGACAGGAGAGTCAGTGCCCAGTACCGGAGGACTGTCTGCCTGTGCCGGAGCTGTCCCCAGATCGGGACACCGACCCCGCCATGATGGAGCTGCGGAGGGAGAACGCAGAGCTGAAGAAGAAGCTGCAGAATCGTGCAGTTCGACAAGAGACAGAGAGACGCTGGCGCACCCAAACACAGCGGCTGCTGTGGGACGCCATGTTCTCTCCCGCAATTGAAATACCGTCTCTTGATACCCCACTATCACTGGATTATCCAAAGGCCCTGATGAAAAAGGCTGCGGAGCGACTGGAGGCGGACACCAGATATGCTGTACCTGATCCCACCGATGGAGCGGTGGAGGCGAAGGAGGCTGAGGAGGTCCTGCCCGTTCCGGAATGTCAGCCAGGTCAGGAGGCCGCAGCGGATTGCCGTTCCCCGGCGGGGACACCGGAGGGTTCCTGCCCATCGTTGCCAGAAGTCGACTGGGACGAGATGGAGCGTATTGATGACATCACATATGCCGTCCAGTGGGAAAGAGAGATGCAGTGTCGTGAAGAGGAGCAGCGACGCCAGGCAGGAACCAGGAAGCAGCGGAACCGACAACGGCAGTATGAGCAGTTGGTCGCTGATAAGGAGATGGTCCGCAACGACAAAGGTACCTTGCGGGAACCGCGGCGGCAGGGGGTGTTACAGAGTTCCAGCTCCGCAAGGGCTGGGGCTTCATCCGAGAACCGGGCCTCTATGCAGGGGTCTTTGTCAGCCGTAGGGACGTCGAATCCCACCTGCCCATCGGACACCCGGGGAGGGACCTGATGAATGGGGACATTGTTAGTTACACTCGTCACTGGGGCATGAAGGGGTGGTATGCCCTGAATGTGTCCATTGTTAGTGACCCCGTCCCCGACGCCGGTAACGTCAACACTACCGAAGCGTCCCCGTCTCGAGCGTCCACAGCACCAGGCCGTATTTCAGCATCGCCACCTACATCGCAGACAGCGACCTGCTCTAAATCGCAATCAACCAAGGCGCAATTTGTACAGCAGCCCAAGTCTCAGCCAGCGCTGCCGCCTAAACCGCAAACTGCGACCAAAATAGTACCGCAAAATGTTGTGGCACCTGTAGCGACGCAATCGGCGTCTCACAAAGAAGAAGCACCCGGCGTGCCCCTAGCGGTTCGCACAAGGACTGTAGCGACCCAGACCCTGATAGCAGGTCACGACCTGTTTGTCATGCACTCTAAGGAGCATCGCGTTGTTCCAGCCCCCGGGGTGGAAGACGTAATTGAAAGCAAGAAAATGTGAGGACCGGTAGGACCCAGACAGGGGTTTACCGCAACCAAGAAGTGTAAAAAGTTTTGATAAAAGAAATAATTGCTGTATTGCACTTTATTGCTATGTATAGTGTATACTAATGTTTACATATTGAGTAAAATACCCGGCTGGGTAAAAGGAATTTTGAAAAGTTGAAGAATTTTTGAGAAATTAAAAAGTAATATGTTGATTGCATAGTTTTACATATAGAATACCCTGGTTGGGTAAAGCAAGTAAGTGAATACTTGAAGTATATATATAGATATATAATGTGAATATTTGACAATTGAAGTTTAAATATGTGTCTTTAACCATGCCATGGACTGAGAGGCTGAGGACTGTGCCAGCCCAGAACTTATCTTTGTACATAGTTGCGCTTCGGTGCATTATATTGGTTTTACACGAAGCCACTATTATACAACTACCTCAGAAGAAAAACCCGTATGGTGGGGCCCAGAGTGAGGTCTGCAATAAAGTCCTGCAGCCCACCCAGGACCTACGTGGGAGGTTTTTGGTGCGGGTCCTCCACAAGTATCTTGTATATATGAAAATGTCTTGATATTTTGATACTTTTGTATTTTCTTACTGTACATATTGCAACGTTCAAGAAATCCTTACCTCCTTATATCCTTTTTGTCTTTTACAGCCCGGGAGTGCTGTGTTTTACCAAGGGGGATGTGTAGCCCAGCTTCGCAGGCACACATGAAAATCAAGGAAAGTGCACTGGAAGGTAACAGCCAAAGCTTGATATGCATTCACTCATGTCACTCACATTTAGACACACCCATAGGGGTATATAAGTTTAGTGGGTGTCATCATAGGGAGTTCGAGTCAGTCAGTTTCCTGTCTTCGGACAGAGGAGTCATCTTCCTGTCTTAGGACAGTGAGTCAGTGAGATTGGTTTCCTGCTAAGTTCAGAGCAGAGACTTCAGCCGCCTGTCCCAGGACAGTGAAGTCCAGTCGACAGAGGTCCTGGACTAGGAGAATACTGAGAGCTGCTCAGCGAGCCCAAACAGGGAATCTGTGATTCGACTTCTATGCAGCAGTGCTTATGTTAAGAGCGGAAAGCAGGGCGAAGGGCACAGTGGAGAAGACAGAGCAGTGCCTTAGGTATTGGATTACCTGCACTAAATCACGGTCACTGGGGACCGAAGCGTCACTACTGTTTCAGGCATAGTGACAAGAAAACCAAGGCTCGCTGGACTACAGGTTGCAGGAGCAAGCCCTTAGTGTCAATACGTAACCGGAGTCAGGTGGAACAGGGACTTTGAGCCTGATCAGCAAAAGTAAGGACTTAGTTTCATCATTAGAAGGCTCCACCACAACGTTGGCCGGGCAGTACAGCTATTGAGACAGCTGGAGAATTTAGAGTTAACTTCGCTTCAGGCAAGTTGGACTCACATTATATGGAAGTTAAGGAGGCCTCTAACCTGCTCGGCTGCTACCTGAAAGTGCACTCTCCACCCCGACCAGCTTCCCGGGATCTGCTTGAGCCATCATCAGTAAAAGGTATGAAAAGAAGCTGCATTGTGTCTGGCTGAATTCTTACTACACCCTGCATTATAATCACCATAGACTTCCAGGGACACGTCTCACCTGTGGGAGACTTACTACCAAGCTGCCCCATAACATCCCCTGTGAAGACCCTTACAGCAGCGCTGGTACAAATTACCAGAAACCACAGGTGGCGTCACGAACTATCCTAATAATCCCCTGTAAATATTCCCCCATTGCACGACCGCCAGGGCCACGGACCGAGCCATCGCTACCAGTGACAACTCCCATAGATTTCCATGGGCTCGGTTCCGAGTACCCCATAGCCCTGGTATCCACAATTGTGGTGCGTGAGTCGAGTCAGTAACATAGTTAGCAAGACAAGAAAAGACATTTGTCCATCCAGTTCAGCCTATATTCTGTCAGAATAAATCCCCAGATCTACGTCCTTCTAAAGAAACTTATAACTGTAAGATATAATATTGTTACGCTCCAGGAAGACATCCAGGCCTCTCTTGAACCCCTCGACTGAGTTCGCCATCACCACCTCCTCAGGCAAGGAATTCCAGATTCTCACTGCCCTAACAGTAAATAATATTCTATGTTGTTGGAAATACCTTCTCTCCTCCAGATGCTGAGAATGCCCCTTTGTAACCATCACCTTCCTTGGTATAAACAGATCCTCGGAGAGATATTTGTATTGTCCCCTTAAATATTTATACATGGGTATTAGATCGCCCCTCTGTCGTCTTTTTTCTAGACTAAGTAATCCTAATTTTGCTCATCTCTCTTGGTATTGTAGTTCCCCATCCCCTTTATTAATACTGTTGCCCTCCTTTGTACTCGTTCTAGTTCCATTACATCCTTCCTGAGCACCGGTGCCCAAAACTGTACATAGTACTCCATGTGTGGTCTAACCTGAAATTTGTATAGAGGCAGTATAATGCTCTCATCATGTGTATCCAGACCTCTTTTAATGTACCCTATGATCCTGTTTGCCTTGGCAGCCGTTGCCTTTCATTGGCTACTCCAGGTAAGTTTATCATTAACTATGATCCCCAAATCCTTCTCCATGTCAGATTTACCCAGTGGTTTCCCGTTCAGTGTATAATGGTGATATTGATTCCTTCTTCCCATATGTATAAGCTTACATTTATCATTGTTAAACCGCATCTGCAACCTTTCGGCCCAAGTTTCCAACTTATCCAGATCCATCTGTAGCAGAATACTATCTTCTCTTGTATTGACTGCTTTACATAGTTTTGTATCATCTGCAAATATCGATATTTTACTGTGTAAACCTTCTACCAGATCGTTAATAAATATGTTGAAGAGAATAGGTCCCAAAACCGACCCCTGCGGTCCCCCAGACCCAGCATTCTCATTTTGTGTACCATTCTCTTGTGTGGCACGGTATCAAATGCTTTGGAAAAATCAAGATATACCACGTCCAATGACTCACCTTGGTCCAGTCTATAGCTTACCTCTTCATAAAAACTGATTACATTAGTTTGACAGGAGCAATTCCTCATAAACCCATGCTGATATGGAGTTAAACAGTTATTCTCATTGAGATAATCCAGAATAACATCCCTCAGAAACCCTTCAAATATTTTAGCAACAATTGGGGTTAGACTTACTGGCCTATAATTTCCAGGTTCACTTTTAGAGCCCTTTCTGAATATTGGTACCGCATTTGCTATGCACCAGTCCTGTGGAACAGACCCCGTCGCTATGGAGTCCCTAAATATAAGAAATAATGGTTTGTCTATTACATTACTTAGTTCTCTTAGTACTCGTGGGTGTATGCCATCTGGACCCGGAGATTTATCTTTTTTAATCTTATTTAGCCGGTATCGCACCTCTTCTTGGGTTATATTGGTGACCCTTAATATAGGGTTTTCTTTGTTTCTCAGCATTTCACCTAGCATTTTATTTTCCACTGTGAATACCATGGAGAAGAAGGTGTTTAATATATTAGCTTTTTCCTCGTCATCTACAACCATTCTTTCTTCACAATTTTTTAAGGGGCCTACACTTTCACTTGTGATTCTTCTACTATTGATATAGTTGAAGAACAGTTTGGGATTAGTTTTACTCTCCTTAGCAATGTGCTTCTCTGTTTCCTTTTTGGCAGCTTTAATTCGTTTTTTAGATAAAGTATTTTTCTCCCTGATTCAAATAAAGAAACCAAAAGGAAAAAAAGGCGAAACTTGCCTCACCCTGTAATGTGTGCTTGGTAGCCTATTTTTCTCACCGAAGTTTTTTTAGAGCTTCAACGGTACCATCCTGCTAAGTAATTTAAATGCTTTCTTTTTACTGTTAATTGCCTCGCTTATTTTTTTGTTTAGCCACATTGGGTTTTTCCCATTTCTTGTCCTTTTATTCCAACATGGTATAAACCGCTTACAGTGCCTATTTAGGATGTTCTTAAACATTTCCCATTTATCTGTGTTCTTATTTCTGAGGACATTGTCCCAGTGAACTAGATTAAGGGCATCTCTAAGCTGATCAAACTTTGCCTTCCTAAAGTTCAGTGTTTTTGTGACTCCCTGACAAGTCCCACTAGCGAAAGATAAATGAAACTGTACAATGTTGTGGTCGCTATTTCCTAGATGCCCAACGACATGCAGATTTGTTATTCTGTCAGGTCTATTAGATAGTATTCGGTCTAAAAGTGCTGCTCCTCTGGTTGGATTCTGCACCAATTGTGAAAGATAATTTTTCTTGGTTATTAGCAGAAACCTGTTGCCTTTATGGGTTTCGCAGGTCTCTGTTTCCCAGTTAATATCCGGGTAGTTAAAGTCCCCCATAACAAAGACCCCCATAACTTCGTAGGGATACAGGTAAAAACAAAAACAAGGAAAGAACAAAAGATTTGTATTCAACTTTTAGTGTGGTCCAATGGACAGCCAGATCAGGGCAGCCATAAACAAGAATTGGCACATTTTGCGTAGAGACACGGATTTGGCAGAGAGTTTCCCACACACCTTTAATCGCAAACAAAAGACGCACTAACCTTAAAGATTGTCTGGTGCAGAACCTGTGAAAACCGGAACAAAACAATTGGCTTGACAGTTTTAAACCTAAAGGCAATCACAAGTGTGGCCATTGCTCCTTTTGCCGTTTTCATCTCACCGGCAAGGTATTGCAAATAAGTCATATTACCCACCCAGTTGATGACTTCATTTCATGTAGAACGTGTTTCGTGGTATACGTGATCTTCTATCCCTGTGGTCTCATTTATATTGGTAAGATGATATGTCCCTTGTTTGTTCTATTCTGAGAACATTTCAGATCAATCATAACAGGTAAGGTCTCCAGAAGACTTATCGAACAAATGCAGGAGGCCCATTCAGATAATCCTGAGTTACTAACCTTTGCGGGTTTAGAAAAAGTTCAGTTGCCTGCACAGGGTGGTGATCTCCATAGTTTGTTGCTGCAGAAAGAGTCCAAATAAATCTTGCATGTGCGAGCGCAGGGTCCTGCTGGCCGCAGTGACAATTTTGACATGACGGTATTTCTTTAGATGAGGGTGTTACACAAGTTATGACATTACTCACTGGGTGTTTTCTTACTTAAATCGATTCCCCATCACTTCCCCCAAGCACAGGACCTGTTGAAGCGCAGCTAGCGCAAAATGACCGTTGTCCTAAGAAGTTTTCCACCATTCTCCCACTGAAATGAATTGATTCATGAACTACACATGCCATTTTGAAGAATTTGGTGCAAAGAAACTTCAAATAAATACTGCAAGACAAAAAAAAATTGTCTTAAAAATTGCAAATAATGAATCAGGTGTAAAATCTTCTGAATGAACCATGTAATATATCATAGTGAGATAATGACTGTAGTACAATAAGACCGTCACATTGGCGGGGTAAAATCTGTGATGTTCTTGATGTTGCATTAATGCTTTACTTGTACTTTAATCATCACATAAACTCTTACTGTCCATTCCACCTGTATACCACCATTTATTTGGACATATTTCTCCCCTATCCATGTTAACACACATGCACATTGACTATATGTTTATTTTTGACATGGAGAACTACTCGTATCCAAGTCTTGTGTTAATGCATTCTCTCTCTTCTCTCAGCTTTCATGTGACCCTTGCGTGTTCCGCTTCTCTTCCTCTTTGTCTAACATTTCACTGAGTACTTTAGGGAATATCGGTATGTTCTTTACTTGTCTTCCAATACTTGCTTGTGCATGCTAATCCTTACTCACCTTTCACCTCTTCTTATGCATTGACTCATCTTGGAGGTAACCCTATACCGTACTGTAGTGTTGGTAGCGACGGCAATGTAGTGCCTTACAAAACAAACGTAACAAAGAGTAATTGTATATGTTGTGTTCCCCTTCTTCATATTCAGATTGAAGTCTTATAAACCTGTGTACGTTCTCTAACTTCTGGGAGAGCAGCACTTTTCAGTCTTTGAATCTTGCTTTTTCCCTTGTGGCTGGCTGTAACTGTTATGAAGACAGCCAGTGACCTGAAACTCCCAATTGGACAGCGTACCGCCACAGCTGCCAGTAGGGAGTCTGTGAAGGGTGAAATTGTCAAGTGAACCGCAGCAAAATGCTGGCTATGTATTTTCAATTTTGAAGGTCGCTGCCCATCACTTGCTGTCAGACTGAGATTCTGTTCTTTTTTTCACTCCCTCTCTCCTTTTTCCTATAAAAGATCACTTATCGGGAAGACCCAGCAAAACATCCCACGTCTGAGAAACAATGCACTCTTCGGTCAATCAATAGAACAAATACAGGGCTGCCAAGCGCATCATCAAAAGCTGACTCCTGATTGGGCCGACACAGTTCTCCTACCACAGACTGACCTGATCAAGGACTTGCTTCTTCAGGACACAGATTGTAACTTTAATTTATTCTAAAGTGTTACCGCCAGTGCTGAAAGCAGCGCTAGAGAAGTCATTATGCTGCCTATAAAATGGACAAAACAGTGTTGCAGACCCCTTTTCTGCCAAGGGGTTAACCAATGGCAGATGAGCACTCCCTTTATGACACGGTTGTCATTATTCACGCTAAACCTAATATTATTTTATCTCTGGCATCTATTTTAAGAGTCTTAATTCTATGTTTTATAATAAATAAGCATATTTACATTGAAGATTGTAAATAGGAGATGTGTAAAATTTGTCATTTTTTATAGAAATGAACCCATATCCACAAGATAACTAAGAGTCTATAGAAATCCTTAGATAAAGATTTATTAAAGTATTTGTGAATGTGCTTGGTTATTATGTGGTTATTCTGCATGATGAGAGCAAGACACGGCTGAGAGCATGGAAACAAATTAATAGATGCTCCTTGGCGATAATAACAAATAAAAAACATGCATTAAATGAGATGGGTGATGCATTTACAAGGTGAAGTACACAAGCTGTAGAGTCTGCGAGGAGTGGAGATGTGTCATGTAAAAGCTGGGAGAAAATACTGAATATTTGTGTGGATTTCATTATTTATTTTTTTAAATACATTTCCTTTTTTTTTTTGTAAAAAAAAAAAAAGACCAGTCAGTTCTCTTTACATGTCTGCTTCAGTAAATACATGTACAGTATACTCCATCAAATATACAGTACTGTGAAAAAGTTTAAAGCAGGTGTGTAAAAAAAAAGCATACTATACATGCAGTAGATGCTGGAGCATGGCTTTCCAAAGCTCTGCATCATACCGTTCCTCAGTTATTCCTATTTGAAATTTAAGGGGTAACGTTTCTCCTTGTGGAGAGTGACACACCTGTATGAGTAAGAGTAGGGTCTATCAACATAAGTCATGAACATAACAAGTATGAGGGTGCTACATCATGTATAGGAAGGCATTATCAAAGAGGGGGAAGAAAAGGTCGATGCATATAAGATGTGCACACCTGGATAATCAATGAAAGTATACTTTATTAACACAAATGGACAGAACAAGGAAACCTAAAACCATTTAAAACCACAAAAAGTGCAAAATAGTCGCTCCCCTCTTATTGGCCTGCTGGAGCTCATTTTGCAGGGCTCTGGCACTGTTCCTCCTTGCACAAAGGAGGAGGTAGCGGTCCTGCTCTTGGGTTATTGCCCTCATGGTGCACTGGCCTGTCTCCTGATATCTACGCCATACTCTGGAAACTGTGCTGGCAGACACAGCTAACAGTCTTGCCACAGCTCACATTGATGCGCCATCCTGGATGAGCTGCACTATCTGAGCAACTTCTATGGGTTATAGACACCACTTCATGCTACTGTACCTCTAGGGGTGAGAGCAATTCCAAAATGCAAAAGGGACCAAAACAACAGTCAAACAGGATGAGAACAGAGAAATGGTCTGTGGTCACACCCTGCGGAACCACTCCTTAGACCACACTTGCGAGAAAATCGAACAAGTCTCGCACCTCAATACCCGGCACTGCCGCTGGCACTCGGGACAGGAGTGTGCGGCTGCATGTATTTCTATGCAGCTGAACGCTCCGGTCCGAGTGCCGGCGGCAGTGCCGGGTGTTGATGCGAGAGACTCGTGCGAGTTTCTCGCAAGTGTGACCCTGGCCATATAGGGGCTGTCTTGCTAATTGCCTATCATTTCTACCTGTTGTCTGCTCCAATTGCACAACAGCAGGAGAAATTGATTCGCAATCAGTATTGCTCCATAACTGGACAGGTTGATTTCACTGAAGTGTCATTGACTTGGAGTCACATTGTGTTGTTACAGTGTTCCTTAAATTTTTTTGAGCTGTAAACATTGACAACTGGGTGTTACCATTTGCCTATAGTGGGGTGTGTCTCTACACAGTTTAATTAACACTGTCAGCACCTGATTGGACAGCATCAGAATGTGTAGGGACACACCCCAACTGTTGATGCCAAGTGATCAATTTATTGATATATTTTAAGCAGGAATAACAGAGGAACAACATATCACAAAGTTATGAAAAAAATTATGCTCTACTATTAGATTTTATGGGGAATACAAAGGTTTATTGGCACGGCTAAATTATAAGTAATAAAAGGTCTTCCTTAACCATCAACTCTAGATTTATGGAGCTTTTAATTTTACAAATTTCCTATTGATCAAGTGACAATGCCCCTCCGGAGCTACATGGATATGAAGCTGGGTGTCCTGCTGCAAATGACAGCAGTATACCGCCGAGGAAATTAGAGCAATCATTTAGCTTCTGTGTTCAGCCACTATAGGGTAAATGCAATTATAAACTTCTGCTCTAAATCAAAATGCCATCCTTGTTATATTAGGACAGGATAGATCCTGCACATTACTCTTTGTACCCACTTTTTGCTCAAGCCAATCCATTGAGGGACTCCCTCCTATTGTCTCAGTATGTGCCAAGCTGGAAAATAAATAAATCCTTCATTAATCATTTATTATTGTATCCTTTATGCAAATGTAAAATCATTATTCTTTTTTTATCATGACACCCCCATTTGAAAAGAAATACAATGATGACACGACTCTCTAGATGAAAACAATTTTATGGGGTAAGAACATCTGCATTTTTTAAATGACACTTTGAAGTTTGGAAGAAAAATTTTGACAGTCAACAACATCAATATTTATATTTGTCTATTAAATTTGTGTATGAAAACTCAAAAGACTTAAAATGAATCAGTCAGTAGAATCAACCCCCCCACCCTAAAATTGCATAAATGGGCATGCTGCTCTTTGAAATGTAAATCTATCTCCACCTTTATAGCTTTCATCTTGTTGCTGCATTCACAAGTAATTAATGCTTTAATTCTTATTACAATGAGTTGTTTAGTGCTCTGGGTGTGACAGAGCACTTCCCAAGACTGTGCCTTCCTACCTGCTTCTGTAGCTTCATTGATAGCTCACTGCCTGTGCGATGACAGGCACCAGACAAGTAAATCAGAAAGTGGGCTATCAATCAAGCTAAAGAGGCTGATGCAGGATGGGGAAACAACCTATGGAGGACAGACTTGTGAAGTGCTCTGTCACTGCCAAAGCACTTAACACCTCATATTCTTGTGAGTTAAATCACTAATTACTTAGCAACCCAGCAACAGATAGAAGATGTAAAGGGATTGACGGATTTACAATTCAATGAACTGTATGCCCATGTACTGTATACGAATAGGGAGGGTTGATATTAAGGACAAATTCCCTTTAATAAATATTGAGAAACATTCTTTCATCCAGATGTGTCTGAACTTCTGGCTATTGCTGTATTTCCACTACAGTCATTTCCTTAACAAGGATCTGTCACTTCTGATATGTCTGATTTTGTGTTCTATATTTGTATTTCTCATGAAATGCTAATTCTGGAGCATCAATCCCTTTTAATGTTCCAGTTGTTAATTTATTCATTAATTTCCAAGATGAATTACTGAGGAACTACACAGTGCAGAATTCTGAAAAGTATAGGTGCTCTATCATTCTAATTTCATAGTAAATATAAATACTTCTTAAAAGACACAAGGAGAACTAACAAGTCTTCTTTCACTATTACTCACCTTTTATAGTGATAATAGAGTTATTTGTAGCAGTATTTTGTAATCATGCAGCTACATCTACAAAATAACATTTTTCTACATTCTATGGCTGAGCAGCTGCATGCGAGTTTCAGTTTATCATGCGTGGCTGGAGGTACGGAGAGCGCACCAGCACTGAACCTGGAAATAGTAGAAATGCCTTCCCTGGAGTCTGACATGACACTTCACCATCTGGCAGTCTGAATGATGAATCTGGGGATGGCAGATGCTGGGGAAAAATCTTTATGACTAAAGGTGCAATGGAAGTTCGACAGTTTCAATGATGGGACATTTTAAGGATTAAAAGGATATATTAGAAAGCTGTGTGAACAGTTTGCCGACAGGCACAAAACAAATGGTTAATGAGAAGCACTTGACTGGTCGGCACAGAGCCTGACCTTACCTACATGGAAGGAGGCCAACAGCAAGACACCCCGTATCACCAGATATTTGTGTCTGATTAGAACTTAAAGGGATGGTTTGAAACTAACTTTTATTTTAATCTTAAATGTATGTCTACTTAACGTCAGAATTCAATTTTTTACCTTCTTCCTGTTTGATGATGCTTTATTTGAGAGCACCACATGCATACTGAAACAAGGTATCATCTGGGGGTAGAGGTTGTGAAGGCCACAGTCTCTGCCCCACCCTGAAATGAAGCGTCATCAGTACCATCCATTTCAGGGTTGGGCTAGTCCCTGCTCTACTGATCATGTGTCTATTGTCAATTCCTACTTATCCTCAGTAGGGTCATATCACTGTGCAATATTCTTCTCACTGCACAGTGACAGCTATGATGAGAAGTCTGGCAAGCAGAGACCAGCCATGCTCCCACGAGATACGTCTTTGGTGGGAATGTGGCTGGACTCTCCTTACCGGATCTTTTTTTGTAGAATACGCGCTGACAGTGAGCTCTCTTTCCTGCCCGTCACTTCGTATCGGAGCCAGCGGGGGAGCACGTTTCCTTTCGTGGTTGTGGCAGGGACAGCAGCAGTGACCATACCCTCTGATGACAACTAATTTGATTATCCCAGCATGCACTGGGATTCTCAAACGAAGGGTCATCAGGAAGTAGGTAAAAAAAAAAGCAGTCGGAGTAGTGAGGGAACAATAGGGACTTAAGTTATATTACAAAATAGATTAGATTATGAGATTAAATAAACAGGCATTATGGATTAAAATAAATGTTATTTTGCAACCACCCCTTTAATTCTCTTGGACGTGTTCTACTTCTTGTGAAAATATGTTGTGACAGACACTATTAATGCAGACAACAGGAATTAGTTCATATGGATGTGATATTCTGATGTTTAGAATATCTTGTAATGGAAAGAGCCATTGTTGTTACCAATGTGTAAAGTAGCAGTGTCGTAAAAGAAGTCAAATATCAAAAAAAGTCCTAGGAAAATCAAACTTTGTGTATTGACTTTTCTTTTTACTATATATGTTCATTTCCATATATCTATGAATTTTAACAGTTTATTAATTTTGATGCCTCTCTTCCACCTTCTTCCTGCACAAGTTGCAGACTCTACTCAACTGTAAGGTTCTATGTATATATTCCTGAAACTCAGTTTGTTCGTCAGCCATTTTACTTTCTGTCTTGCTGCAGCTATCTTGCCCTCAGTCAAAATGGAGTTTCCAGCTTGCATGTTCCCGCCCTGATTCTCTCCTTTGCTTCTTAAGCAGCCACAGCTGAGCAATCAGTGCTTCAGAATCTAGCCTGCAGTGAACCTGTGACTTGACTCCTGTAAGCCTTGGACCTTGTACTCCAGCTATTCCTACTGAGGAACTCTGAAGCACTTGTGGACTCTGAACCCTGCTCTTTGAAAGACCCACGTTTGCATGGACTTACGGTAACAGAGAAGAAGATCCTGAATCTGTATTGGAGAGTGATTGCTGAGCTTGGATTGCTCTGGCCTGCTGTGTCTCCTGTTTCTGTGTCTGCAAACTGTGTGACTATTTCTGCCAACTTGTATGAAGTAATACAGGACTTTTCTATATCAAACCTGTGTCTCATGTATGTTCATCGCACCCAAGCACAAGACGCTATATGAACTGTACTACATACATTACAAGATTCTGAAGACAAAACGTTAGTGTCTGCTGGGTCTGGAAGGCTGTGTCTGCTGTACTGTGGATATCAGACGTCCGGTTGTACTTTCTGTGATGACAGTGGTTGTGACTTCTCACAACCATTCCAGGTGAGCAATTCCCTTAAGTTTTTTCTTTTTGCAGTGTTACCACAGGTAAACACTATTGTTTTTTTTGTTTTTTTTCCTTTCTTTTTTCTCTTTTTTGTCTGCTGTAACTCTGGATATCAGATGTCTGGTTGAAACTTTCTGTGATGATAGTGGTTGTGACTTCTCACAACCATTCCAGGTGAGCAGTTCCCTTAATTTTTTTTTTCTCTCTGCAGTGTTGCCACAGGTGAACACTATTGTTTTTTTTTTTCTCTCCTCTTCTTCCAGTAATCCTGTCTTAAAAGATCTGGAAAATGGAGGCCCGCATAAAGGAACTTTGCGGAGTGACTGATAATATCCTTGCAGATTTGCAGAATATAAAGACCCGTTTTACAAATCTACAGGACCTCAATAATCACAATTTGCAAGTGGTTGGACAGACTACCCAGGATTTGCGAGCCAGGATTGAGGTTCTAGAGGGGCGAGTCCAGGCTCCTGCCGTAGCCCCGAGTGCTGGGATTCCCAAGTTGCCCCCTTTTCGTTTTGGCGGTGAACGTGAGAAATTCAGGGGATTTATTAATCAATGCAATCTTTTTTTTTCTGCACATGCTTCACAATTTCCCACTGAACGATCTAAGGTGCTTACTATAATTATGTTGCTTACCAACAAGGCTTTAATGTGGGCAAACCCTCTGATTGAGACTGAGGATGATTGTTTGAATCACCTTGATGATTTTATTTCAGCCATGGGGCAGGTGTTTGATGACCCCAATCGAGGTGCAACAGCTGAAGCAGCCATGTTAGCTTTGCGCCAAGGTAAGCACTCGGTAGCTGAATATGCCTTGGATTTCAGGAGATGGGCCCTTGATACCACCTGGGACAGTTCCGCCAAAAAATCTATTTTTCGAAAGGGGTTATCTCCACTGATTAAGGATGAACTTGCTCGTGCCGACCCTCCCACTGCGTTAGGTGACTTTATTAACTACTGCATCCGTATTGATACTCGTCTGACTGAACGCAGGCAAGAGAGATGGTTCGAAAGCAATCGTACTAACCTTTTCCTACCTTCCTCTCCAGCTAAGGAACCTTTGAGTAGGATTACACGGGAACCTGAACCTGAACCCATGCAGGTAGACTCTTTACAACGACGGGTTAGTGATGCACGCAAGGAACATCGTTTTAAGGAGAATCTATGTTTCTATTGTGGTAAGTCAGGGCACTTCATTATAAACTGCCCCAGCCGTTCTCGTAAGACTACTGCAGCACTCATTCATTGTGAGTGTTGCGAAGAGGGATCTGTCAGGTCCGAGCCTCAGGCTCCAGAGAGATCTGCAGCAACAGATCTTGATTTCTCGGACTTAAACTCCGTTACCTCTGAGGACGTTGACTGTGTAAACGCTGCCATTTTTCAAGTTTCCTCAGCGGTGTCCCAGCTGAGTTGTAAGAAAAACAATTCTCATTGCTTTCTTTCCATCAAACTCTGGGTTGACTCAGCTTGGGTGTCTAGCTCTGCTATGATCGACTCAGGGCAAGTGGAAATTTTATGGATGTCTCCTTTGCTCTGAAACAGGGAATACGTTCAGTGAAGAAGGCTACTCCAGTACAGATGGAAACTGTGGATGGCTCCCTGCTGACCTCTGGACCAGTGGATCAGGAAACAGAGCCTTTGAGGGTTCTTATGGGTAAAGATCATCAAGAGAAACTGTCCTTTATGCTTATCTCTTCTCCCCACTTTCCCATTATTCTAGGGCTACCATGGCTGCAGGCTCAGAATCCTACCATTAACTGGGAGACCAAGGAATTACACTTTCCAGAGAAACAGATGAGTCCAAAAGTTTCAGCTTGCTCTGTTCCTAAAGGAATCATGTCAGTCCCTGAACTACCAGCTGTATACCAGGACTATGTGGATTTATGTGACAAGAAGAACGCTGACCAGCTTCCTCCTCACCGTCCATATGATTGTCCAATTGAATTATTGCCTGGAGCAGAGATACCTTTTGGTAAGATCTACCCCCTGGCGGGGCCCGAGCTAAAGGCTTTAAAGGATTACATAGATGAAAATCTAGCCAAGGGCTTCATACGCCCCTCTTCATCTCCTGCAGGTGCACCCATCTTCTTTGTAAAGAAGAAAGATGGATCTCTGAGACCATGCGTAGACTATAGGGAACTCAATAAGGTTACTATTAGAAACCGTTATCCATTGCCTTTAATCCCTGAGTTATTGGAGAGAGTGCGACATGCCAAAATTTTTTCTAAACTAGATCTTCGTGGGGCCTATAACTTAGTCCGTATTAGACCTGGGGATGAATGGAAGACTGCATTCAGGTCACGCTATGGACACTTTGAATATCTAGTTATGCCTTTTGGTCTGAGTACCGCCCCAGCCACTTTCCAACACTTGGTGAATGACATCTTCAGGGATCTCCTAGATACATTCGTGGTAATTTATTTGGATGATATTCTAATTTTTTCTAACTCCACAGAGGAACATCATGGACATGTGAGAATGGTCTTGGAACGTCTAAGACAAAATCATCTTTACATCAAACTTGAAAAGTGTGAATTCCATAGGACCGAGATTCAATTTCTGGGGTATGTACTGTCTACACAAGGAATTAGTATGGATGGAAGCAAAACCCAAGCCATCATGGATTGGCCAAGTCCTAGAAATGTGAAGGAGGTACAGCGCTTCATCGGGTTTGCCAACTTCTATAGACGTTTCATTAGAAATTTCTCTGAGGTAGTGTCACCTATCACTCAACTTACCCGGAAAGAGTCTAGGTTTTCCTGGACTCCCCAAGCCCAGGAAGCATTTTTCCCGTCTAAAAGATAAATTTACCACTGCACCTATCCTAGTACATCCCAACCCCGAGCTTGCCTTCATAATAGAGGTGGATGCTTCAGACTGTGCCGTTGGAGCTATACTCTCTCAGAGAACAGGTGAGAAGAATGTCTTGCATCCCTGTGCCTTCTTTTCCCAGCAGTTGTCTTCGGCTGAGAGGAACTACGATGTGGGCAATAGAGAGTTGTTGGCCATTATTGCCGCCTTCAAAGAATGGAGACACCTTCTTCAGGGAGCTGCACAGCAAATAGTCGTCCTGACAGACCATCGTAACCTTGAGTTTATCAGGTCGGCTAAGTGCCTGACTCCTCGCCAGGCTCGCTGGAATCTTTTCTTAAACCAATTTAATTTTATCATCTCTTATAGACCAGGATCGCGCAATGGAAAGGCTGATGCACTCTCTAGGATTTACTCAGCAGAGACACGTCCAATTACTCCTCCTAAGACTATTCTTCCTGACTCTAGATTCCTAGGAGTAATTCATAATCAAGACCTACTTAAGGACATCAAGGAAGCATACCATGCGGATTCCTTTTTGGCACAACCCCCAAGGGACGTAAGTCTTGTCTTTAAGAATGGTGTGTGGATTCAGGGACAACGCCTGTATATTCCTGAAACAGTCAGATTGAGAGTATTGCAACTCATTCACGATTCCAAGATAGCTGGGCATAGAGGAATTCTAAAGACACAGGAATTTCTTTCTCGTTTCTTTTGGTGGCCCACTTGCAGGAAGGATGTTTTGAATTATGTCACTTCATGTGAGGTCTGTGCAAGATGCAAAACACCTCGCTCCTCACCAACTGGTCTGTTACAGCCTCTTCCCACCCCGTCCCGCCCGTGGGGATCCATTTCTATGGACTTCATTGTGGAGTTACCAACCTCTCAGGGGAAGAACACCATTCTAGTGGTGGTTGACCGTCTAACAAAGGCAGCTCATTTTATCCCTTGTGTCGGCTTACCCACTGCAAAACAGACATCAGATTTGATGATTAAAAATGTGTTTCGCTTACATGGAGTACCGGATGAGGTTATTTCGGATCGAGGGGTGCAATTCACTTCTAGGTTTTGGCAAAATTTCTGTGCAGCATTGGACATTAAAGTAAACCTTTCTTCTGCTTTTCATCCCCAGACTAATGGACAGACCGAACGAACCAATCAAACCCTGGAGCAGTATCTCCGCTGCTTTATCTACCACCTACAGGATGATTGGGTGGATCTACTTCCATTAGCTGAGTTCTCGTATAACAACTCTGAGTGCCTCCACTAAACAGTCTCCTTTTTACTCTAATCTAGGTTATCATCCTAACATTCTACCACGATTTCCCATAGAAACGCCTTTACCAGCAGTAGCTGAAAGAATCACGTCTTTACAGAAGAATATGGATCTTCTAAAGGAAAATCTGGAATCGGCTCAAGAAAGGTACAAGAAAGCAGCAGATAAATTTCGTAAACCTGCACCAGCTTTCAAGGTAGGAGACTTGGTCTGGCTGTCAACCAGAAATCTTAAGTTAAGGATTCCATCGTCTAAGTTGGGACATAAGTACATTGGACCCTATAAAATCAGTAAAATTATAAGTGCCGTTGCTTGTCGTCTTCAACTGCCCAGAACTATGAGAATCCACCCTGTCTTTCATGTATCCCTACTAAAGGCTGCGACACCCAATACGTTTCCTGGACGTTCCTCTCCTTGCCCTGACCCAGTGCTAGTCGATGGTCAGGAAGAATTTGTGGTGGAAAGGATTTTAGATTCCAGGTTGTATAGAAATCAGTTACAATATCTGATTAAATGGCAGGGCTACCCAGTGGAGGACAACTCATGGGAACCAGTCAATAACGTTAATGCTCCTCGCTTGCTCCGTCAGTTTCATCAGAGGTACCCACACAAGCCTGGTCTGAGGTCATCCGGAGGTTGTCCTTAAGGGGGGAGTAATGTAAGGTTCTATGTATATATTCCTGAAACTCAGTTTGTTCGTCAGCCATTTTACTTTCTGTCTTGCTGCAGCTATCTTGCCCTCAGTCAAAATGGAGTTTCCAGCTTGCATGTTCCCGCCCTGATTCTCTCCTTTGCTTCTTAAGCAGCCACAGCTGAGCAATCAGTGCTTCAGAATCTAGCCTGCAGTGAACCTGTGACTTGACTCCTGTAAGCCTTGGACCTTGTACTCCAGCTATTCCTACTGAGGAACTCTGAAGCACTTGTGGACTCTGAACCCTGCTCTTTGAAAGACCCACGTTTGCATGGACTTACGGTAACAGAGAAGAAGATCCTGAATCTGTATTGGAGAGTGATTGCTGAGCTTGGATTGCTCTGGCCTGCTGTGTCTCCTGTTTCTGTGTCTGCAAACTGTGTGACTATTTCTGCCAACTTGTATGAAGTAATACAGGACTTTTCTATATCAAACCTGTGTCTCATGTATGTTCATCGCACCCAAGCACAAGACGCTATATGAACTGTACTACATACATTACATCAACGCTCTTCCGAGGGAAGATAACACAGTGTAGTAAACTTTACCTTGACATTTCCCATGTTTCATATCGTGATGTAGAAGACCTTCACTTGACGCTTTCAATAACTGTGATGAGTGCTGTGCTGGAATTGCTGTCCTCATTTTTTTTTTTTTTTGTACTGCTGAAAGCCCACCAAGCAAAGCCCCCTCCTTCTCTCTGCAGCTCTCGTACTTCTCACCAACCCCCAGCCTGCACTCAGGCAGTGTAATGTGAGCTGCCAGTGCTGGAAGTTTTCCCGCTTCACCGCAGGGGTCCTGCATTGTCTGCACACGTGCTTTCTTCCTATAGCAGCCATTTTGGAGAATTCATTCTTTTTTGGTTAATAACACGGTGGGAGCATTCGCTAGAAACACGAAAGTTACTGTGTTGAACCATGCGCCGACGGGCATCGTTCCCGTGGTACTGGTAAACCCGTAACTCCAACAGGACCCGAGAAATGGAATTCTCGGGTGCCCCATGTACTAGCCCACCCAAGTGTGGGCTCATTGGAACCGTCATTTTGGAGTGAGATCATTGATAGGTCTGCCGTTATTCTGCTAGGTTCACAGGACGAGTTATGAACCTTATGATATTGCAGAGCTCAAACCATAGCTTGCAGCCAGGGGAGGTGGCCAGAGGACCAGCCCTTTTTGTGAGGTCAGAAGCTGACATGCATAAGTCTTGCAGTGAAGTTCCTTAGGCACTTTTCTGCTGGGATGTCCTGAGTAAGAGATCTACCAATGAACTATGACGTGTGACTCCTTCCCCCAGCCTGGCTTGCCTGTAATGATCTAACAACCATGTGAGTTATCTTTCATTCTTAATCCCATTTTATTTTATAACTGCATCTGTATATAAAGATATTGTCTCAGTTTGTTACATCTTTTTATATTATATAAGCACTGCCTGGTTTTTAAGGAATAAACCTATAAATTTATTAGTTTGTTTCTCCTGCTCTATAAACGAATTTGCACGTGCCTGAAGCACTACGCTACTGTTTTGGGGTTGCTACGGACCTCTTGATAAATTGTTCATCAAAAGCCGTAGCTGGTGGCAGCTAAAAGGAAGGGGTGTAAAGTGTTAATCTATTGGGTGACGCTGGCAGTGACGGAGCGGGGTTTATAAGGGTACTGCCTGGCTGCAGCCAGGAGTAATTATAATTCCCTCACTGCAGCGTGCCCAATAGCCAGCACACATCCAAGTGACCCGTCTGGCGACCAATTATCCTAGGTGCAGTTCCCTGACTGACCTGAGGGTAAAGGGGGCGCCAGAGAGCTGCAAGTTCCTAAGTGGAAGTGGGATAATTATAAATCCCTGCAGTTTACTGGGTCGGACGGCAGCAGCCGTCGTGTGTGTGCGCGTTTTCGTCACATTTGCAGCACGGAGGGATCACAAGCCGTGATACCCCGGGCTACCGTGTGGCGGACCGCGTGCCCGTTCATCACATATTGGTGGCAAGCGGTGGGATTATAGAGCATTAGTGATCTGGTTTGAGCAATCATTCCATTCACTAAAAAAAACTTGCACGGTTCTTCAGCGACCCTGCAACTAAAGTTTTGGAGAACAGACTCAGTGTTTATTAGTCCTGAGACAATTGTGTGAACTTGCGGTTACCCCTCCCTTCTCTTTGTTTTTCTATCCTTTTATTTGGCAAACATGGCTACAATAGGAGCAAGTTGGTACAAACTGCAGAAAAGGGACACTCTTGCTGGAATATGCATTTCCCGAGGCCTTGACCCCAGGGGCCAAACCAAAGCTCAACTGATCAAGGTCCTGATGTCACAGGTCCACGCTGAGAGCGAGGAGGGCACAGAAGCCGGCCCAAGCCAAGGTGGGGCGGCAGCAGAGGCCCAAACCCTGCAGGCTTACACCCAGGGCGGGCTGGACCCTTACCTGCAGGCGGCCCTGGAGGAACTCCCCACCGACGACCGGGGGGAGCGCCTGAAGCTGATTCAGCAATACCAGCAGGAGGCCCGAGCCGAGCGCCAAGCCGAGCGCCAAGCCCAGCGAGAGGCTGAGAGAGCCGAGCGGGAGGCTGAGAGAGCCCATGAGCTGGAGATGGTCCAGCGAGGGGCAATGCCCTCCACAGCCCAGAGCAGTGTGCCCAGCAGCATTCAGAGTCCCAAGCCCCGGCCGGAGCACTTTCCCGTGCTGGAAAGGGACGGAGACTTGGACACTTTTCTGCGGGCCTTTGAGAAAGTCTGCAGACAGTACCGGCTGCCTGCCGACCAATGGGCCAGGTACTTGACCCCCGGGCTAAAGGGCAAAGCTTTGGAGGCGTTTGCTTCCCTCGCGCCAGATCAAGACAGTGACTATGAAGCCATCAAGCAGGCCCTGATTGCTAAGTACCAGCTAACCCCTGAGTTATACCGAAAGAAGTCCTGGAACCTCCAACGTGGCCCACACGACAGTTATAGCGATGTGGTGCAAGGACTCAGGACCCACTTTGACCAGTGGATCCATGGACTGTCAGTTGACACCTATGAGGAGCTGAAAGACCTGATGATCAAAGACCAGTTCCTGCATCTGTGCCCAGCTGAGGTCCGACAGTTCATCCTGGACCGAGAACCAGAGGACGCGGTCACAACAGCCCGGATCGCCGACAGCTATGAGGCCAACCGGAAACCCGAGGTGCGGAAGGCCGTCACCACCGTTGGGGAGGGGGTAAGCCTGCAACCAACCCCAGTGCCCTGCCAGCCGTCCCTCTGGAGGCACTATCCCTTTGCCAGCGCCCGGCCTACATCAGACCCCCGCCAGTGTTTCTCCTGCAAAAGGACTGGACACATCAGCGCCACCTGTCCGGAGAGGCAGAAGAACCCCCCAGCCAAGGCCTCCGGGCCCAACACCTCTGTTCTTTTGGTGGGTGGTGTGGTGGGGAGGGTTGATGACAACGTGCAGCCCGTCCGCGTGGGGGCCCGTCTTGCTACAGGCCTCAAGGACACCGGGGCTGAACGAACCCTCATCCGACCCGAACTGGCGGCCCCTGAAGAGTTGATTCCGGGGAAAACCTTAACTGTCACAGGGATTGGGGGCGTCCACTACCCTTTGCCGATAGCCCGAGTTTTCATTGACTGGGGTACCGGGAGCGGGGTGAAGGAAGTGGGGGTGTCCAAAAACCTGCCCACTGATGTTTTATTGGGGACTGATCTGGGGAGGATGGTGGCGTACTATGTCCCTGACACCCCTTCCCAATCTGATGATAAGGTTAACGTTAACCATGATGTTGATGTTGATGATGATGGGAAACTGATTGTGTTACCTGCTAATGCTTTGCGAAGTGATGATGCAACTGATAACCTTTCTTTCCCTAGGACTGATGTTGATAGTGATGTATCTGTGCCATCTGAATCTGTTAACCCTTTCTCTGAAGTGGTAGATGTGTCCACAGGTACAGGAGCGTTCAGTCCCGTCGCTCTGCGGAGTGAGACGGCTGAGGAACCCTAGCAGGAGCAAGCGACAGTGCTCAAGGAAATGGGGAGGTGCATGGGAACCGGGAGGAAGGTGACGCCATGACACTGACCAGTGCCACCGAGGAAGGTAACTGGCCCATAAGTAGCACTGCTCCTGAAGTGTTGGGGGTGGATGGGGAGGTAGAGCCCATAGCAGCGCAGGCTGATGGGTCTATAGAAATCCCCGGGGAGACTGCATATGTAGCTGCTGTCACCCGCAGTCAGAGTGCCCGGATCGCAGGTAGCGCCCTGCCATCTGGACCCTCCTCCGCTACAGGAGAGACTGAACCAGAGGTGGACCCAGAGCCGGTCCCAGAGGGTCCCAGTGAGGAAGGAACCCTGACGTCACTTCTGGCTGCCTCCAGCCAGGAGTTCCAGGCCGCTCTGCACTCAGATGCGAGCCTGGGGAACTTGAGGCACCTCGCCGAGACGCCCACCTCCGTGACTGATAAGGAGAGGGTGTTCTGGGAACGAGGAAGGTTGTACCGGGAGACAGTACCCGGAGGTTCCCAAAAGGAGTGGTTGAGGGAAAAACAGCTGGTCGTCCCGCACCAGTTCCGAGGTGAGTTGTTGAGGATTGCCCATGAGATTCCACTTGCTGGACACTTGGGGATTAGCAAAACTAAGGCACGGCTGTCTCAACACTTCTATTGGCCCAAGATGGGGACAGATGTGACTAACTACTGCCGCTCCTGTATCACCTGTCAAAGAGTGGGGAAGGCGGGGCCTGCTCTTAAGGCTCCCCTGATCCCGTTGCCAGTGATAGAGGAGCCTTTCCAGAGGATCGCGGTGGACATTGTGGGCCCGCTGGCCGTCCCCAGCAGCTCTGGAAAGCAATACATCCTGACTGTGGTAGACTACGCTACCCGGTACCCGGAGGCAGTAGCTCTGTCCTCAACTAGGGCAGATAAGGTGGCGGATGCACTGGTGACCATCTTTTCACGGGTAGGATTTCCCAGGGAGATGCTTACCGATCAAGGGACCCAATTTATGTCTCGCCTAATGAAGGCTCTCTGCAGCAAAATGCAGGTGACGCGTATGGTATCGAGTGCGTATCACCCACAGACCAATGGTAGGTTGCTACGCTGGAGCCTTGCCCTGCAGCAGTATGATTTTGCCGTACAACACAAGAAAGGCAGTGATCATGGGAATGCTGATGGGTTATCACGACGTGGCGAACCCGCTGAGGTGCGCATGTCGGATTACCGACAGGTCATGCCTCCGTAGCGCCCTCTAAGGGGGGGAGGTGTGATGAGTGCTGTGCTGGAATTGCTGTCCTCATTTTTTTTTTTTTTGTACTGCTGAAAGCCCACCAAGCAAAGCCCCCCTCCTTCTCTCTGCAGCTCTCGTACTTCTCACCAACCCCCAGCCTGCACTCAGGCAGTGTAATGTGAGCTGCCAGTGCTGGAAGTTTTCCCGCTTCACCGCAGGGGTCCTGCATTGTCTGCACACGTGCTTTCTTCCTATAGCAGCCATTTTGGAGAATTCATTCTTTTTTGGTTAATAACACGGTGGGAGCATTCGCTAGAAACACGAAAGTTACTGTGTTGAACCATGCGCCGACGGGCATCGTTCCCGTGGTACTGGTAAACCCGTAACTCCAACAGGACCCGAGAAATGGAATTCTCGGGTGCCCCATGTACTAGCCCACCAAGTGTGGGCTCATTGGAACCGTCATTTTGGAGTGAGATCATTGATAGGTCTGCCGTTATTCTGCTAGGTTCACAGGACGAGTTATGAACCTTATGATATTGCAGAGCTCAAACCATAGCTTGCAGCCAGGGGAGGTGGCCAGAGGACCAGCCCTTTTTGTGAGGTCAGAAGCTGACATGCATAAGTCTTGCAGTGAAGTTCCTTAGGCACTTTTCTGCTGGGATGTCCTGAGTAAGAGATCTACCAATGAACTATGACGTGTGGCTCCTTCCCCCAGCCTGGCTTGCCTGTAATGATCTAACAACCATGTGAGTTATCTTTCATTGTTAATCCCATTTTATTTTATAACTGCATCTGTATATAACGATATTGTCTCAGTTTGTTACATCTTTTTATATTATATAAGCACTGCCTGGTTTTTAAGGAATAAACCTATAAATTTATTAGTTTTCTTCTCCTGCTCTATAAACGAATTTGCACGTGCCTGAAGCACTACGCTACTGTTTTGGGGTTGCTACGGACCCTCTTGATAAATTGTTCATCAAAAGCCGTAGCTGGTGGCAGCTAAAAGGAAGGGGTGTAAAGTGTTAATCTATTGGGTGACGCTGGCAGTGACGGAGCGGGGTTTATAAGGGTACTGCCTGGCTGCAGCCAGGAGTAATTATAATTCCCTCACTGCAGCGTGCCCAATAGCCAGCACACATCCAAGTGACCCGTCTGGCGACCAATTATCCTAGGTGCAGTTCCCTGACTGACCTGAGGGTAAGGGGGGCGCCAGAGAGCTGCAAGTTCCTAAGTGGAAGTGGGATAATTATAAATCCCTGCAGTTTACTGGGTCGGACGGCAGCAGCCGTCGTGTGTGTGCGCGTTTTCGTCACATTTGCAGCACGGAGGGATCACAAGCCGTGATACCCCCGGGCTACCGTGTGGCGGACCGCGTGCCCGTTCATCACAATAACCTATATTGAGTTACATGTCAACCAAAAGTTTCAGTAATTCCTTTATAAATATCCAAATGCTTGCTGTAAAGAAATTTTGAAAAAGTCACAAATCTATCCGCACGTGGTGGCCCAATAAATAACTGAAAAAGACCGTTCTTCAGATCCCAAAATATGCGCCAACCTTATAGGCAATGCAATCTGATAAGAGCCACTGAAATGGAGGTGATTATATAAAAAACTATGTCCTATATGTAAGTAAATGGATTTTTGAGCTGGATGCCTTCTGTCCTCGTGGTTTAAATAAATGATTGATTAATGTTTAAGTTTTATTTGAATGTGGAAAATAAAATGTGACATTTTAGTAGATATGTGGGCCTCGTAAACAGGGCGACGGAGTCGTTATAAAATTGGCTGACGTCAGCTCATAAAATATGTTATAAATTGAGTACAGTAGTACAATGCAGGATGTGCTGTAAAGGTTTTCATAAGAATTAACAAAAGTTATGAAATGTTCTATAAATGTCTGTTCTGTTCCTGATCTAAGGATCTGGGCTTTTAGTTGAGATGAATCTGTGCTGCACTTTAGGCACATGCTCAGTAGTTAATCAAAAAAATGTCCTCAATATTACCTATCTGGCACTTCACATAAGCTTAACAGCACACTTGGACTTACATATCAAAATAGCCAAAAGAAGAGATCCAGCAAAATTATTAAAAAATTCAATATTTTATTAATCACAATTAAAATGATGATTTTAATTGTGATTAATAAAATATTGAATTTTTTAATAATTTTGCCGGATCTTTTCTTTTGACTATATTGATATGTAAGTCCAAGTGTGTTTTTAAACATGCTCAGTAGTGACCAGTGCTGTGGAGTTGGGAGTCAGGGAGATTGAAGAGTCGGAGGTTTGGCTTCCCGACTCCACAGCCCTGCTCATAAATGATGTAGGTTCATATGTCTGTGTTAATTGAGCTGGGTCTCTCTATATAGTGAGAGAATAACCCATGCCGGAAAAGGAGAGCATGCATCTCAGAAGCGCATTGGTTGTATGTGAACCTTGCTGCATATCGTTTGGTATTGTGACATAACAGCTGGACACTGCAGCTTCAGTTTGAAAGCTGACAGTGGGGAGAGTTGCCACCGGCCGGGACACTTCCTGCAGAATACTTTAAGGGAGTTACGGCACATTTGTGCTGTAACATCATGAATTTGATGGGTGGGAGTGACCACAGCCCATCCTGCCATGTCACACCGCACATGGGCGCAGCTGGCTAGGACTGGCGTTCTAAAGCCAAAAGTTAATATCTTTGTGCAGCTGCCGAGTTCCACAAAAATATTGTGACTTATTAAGGTGTTTATGCCAGATTTCTGGTGTAAGCACCTTAATGAATCATACCCGATGACTTACCCCATCCCTCCATAACCCAGATCAGTGTCAGTGGACAGCAGGATAGATAGAAAGGAGACATCTAATGGCTGGCATTTTGGAGCGATTTTGGGGGTAAACCACATCATTTTCAAAAAAAAGTTGTCTAAAAGTGCAGTGACCATTTAGTCATCAGGGGGTATTGAAATATTTGTCATGAATTTGTAATATGTTTAACAGTGTAGAAGGGGTGTGAAAAAAATACTGAAGCATTGCTGGACACCTCTGTTACTTAAAAATCTATAGTTTTAAAGTCAGAAATTATTATTTATGCAAATAACAAAGTTGCAACTCTTCCCCTATCTCTGGAATAGATGCCAGGGCTCCTAAGAGCACAAAGACTCTTCGAGATTTTTTGGCATTTCAAAAGACTTTATTGAAACACCACGGCACGTTGCCATAACAACGCTGGGAGATACAAAGTACACATTTGCACAAAACTTCATGTTAATGTTGAGGCTGTACCAACAGGCTCTAATAGAACAGACTTGTAAAATTCTCATTTTTTTAGACCTATAATTTTAATTAAATAGCTTCTAAATATATATGAATTTAGATTTAAAAAAAAAAATCGCAAAACGGCATTGAGAGGTGGACACTCACTTTATGTCAAAATAAATGGTGCTGCTAAACATGATCACAGCAGGCCATGTTCCGTATGCCAAGGCTTTTTCCAGGCAACTCAATCTGTAAATAAGATGGACTGGTCGCTTGCTGTGAAGGCCTATAGCTATTTAAGAATTAATCAATCATGCACGCATAAAAAGAAGCTACTCTGACAGTTATAAACATAGTAAAGTCTCGCGGAAAGCAAAAACCACACAGGTGTAAATAATTAAAGGCCTCTTGTCTAAACGCTTAATCCAAGCTCACATCCTGATGAAAGACGACCTAGAGCTAGGGACTGCCTGCTATTGTACAACTGATCGCTAGTAAATAATGCTACAAGCAGAAGATGTGCTGACTCTTGCAACATCCTCCAAAGACACCACCATACTGGAGAGAAAGCGGAAAATAGGGGAGCCCTTTAATGGAGGGGGACACACACTTGCTGAGGGTGATCAAAGAACTGCGTTCAGAGATCAATAAGCTAGAGAACGAGAACAAAGAACTCAAAGGAGAATTAAGCCAGAGTGAACATAATACAATATCCGGCAAGGAACGAGAGCCTAGATCCGCCATCAGATGTGACCCGGTACAAAAGGAAGAGGTGAAGTGCAAAGGCCTGCTCCGGAGAAATGTGTCCCTCCAGTCCGCTGACCTGCTGCCAGAACAGAAAGGTGATGTACTACTCCCTTATCATGGCAGTTCTTGCATGAAAACTAGTACAGAGGTAACTGTACAAGAGGTGGTAGCATTTATAGTAACCAGGTATCTTGTTTTATTTGTACTGTATATCTGTATGCAACCAACCACACGACATATTCCCACGTCTGTCTACCAGCCTTCAATTTCATATTATTATTAGTATTTTATCAAACACAGGCCTTTAGAATATCCATTTGCTGCAGAAATTAGACAATTTTCATTATTTGTATAGTGTTAATATATTCTGTACACTTTTGTATTCTGTATTTACAAAAATTATAGAATGAAACTCAAAAAAGTAAGTTCAGACGAGTAAAGTAAAGTGAATCAGCCTTGGTGCAAAATTTGTACGGAGACCCTCACTACATACTATTTTTAATACTAATGTCATCTTATGTATAGGGGTAAATTAGGCTCTCTATGACACCAGGGCCCATGTGCACCAAGCTACACGGTCACACCTGAAAAAACTGTTTACTTATATGTGGTAGAAAAAATCATAGGATGTCCACCTCATACTCTACATCTGAGTTCTGCACCTTACTAATTCTATGTACTCACCTGATCAGGTACTTGTGCAACATTCGTAAAACCGACCCATCACCTGGCTGTGGACACTAAAGCCATAGCCAGAGGAATGGCCGGTATGCAGATTCATCAAGTATCTGGTGGTCCTCGACACTGCATTGTGCACTACTGGATTTATCTTCTGAGTAGGAGGAAACAATGTGCGGTTGGCAGCCCTGTCCGCAGTTTCGGGGAATGTTAAGTGGGTCCATCATTTAAATCTTTATGCATTTTATGATAGAATATTACAATGTGGCACGTTATGACTGGCTTATACTATAGACTGACTGTATGCAGTCTTTCTTAAAGGGAACCTGTCACCTGATTCATGTTGACTAAACCACAGGCAGCCTGAATCGGAGCTTGGCTTCACGATTGCAGTCAAGTATATTATTCTCTAAAACGTTCATTTCAGAGAAAAGGTACGTTAAAGATCCGAACGTCTTTTCCCTGCACGGCTGTAGGTGACTGACTGGTCTTATGCTGGAGTGGTGTTAGGCATTTCATAGAACAGTAGACCCTGATGATTGCAGTCAGGGTCTAATCAATGCTGGCCACATTTGGGACACCATGAATCAGGTGACAGGGTGCCTTTAAGTGTTATGAGCCAGCGACCATGGTCAACTGACTAATTCCATGATATGGTGACACAGTGGACATCAAGAAATACTTTGAAGTTGGTAAACCCACTTGACTATTAGAGTGCACAGGCTCTTCCATTTTCACACTTCAGCACATTCACTTCTGATGTCATCTGGGTCTTCAGGCTAGCCGGACGGCTGAGCTAGTTTAGGACTAGGCTTCATTTATCCCTTTTACTCATTGTCTGTGCATTTTTTCACATTTGTCTGTTCTCTCACAAGAATCTTTTGGAATGCAATGTCATTATGATATCTCCCCCTGATGGTCCAGGCGTGGTGTTGTGAGCAGGTTGCGGGATGCAGTGATGGACAGGAGGCAGAGCAAGGGTTAACAGTTTTACTTAACAGGGGAATACTCCACGCAGGGACGTAAACAGTTTAAGGGAGGACAAAACAGTACAATTTTGCAAAGGATATTAAGGATATTCAGGGTTAAGAATATCGGATAGAGTAATGGCAGTTCTGTTAAATTCTGGCTAGACAGTCAGTAGTTCCTCAGACTATGAAGTCAATAGCGCCGACAACGGCTGATCAAAAATTCTGTATTCTGTATCATGGGATTATTGCCTTCCTCTGGATCAACTCTGCAGAAGATTACTTTGTACATTATGTATTTTTTCAATGTTGCCGTGCTACCTCTAAAACCAGGCCAACGTAGAATTGGAACTGCTTATCTACCAATCAGTCTTCTCACCGCACAGGACCTGATATATGCTGTGACACAGTGCTGCCCTAATCATTATCTATTGGTTACATACCCGCAGGAGAGAATTAGGGCTTCTTATGAATCTGTTTGAACTCCACATTCATATCAGACTATTCCCCGGGCGACATTGTATTTAATGTATTAAAGATGATTTCTCTGCATTGGAAATATATTTTAATTTATGTGCACGCTGGGTTAAATATGTTACAGAAATGATGGAAAACTAATAGCGCATAGAACAGATATTTTTATAGTCCTAGCAGTTTATAGTGTGAACTGATTACAATCTCCATAACGTTGTATTGTTATATTGTACATTGTATTGTCATCAGCAAGTATTAGGGTGTCAAGGTGAAATATCTTACACATTCAGTTAGATAGGTTGTCCGGTCTTCTGCTAAAAGTCTGCAGTCACGGACGCTCATGTAACCGTGTGTATGATTTGCATACATCTGGCCATGTTTCGGCCAGACGCGTGGCCTCGCTCAATTCACTTGTATGCAACTCTCATACTTATGATCATGTGATTGACCACTCTTGGCAGCAATACTGGAGAATCCTGACCGTATGTTGTGTGCACTGCAAGGATTCAGAAGTCTGCAGTCACATAAAGTCACATAAGTGACTGCAGATTTTTAGTAACCCTTTAAAGCGAATCTACCAGCAAGATTTCACGCCCCAAACTGTTTGTATGCGCATGTAGCTGTTTCAAAGAAAAGTCCTGCACTACCTTTATATGGCCAGTCCATTTCCATGTTAGTAAGTGTTAGGAATCGAGTTCCCGCTGCTGCACAAGGGGAATCTCGAACCAGTGCCGCTGCGGTCCCCCATCCATCTCCGGCCGTAGTGGAACCTGCTCCACAGAGACGTCGGTCCCAGCATCTCGCCCGGTATAGTACTGTGTAGAGACTTGCTGCTGCCGCTCCTGGATCCTCTGTTGTAACCAGTGTTGGAGCAGGCTGATTTGGGACTAAGTCTTCTGTTTCTCCATAAGAGCATGCCCAGGGCAAGATTTTCCATTGGAGATCAGGGGTCACATGCTCGGATACAGCTGCGACTCCTATTGGTCCTCCAGGAAGGTCCTGAAGCTGTTGATGTTCTGAAGTAGCTTCCTATTGGTCCTTTCTGGAAGGTCTCGTGCTTGTGGCTACTACAAAAAGGTGGCATAACTGCATGGCCGTGCGCTAGTATCAAATTTGTTACGTACTTGCGCCAGTGTGATTATGCATGTGTTTAGGGACCCAGCTGAAATAAGCCCCTAGAATACCGGCACCTCCGGTGAGGAGTTGTGTGTATGGATTCAGGGCTCTGGCTGAATAAGCCCCTAGTATACCGGCTTCTCTGGTGAGGAGTTTGCTGTGTGCATTGCTGACTACTTTATGTTAAAGCTGCACAGTCCGGACGTAACCCGGTGGTGGCACACGGACATCGCTATTAGTCAGCGTTTAGGTTGCAACTCTGTGGAGCAACAGCGTTCTCTTATATCGCCGTATAGCGCCACATCCTTTTATTTAGCGGCTCTGTGGAGTAACAGAGTTTGTCCACTTCACCATATAGTGCTACGGCGACCATATCTGTGACTCTGCGGGATAACAGAGTTCGACCCCGGGCTGCGAACGCACCTTCTATTTATATTTATTTGGTGCATTCCGCAGAAGAAGAATGGAGAATTACGTCCGTGTACAGCATTATTTATTAGGTTATATTTTCCGTTTACACGGTATGTCAGACAAAGTCGTTAGTGATCGAGGTCCCCAGTTTGCGTCTCGGTTCTGGAGAAAGCTGTGTCGGCTACTCAGCATTGAGTTAAATCTCTCCTCTGCGTACCATTCCGAGACTAATGGGTTGGTAGAGAGGGCCAACCAGACCTTGGTCATATATTTGCAACATTTTGTTTCTGCCAGGCAGGATGACTGGGCATCTTTGCTACCGTGGGCTGAGTTTGCTCTCAATAATGCTGTGGCTGACTCCACCGGACAGACCCCATTTCTCTTGAACTACGGTCAGCATCCGCGGGTCCAGGGTGGCAGACTGGGCTGTGGAGGCACAGGACATTTGGGACTGAACCCATGATGCCATTCAGGCCTCCAAGGAGAGGATGAGGTCTTCAGCCGATGTTCATCAGCGCCCCACTCCGACATTTGCCCCGGGCGACTTAGTGTGGCTCTCTGCCCGGAACATCAGGCTGCGAGTAGAGTCCACCAAGTTGGTACCTTGCTATTTGGGCCCCTTTAAGATCCTTGAGCAGGTAAACCCTGTAGTCTGCCACCTAGCCCTTCCACCTCGTCTTGGTATCTCTGATACCTTTCACGTGTCCCTTTTGAAACCTGTGGCCATCTCCCGGTTTTCCGAGTCATCTGCCAGGACGTCAGGTTCATCTACCTACGATCATGAAATGAATGCCATCGTAGGGTGTAAGGTGGTACGGGGCAAAAAAATTTATTTGATTGGAGGGGTTATGGGCCTGAGGATAGGTCCTGGGAGCCTGCCGAGCATGTTCACGCTCCGCAGCTTATCGCTGCCTTTGAGTGCAGCGAGGCCCAAAGAAGGGGGAGTCCTAGGAGGGGGGGTAATGTTAGGGATCGATTTCCCACTGCTGCACAAGGGGAATCTCTAACCAGTCCCGCTGCGGTCCCCCATCCATCTCCGGCCGCAGTGGAACCTGCTCAGCAGAGATGTCGGTCCCAGCGTCTCGCCTGGTATAGTACTGTGCAGAGACTTGCTGCTGCCGCTCCTGGATCCTCTGTTGTAACCAGTGTTGGAGCAGGCAGATTTGGGACTAAGTCCTCTGTTTCTCCATCTGAGCATGCCCAGGGCAAGATCTTCCATTGGAGATCAGGGGTCACATGCTCGGATACAGCTGCGACTCCTATTGGTCCTCCAGGAAGGTCCTGAAGCTGTTGGTGTTCTGAAGCAGCTTCCTATTGGTCCTTTCTGGAAGGTCTCATGCTCGTGGCTACTATAAAAAGGTGGCATAACCTCACGGCCGTGCGCTAGTATCATATTTGTTACGTGCTTGCGCCAGTGTGGTTATGCATGTGTTTAGGGACCCGGCTTAAATAAGACCCTAGAATACCGGCACCTCCGGTGAGGAGTTGTGTATGGATTCAGGGCTCAGGCTGAAATAAGCCCCTAGTATACCTGCTTCTCCGGTGAGGAGTTTGCTGTGTGCATTGCTGACTACTTTATATTGAAGCTGTGCAGTCCGGACGTAACCAGTAAAAAACTCTGACCACCTGACTTTTGGCACCCAAATTGTAGATGCACTTAATGTACCACGTCAATAAATATAAGCTCCATACTTGTTAGACAGTTGCCATGATATATCCTCTAGCCTAGTCTCAATAGACAATGAATTTGGCATATTTACTGTATTTACAAAGGGTAAACCCGTGCATATAATGAATATCAGCACAGCTCATGAACAGCAAGCATTACGCACATACATGTTGCCCAGGGGATGGCCAAACATTCATTTTACTTCAACTGGGATAATGATGCCCCATAAATCAGCATCCTTCCCACTAAGAAACAATGTGCATCTGTGCACTGTCCACAATTAGAACCAAAGTAGCTATATAGACGTGTCTCCTTAGGTCATTGCTTAAAGATGGAGATACTGCATAAATAAAAATGAGCTAATACTCATCTGTTCCATGCCACCTGCCATACCACAATAAGCACCTCGACGCATTTCACCTCTGTCGGCTCATCAGGAGGCCAGATACATAAAGGACTTGTGTCCTGATATGGTGTGATCATATGATCATGAATCATGGCAACTGTCTAACAAGTACGGAGCTTATATTTATTGACGTGGTACATCAAGTGCATCTACAATTTGGGTGCCAAAAGTCAGGTGGTCAGAGTTTTTTACTGCAATTTTCAAACTGTTATTTATGTATGACTCTCCTTTATGGATGAAGGGAGCCTTTGTATCCCATGCCCTTCATCATCTTTATTTATAAAATATAAGGAAAGTCATAGTTTGATATTTATGTCATTTTTGCCACAATCTGCCTGTGTGTTCATTTACATTGATTTTATATATTGGGGTGTAGGGTCCCTCTTCTAGACATAGGATCGATCTATGTATACTGGCTAGGGGATCCTTTAGTATATCGGGTTGGATTCCCGTAGTGGCTATAGGGTTCATCAGGGCCCCAAGGGAAAGCCATCGTTGAGCGGGGGCGCCACAACGTTCCCCCCTAGGGTGCCAACCTCCGCAGCCAGGAAGGTATCAGCCTAGCCTTGAATGTAGGGACCTCTAGGATCTCCCCATTTTTATGTTTGGTGTGTGGAACACTGTTTTTGTTTGTTTTTTGGACACTTTTCTTTTTAGTGTGGGCCAGTTTTTTGGTGATTTTAATCAATAAAGTATTTTTAGAGGGAAAATTTATGATTTATATATACTAAGACCCTATTTGTATCTATATCTGACATACTTCAGGCAAAAGAGCCATCAGTCAAGCTGGAGGACAGAAATCAGCAGAACATGCACTAGAGAGCGAGAAAAAAATTTGAAGTGCATTGAAATTGCAAAAAATGTACAATTTGGGGGGTTTGGTTTTATCTAAAATGTTTACTTTATGGTAAAACGGACCAAGAAATATGATTCTGCAGGTCAATACGTCTACGCAAATATCAAACATGAATAGTTTCTTTTTTTATTTAAGTGGTGAAATAAATTTGGAAATTCTTAAAAAAAGAAACAACTTCTTGTGTTGCCATTTTCCAAGACCCGTAATGCTTTCAATTTTTGGGATTTAGTACTTTGTGAGGGCTTATTTTTTTGTGCTCTGAGCTGAAGTTTTTACTCATACCATTTTGGGGTAGATATGATGTTTTGATCGCGTCTTATTACATTTTATTGCAATGTTGCAAAGGTCAAAAAACATAATTTTGGCGTCTTTAATTTTTTTCTCGTTACACAGTTTACCGATCGGATTAATTTATCATATATTGTGATAGATCGTACTTTTAAGAACACAGCAATATTAAATGTGTTTTTTTATTGTTTTGTTTTTAATAAAGCAAAAGGGGGTGATTTGAACTGCGTTTTTTTATTTGTCATATTTTTTTTTTTACTTTTTATTGTATTTAATAGTCACCTTAGAGGACTTGAAGCTGCGATCTTCAAGCACAGTGATCACATCAAAGGTGTGCCAATGGTCCCATAGAATGATGCGCTCCCTGCTGTTACATGCCACTGTCAGAGATTGACAGCAGGATTTAACAGGTTAACAACTGCAGGTGGCGCTTCCCTCCACCCGTGGCTGTTAAAGGTACATGATGGCTGATTAAGTCAGCCATCATTTTCCGGGAAAGATGCGGGCTCGTCATGCGAGTCCACATCAAAGGCAGGGACATGTCATATGACTTACATGTACGACATGTTGTGAAGGGGTTAAAAAATAATTAATCACATTTTTGTACTTCAATATTTTGAAAAGTCAAAGACTAATTACGCTAAAGCATCTGGATAACTAAAACCATGCCCAAAATGCTGAACAAAAAGAAAAAAACACAGACAAAAAGTTCCTTCTGCGCTGGTGCTGTTCCCAGTGGGATTAGACATGTGTGTCGGAGAACACTAGAAACGGCACCAGCGCAGAAGGTACTTGATGCTTGTGCCTATAGAAGGGCGGAAGATTTTGGAGGAAAGAAGAGAACAGTAATGCGCATGTATGAGATTTCCTTTCACGCAGCCGATGGCACAGAGACAGAGTGATGAAATATATAGAGATGTTCTGAGGCAGACTTATCTTCCAGGCAACATCCTGCCCTTAGCCTGGAAGAGGTAATTTACATAAACGGATAAAAGATGATTTATTAGTAATGGAGATGTGTGAACCCAAACATAAAAGTTCAGGGTTCGTACTGGACAGTTAGTGTCCGGTGTTAAACGTCGAACACGGACATCTACAGGAAGTCCATTGCAATGTTCGGAGTTCTGAGGGAAATCCATTGCAGAGATATAGACGAAGAGAAAATTTTTTTTTCCATATCCAAAGATTGGGTCTCAATTGTTTTCAATGCAGTACTGGTTCTGGTTCAAGTTCGGGTGCAGTTCAGGTACCGAAAGCGAACTTTGGACTAAAGTTCGGGTCAGGTATCGGAACCCGAACTTCCACGGGTCCGCTTATCCCTAATCAGCAACAATGCATTCTTTTCAGCAGTCTACACTGATGAGCAAAAGGGAAACAGAATGTTTTGAACTTTTGACTTTCAGGCTCCATATCTCTCCATCCACTACTACTTTGAATGTGAGACTACCATCATTTTATAGACAATCTTGGCTATCTCATACATAAATTTGACTTGCAACAATTTAGCATGTGATTAGTTATGCAGATTCTTGTCACATCACTTCATTGTTACTGCTTAACTCCTGGTGGTGGAAAAATCTTTTTCTTCCTTTACACTACCAAATACAACCTGTTCTCACATTCCCTAATAGTTCACAGTTTTATTAGGTTAATTTCTAAGCAATAGAATCGAGGCGCGACCATGAAGATTTCCCAAGAAAAGAGAAACAGGAGAAACATCATAACATCATAAAGCTCATCAATAGCGATTTCTCGGCCAAACAAATTATCAAACTGCATCATGTGAGTGTTATGAAAGTTGGAAGAATATGAAATGAAGTCCGTCCATCCATTCAAACCCAAGAGGTGGTATAAAAGTCAATAGACTACACTGTGATGAGTGCAACTGGGTCAGGAAGAAACAAGAGAAAAGGGGCTAATAGATTGGAAATTGAAGGGACTGTCAAGTTCAGCCTAGGAAACCTGATGATATGGGGTTGTTTCACAGACAAAGGCGTTGGATACTTGACCAGGATCAATGGTGGTCTCAATGCTGAGCTGTATGTGAGTATCTTACAAGACAAGTTACTACGTACCCTGAGTACTATGGATATGAAATGGACGACATAGTTTTACAGCAGAACAACCACATAAAGCATTTGTCAAGATTGGCAAAGAAATAGTTCAATGACAAAGGAGTAGAGGTGCTGGGTTGGCCCCCACATTCCCCAGACCTCAGTCCAATCGAACACTTGTGGGTAGAATTGGGGAAAAAACTGTATTCGTACCCAAGTGAAGCGACCAGTGCACACCAACTTTAGGAACGTGTAGAAAAGACCTGGGTTCATATTTCGGTCAGAGACATGTTTGAATCTTATCGAGTGCATGTCCAGAAGGATTCAGGCAGTGATGAAAGCCTAAGGTGAATTTCAAAACACTAACAAAATAATAAAAATTTAAGTTGAGATTTTTAGGAGCAAAATAGGTAGTGACATGACAAGAATCTGCATAACTAATGAAACGCTAAATAGTTGCAAGTCAAATTTATGCATGAGATAGCTAAGGTGATTGCCTATAAAATGATGGTAGTCTCACGTTTAAAGCAGTAGTGAATGGTGAGATATGGAGCCTGAAATTCAAAAGTTAAAAATATTGTTATCCTTTAGCTCATCAGTGTATATCATCTATGCCCATTTTAATAGTTTAGAAAGATCAAATGTGGTGACACATTCCCTTTAAATGTATTTATTGGTATTTTATGTGATATTCGAATACAAGGTAGCATTTGTAAAGTATAAAGGAAATGATGTATGGTTTTATAATTATATTAAAAATATAAATCAGAAAAATTGTGACGAGCATTTGTATTCAGTCCCCTGTAGCCTGGTACCCCTAAATACAATCCTGAGTGACCAATTGCCTCCAGAAGTTACATAATTAATAAATTGCGTCAACCTGTGCGTAAATTATATACATTAGGGTTAGGTTATAAAAAATAGCCCAAGCTATGAACATCTCATGGAGCACTGTTCAATCCATCATCCAAAAAGTAGTATGTAGTATGGCACAACTGCAAATCTACCAAGACATGGCTATGCACCTAAACTTACATCCCAAGCAAAGAGAGCTCTAATTAGAGAAGCAGCCAAAAGGCCGATAGTCACTCTGGAAGTGCTGCGGAGATCCACAGCTCAGGTGGGAAAATATGACCACAGGACAACTATTAGTCATATATTATTTAAAATCTGGCCTTTATGGAAGAGTGGCAAGGATAAAACTATTTTAGAATGCAAACCATAAGAAGTCTAATTTGCAGTTTGAAAAAAGTCATGTATGAGATACAGTTAGACTGTGGAAGAAGGTCTACTGGTCAGATGAGACCAAAGTAGAACTTTTTGGACTAAGAGCAAAACACTTCGTGTGGTGGAAAACTAATACTAAACATCACCCTGAAAACACCATACTCACAGGTAAAACAACTATGGGGATATTTTTCTTGATCAAGGACAGGGAAGTTGGTCAGAGTTGATGGGAAGATGTATGAAGCTAAATACAGGGCAATCCTGGAGGAAAACTTGTTAGAGGCTGCAAAAAACTTGAGACTGGGGCATAGATTCACCTTCCAGAAGCACAACGACTCTAAACATACTTCCAGAGCTACAATTAATTTTTTAGATCAACGTATTGCGGTAGATCAGCTCACTCAGCAGTACACATAGGTGGAAGCAGTAACACTGTCTCTTTAAGTCCTTCACTGGTTTATTAGGTACATGTGGCATAAACCATGGTGAAGTAAAATAAACATGGCCATTTGGGCAAAACAGGAAAACAAACAAAATGGTATCTCACAATCCATACGTCTGTGGTTATCCGCCGGCCCAGGGTTAGCAAAAATGCATGATTCAGTTTAGCACCAACACAAGCACTTTCCTGGAATTGTTCTCTCCCAAATGCACTGAACACTGTATGCCTCTGGAGGCCGCTTTTTTAAGCCCCAGACCACTCCCCGGGGTGGAGATAAGGTGGACAACCTCCCACCAGCTCTATGGTTGTCCACAAAAACCTAGCCCATAAACAAGATGGCTGATTAACCCCTCTCAGCACTTACTGTGCTGGAGCAAAAATTATGGGTTTCAAATCACTGAAGCCAATAGCCTCAGCAAAACATATCTCCCCTCCAGCACTTTGTCAGTGACTTTTTCACAGCATATTCATGTGTATGAATGGTCCTGTCACAGTTCAGACCTAAATATCATTGAGAATCTGTGGCAAGTCTTGAAAATTGCTATTCGCAAACGCTCTCCATCCAATCAAAACTGGGCTAGACTTAGCTTGCAAAATTTCATCCTCTAGATGTGCAAAGCTGGTAGAGACAAACCCCAATAGACTTGCAGCAGTAATTGCAACAAAAGGTAGTCCGACAAAGTATTAATCAGTAGTAAAAATCCAGCACCAGAAGGTTGCACCCCAACGAAAATTATTCCAAAATCTTCATATAAAAGTATGGACAACCGACAGTAGAAATAATGGCAGAGATAGCAGAGGTCCCAGACATCGATTTACGCGTTTCAGGACTAAATATGCCCCTTAGTCATAACCTAGCAAAAAGAAAGGAAGATGTGCTCCAGCGATGAAACAATCCACTGATGTATAAAAATAGTAGTTTATTTAATTCTTAAAAAGCATAGAAAACGATGTGGGTAACACAAAAGGAAGCAATCTCACCAACGCGTTTCAGCAATTAAGCCTTAATCATGGTATGTTAGTCATAACCTAGTGTTATACCAGTTAGTCAGGGTTTTAAATTAACCAAGGATTCAAAAAACCCCGCCCCTTCACATGGTTCAAATTTTTTACACCCACAAACATTAAAATCTTTTACTGGTACAAAAATACAAACTTAAAACCAACAATATGATGCTGTCATTATACACAGTCACAGGCCAGTGGACATTATTAATAAAACAATATTATTTCTGTGCGCTTATTTAAACCGGTGGGATGGGCGGTCTCCATCCGGATCCAATAGGTTTCTCGGCAAATAAGTTTTTGTTACCAAGGGGCATATTTAGCCATGAAACACGTAAACCGGTGTCTGGGATCTCCGCTATCTCTGCCATTTCTTCTACTGACGGTCGTCCATGCTTTTATATGAAGATTTTGGAATAAAGTTCGTTGGAGTGCAACCTTTTGGTGCTAGATTTTTTACTACTGATTAGTAGTGTTGAGCATTCCGATACTGCAAATATCGGGTATCGGCCGATATTGGCTGTATCGGAATTCCGATTCCGAGTTCCGATATTTTCGTCTTATCGGATACCGGAATCGGGATGTCACTGTCACTGTCAGTGTCTGTCGGTCGGGTCTGTCAGGAGTCAGCGGCACTTACCCGGCAGAAGATCTCCGGCGGTCACGTCCTGCACTGCTTCATGGCCGCCATCCTCTTCTCCCCGGCGGTCACATGCAGTTTCTCGCGATAACTGCAGTGACTGCTGGGTAATCCCGGCCGTAAAGCAGTCAGTCCGATGACGTCACCGCCGGGGAAGCAGGTAATCAGCTGTGCTGCGTTGTAATGACAGGCTCTGCCTGTCATTGCGATGTAGCAGAGCTGGATCGTCGTGGGACTATCGTTATGGACTGCGTCGGACAGGTGGTATACTGTTGGTTTGTTTTTTTTCTTTTTTTACAGGAGATCGATGGCGTCGCAGGAATGAGAGAGTAATAAAAGAAATGAAAACTGTGTTGTCTCTTTTATTTCATTAAAAGACTTTTTTCTTGCTGTGTCTTTTTTTTATACATTTAATAACTTTGGGATTAATAATGGATCGGTGTCTTATTGACGCCTCTCCATTATTAACCGGGCTTATTGTCACCGTGCAATCAACGGTGACATTAACCCCTTATTACCCCACTTGCCACCGCTACAGGGCAGTGGGAAGAGCCGGGTAAAGTGCCACAATTGGCACATCTTTTGATGCGCCAAATGTGGGGCTGCTGTAGCCTGGTATTATCAGGCTGTTGAGGGCCAAAATCCATGGGCCTTGACAGTCTTTTAATACCAGGCCGCAGCAGTCTGCATTTTACTTGGCTGGTTAACAAAAATAGGGGGACCCCACGCCAATTTTTTTTCGAGGGGATCCCCTATTTTTGTTAATCAGCCAAGATATGCAGACTGCTGTGGCCTGGTATTATCAGGCTGGCAAGGTCCATGGATCTTGGCTCCTTAACAGCCTGAAAATCCAGGCCTCAGCGGTCTGCTTCATCTGGCTGGTTAACAAAAATAGGGGGGACCCCACGCCATTTTGTTTTCGAAGGGAACCCCTATTTTTGTTAATCAGTTCCCTCTGACGTCACTGATTGTGTCCCTGGCTGACCTGAAGTGAAAGTGGAAAGCAATCAATTAAGCTTTCCACTTAAGTGCCCGTCTCACATAGCGATATCGCTACCGAGATCGCTGCTGAGTCACTAGTTTTGTGACGCAGCAGCGAGCTCACCAGCGATATCGCTGTGTGTGACATTCAGCGACGATCAGCCCCCTGCCGGGTATCGCTGATCGTCGCTGAAATGTCAGGACCTTTTTTTGATCGCTGGTTTCCCGCTGACAGGCACACATCGCTGCGTGTGACAGGCGGGAGACAGCGATCCGCTGGTAACCAAGGTACACAGCGGGTTTCCAGGCGTGGGGCTGTGCCTAGAAACCCGCTGTGTACCTTGGATACCAGCGCCCTGATGCAGGGAGCTGGTATCCAAGGTACACAGCGGGTTTCCAAGCGCTGCGCGGTGCCTGGAAACCCGCTGTGTACCTTGGTTAACAGCGGATCGCTGGTCTTCCCGCCTGTCACACGCAGCGATGCGTGCCTGTCAGAGGGAAACCAGCGATCAAAAAAAGGTCCTGACATTTCTGCGACGATCAGCGATACCCGGCAGGGGGGCTGATCGTCGCTGAATGTCACACACAGCGATATCGCCGGTGAGCTCGCTGCTGCGTCACAAAACTAGTGACTCAGCAGCGATCTCGGTAGCGATATCGCTATGTGAGACGGGCCCTTAAGCGATGTTACCCGCAGTGTCGCTGTCCCAGATCGCTGCCTGAGCTGCCTGTTTGGCAGCTCAGCAGCGATCATGTAGCGATACACCAGCGATCCTGACAAGTGCATATCGTTGTCGGGATCGCTGGTGTATCGTTATGTGACACCCAGCCTTTACTCTCCTGTCAGGCAGGAGAGGAACTCATTCATTTGGGGTTTACTGTGAGGCTGCAGCATTAGCTGCGGTCCCTGCAGTAAACATTAACCCTTTCTGAAGGATTACACCGTGGGATCTGACTGTGCATGGGATAGGTAAGAATAATTTTGCTTTTTTATTTTATTTTTATTACAGGAAATGGTTTTTGCAGTAAAATAAAAGATGGTCAAAAACATGTGTCTTTATTTCATTAAAATGATTTTTAATTAAAGTGTGTGTGTTTTATTTTTATTTCATGCAATAGGATTAATAATTGATAGTTGTCTAATTGACAGCTCTCAATTATTAACCTGGCTTAAGGTCACCTTTCAATAGCAAGGTGGCTTTAACCCCATATTAACCCATTCGCCACCGCTACAGGGCAATGGGAATAGACGGGCAAAGTGCCAGAAAGGGCGAATCTAATTATAGATTTGTCTTTCCTGGGGTGTCTGGGGGCAGATGTTAGTAGCCGGGGGGGGGCAAAAATAATGGTCCCTCTCTGGGCTATTATTATCTGCCCCCACTCACTGGCTTTGTCTGTCTGGTTGCGAAAATAGGGCGGGAGCCCACGCATTTTTTTTCAGCAATTTTACACCTCTATATATATATATACATGTCATTGAATTTGTGACACATATATATATATATTTATATTTGTAGTTCATACACTTCTACATAGTATAATAGCCGCTAATTCAATTGCCGGCTTTTGTGAAAATGCAGAACCCGACATGAAATGACACTTGGTGTACATAGGGTTAACCATGTCTTTTCATGTCCTTTGCTATCTAATTTGCACAAACAATTAAATCAGACTATGTGTGCAAAATTTCACACCTGTAGGGGTTAATTAAAGGTGTAAATTCGTAGCAAAAAAGTCCGTTTTTTTTACAACGAATTTACACCTTTAATTAACCCCTACAGGTGTGAAATTTTGCACACATAGTCTGATTTAATTGTTTGTGCAAATTAGATAGCAAAGGACATGAAAAGACATGGTTAACCCTATGTACACCAAGTGTCATTTCATGTCGGGTGACCCGACATGAAATGACACTTGGTGTACATAGGGTTAACAATGTCTTTTCATGTCCTTTGCTATCTAATTTGCACAAACAATTAAATCAGACTATGTGTGCAAAATTTCACACCTGTAGGGGTTAATTAAAGGTGTAAATTCGTAGCAAAAAAGTCCGTTTTTTTTACAACGAATTTACACCTTTAATTAACCCCTACAGGTGTGAAATTTTGCACACATAGTCTGATTTAATTGTTTGTGCAAATCAGATAGCAAACGACATGAAAAGACATGGTTAACCCTATGTACACCAAGTGTCATTTCATGTCGGGTGCTTCTGTCTTTTCACTGAAGCCGGCTTTACCCGGCAATTGAATCAAAGGATATTTTACTATGTAGAAGTGTATAAACTATACATATATGTATATATATATGTCACAATGACATGTATATATATATATATGTATTCTATGTGTGTATATTTAGTGTTTACAAGGAAAGAATGGGGTTTTTTTAGTTGCGATATTTTGTTCCCATAGACTTACATGGGACTTCCGGTATCGGTATCGGGTATCGCCGATATTTTAGTGATATCGGCGATACCATTCCGATTCCGATACTTTAGGATATCGGAAAGTATCGCTCAACTCTACTGATTAGGTTTTCCTGTTATTGCAGCCATGCACAAAGTGGACAGGTGAGCTGAAAAAAAATGTTTCATTTACCTACAAAGTATTAACTCAGGGGGGAAGATGAATAAAAATGTAAGTCACAATTTTCAGATTTATATTTCAAAAAAATTGAAAATGATGTATTATTTCGTTAACACTTCACAAATACTTGATAGTTTGTGTTGGTATATCGCATAAAATACCAATACAAAAAATTTAAAGAGATGACTGTTCAAACCAACTACAGGAGCTTGGTGTATCATGGTGGAGCCAATCATTTATATACACCGCCTCACCTGCTGGGTTTCTACATATCTCCACCCTTTATTAGCACTATGAAGCCACAGCTGTCAATCAAAGAAGAGAAGGGTGAAGACTGAGGGAAAGCAAGTGTGTGGCCCAGCTGCGCTTGGTACACATGTTCCCAGGAGTATGCACAGAGAGGTAATTACAAAAACCTGATATTCATTCACATCTCACACTTCCCCAGGAGCCACCAGAGGGAGCCCTTTAGATTCAGGTATTTAGGGGTGTGGAGAAACGCAGCAGTAGGCATTCTAGCCAGACAGTCATGCTAGTTGTTGGTTGTACCTCAGACAGATTAGATCTCCTCAGGACACCGGAGTGAGAGGATTCCTGTCAGAGCTCAGTCTGAGCTAGAGAGAGGAGAGACAGAGACGGAGATTTCCTGTCAGATGAGACAGAGGAGGAAAGATTGCAAGCTGTTATCTCAGAACATCTTGACTGTTAGTACCCTATGAACGTGGAAAGTGACTCTCGGAGTGAGCATGAAATCAGTCTGACGGAAGGTCCTGATAGCCGCTCTGGACAGAGTTTATGAAGGAACAGAAGGAAGGGGACTACAGTTGTCAGAACATCGAGTTAACTGAGAAACGGTCAGTGAGCTGTGGAAGGAAGGAAGCTGACGACTACACCTACTGCTACCCGTGCTTATGTTAAAGGTGAGAGTAGGGCGACGGGCGAGTGGTAAAGAAAGGAAGGAGTGACATAGGTGACATAGCACCTCCACTCTACTTAACCGGACGCCGGGTCCGAAGCCTTGCTAGAACCTCCACGGCTAGTAGGAGAAAACCGGAATCCCTGCTGGACTTCAAGTCACAGAGGGTAGCCCTATAGTGCTGATACGTAACCGGGGTCACGGAGAACAGGAGTCTAGCGGACGCTGCATTAAAGACTTAGTTCTTGCCAAAAGAAGGCTCCACCACAATGTCGGCCGGGCGTAGCTGTTCTATTCAGAGTTAAACTTGACTTCACGCAAGTTAGGACTCGCACACATTAAAGAGAAAGGAGGCCTTAAACCTACTCGGTGATTACCTGGATGTGCATCCTCCACCCTGAGCAGCTTCCCGGGACATACCTACAAATACCACCAGTAAAGGTATGGAAAGAGATTGACTTGTGTGTGTCTGCCTTATTGCCTGCACCCTGCACCGCCATATACCTCGAGGGATCCAGTCTCGCCTGTGGGAGACTTAACACCTTGCTGCCCAATAACATCCCCTCAGAGGATTCACCCTGCAGCGCTGGTCACCCTGATCAGAAACCACAGGTGGCGTCACGAACAATTATTATTATCCCTGTAAATATCCCCCTTTGTATGAGCGCCCAGGGCAACGGACCGAGCTGTGCTACTTGTGACATTCCCCATAGACTTCAATGGGCTCGGTGCCGAGTACCCCATAACCCTGGTGTTGTGCGACTCACAAGCAGCTGTGAAGTGTATATAAATGATTGGCCCCTCCGTGACGCATCGAGTTTGAACAGTTTTCTTTTCCTGACAGGGTCCCTTTCAGTTTGTGGGTGTAATGTGAAAAAAATGAGGAACCATTCAGAGGGTATGAATAGTTTTTCAAGGCACTGTAGATGTGTAATGTAATTTTTCCGCATATATGACAAGAATCACAGACATTTATCTGCTTTCTATACTATGTGATAAAAATAAATACAGAACAGACGTATGCCAGCTGGTAATAAAAATGAATACTTCAATTAATTCTGTTTTTCCTCTAGGCACTGTCATGACGGTCCGCCGTATTCTATGTCTTCTCTTCTTTCAAGTTCTGAATACTGTAAACACAGTGCACACATGAAAAGACATTCAAGTAGTGAAACACTATCGGGACCAAGGCTGAACCAGTCTGACACTGATCTTCAGTACGCCAAAGATGAGGAAACTGCTGCTGAAATGCTGGTCACTAATATCCCCAAGACGAGATCGTTCCCGCAACATATGCACAAGTGCAGGTACTCGCTCATGTTGTGTGCTGACCAAGTGCTCATATCTAACACACTACACACACCAACAATTAGAAGTGGACTAAGGGATTCCTGTGGTCTGTGGATGCCTCCTGATGGTAATAACAACACGTATATTTTACTGCAGTGGTTTCCAGTTTCGAGTCCTAAAGTCACATATTGCAGATTTTCCATTGATGGAAAAAGTGCAACATTCAGATTAGATAAAAAGTCCTTAAGAAAAAAAAAATAGGACAATTATTTAATGAAAAGTCAGAACTGAGGAAAACAACATTTTGCAACAGGAAGATGAATAAAATTCATTACTGCAAAGAGATGGAAGAGCACAATAGGGTCTAACCCAGGTTAAAAACTTGATGAAGGTAAAACGGCTCACCTTGTAAGGTTGTGAGGGACACACGTAAAGAGCCTATAGACCAGATACAGCAGCTTCCATAGAATATCAATATAGTTAACCGGATTGGAAGTGTTTCTGTGCTCAAGCTTCTGCACGAGATGAAATTGCAGGTTTATTGTTAACGCGTTTCAGAGTCCACCGACTCAAAGGTTATTTCTGTATGATCGTCCTAAGGAAGGATGAAACGCGTCAACAATAAACCTGCAATTTTATCTTCTATTTCTATCTACTTCCAAACTAGTTGCCTTCAATGAAATTCATTACAAGATGTGCGCCTCTTAACCCTTTAAGAGTGTGATTTTTCATTTTTTGCTCTTTTGTTTTTTTCCTTTCCTTCTTCCATGAGTAATAACTTTTTTATTCTTCCATTGAAATAGACGTATGAGGGATTGGTTTTTTTTTGCGGAATAAGTTGTAGTGTTGAATGACATTATTCATTTTACCATGCAAAGTACCGAAAAATGGGAAAATAGATTCCAAGTGGGACGAAATGTGGGCTAGTCTCCCAACCATTAACTCTTAACCATCTTAACTATCCCTAAAGTCAGCTACACCAGTGTTCCCCAACTCCAGTCCTCAAGGCCCACCAACAGGTCATGTTTTCAGGATTTCCTTAGTATTGCACAGGTGATAATAGTATCACCTGTGCAATACAATACTAAGGAAATCCTGAAAACATGACCTGTTGGTGGGCCTTGAGGACTGGAGTTGGGGAACCCTGAGCTACACATATACTGACACACTACACTATTCACATTACATCACAATACTATTTACAATTATCACACTACACAGAGTTACAACATTCGCAGGACACAATTCACATGACTTTATACACATTACATTCAGACTCGTGGGGGAAATGCGGTCAGCATGTCTATATCCTTATAGGTACATAACAAAACAAGAATGTAGATCGTGTCCCAGTACATTTATCACCTAATAATAATATACAAAAAGGACATTATGTGTCTAAACTTTAGATATAAAAACAAGGGGGGATAACAAAGAAGATGAGAAGAAAAAGGGGAAAGAAAAAAGAAAGCCGGTGGGGGTAAATGGGGGGACGGGTTGAAGATGGGGTGCCACAAAGGCATGTTTCAAATCTTATCTTAAGAAAAGAGAGTACGGAAATTATCAGACTCTTTAAATTCTTCCCACAGATGCCATATCTGTCAATATTTTTCACACACACCAGGATTCTCAGCTGGGAGCTTTTTCATCAGAGAGAAATGACATTTCTTGCTGCTATTCCAACACAGAGGAATTATTAGTGACTAGTGATGCGCCAGTGACGTGGTGTGCCAGCATAGATTTTTTACATAGGGGATTTGAGCCTGTAGTGGTCGGCTCACTTATACTATACATTATACTACAATACCACAATACCGCAGTATATAGTGTAGCTCATGAAGCTCAGCCTGTGAGGTTGCGGTAAACTGGTAGATTAGTAGGATTATTTGTCTGTATCTTATCCCTGTTTTGTCCTTTATGGTGGCTGTAGCAGCTTTTTGAAACTAGTGGGGTTATTCGTATTTATGTTCCCCCCTTTCCGCTCCCTAATTTGCGGGGGCCATGTATCTTTTGTCCTGCTTTACAACGGTGCTGCGCACCAGCACTATTAGCACTTTATAATAGGGCTGTTGCATTGGCACTATTAGCACTTCACCCGTACATATTGATAGTACACATTGACAAGTGGTTTCTTGTGCCTTATATGGGCTATTTCAGGGATAATTACCTTTGCTTTATGTTGTACTTTGGATATTGCCTTTGTCCTCCTTATAATTAACTAGAAATAGGCCCGATACTATGCATCGGGAGTGCGGTGAAACATACACGTCACCACTATTCCCCACGCAGGCGCAGTAACAGCCGCGTCGCTAACACGCATGCGCTGGTAGAGCGCGCAATTGTGGCTGTTACTGCGCCTGCGTGGGAATACTGGAGACGTGTATGCCACTTGCGCAGGCGAAGTTCGTGGCCTTGGGATTTGGGGACAGCGCCTGGAAGTCCTAACTGGTGATTATATTATAAGATAGTTTATTAATATAAGGGGTTTATTCCTCATGTATAGGCCTTCCAGGATAAGATGACGGTGAGCAGGAGCGCCATTTCTTGTGTGCTTCTATAAAGCGCCAGCCTCTACGGTTGGGAACGGTTATCTACGGTTATCTTTTAATCAGTAGTAATAAATGGTGATGGGCGAGCGTGCTCGATACTTGATAGAGCATTTGGTGCTTGATCGAGAACCGAGCAGTGCAGAGTATAGCGTGGTGCTCGGGTCCCTGAGCGACGCAGCGCTGAGGCCCTGAACCGAGGCCATATCTCTGTCTCCTGTAAAAGTCTGCTGGAAAAATACTTGACAGCTTCATTGACTTACATTATGTTCGGTACTCGAATCGGTCACCTGAGCATTTCAAAGTGATCGATTCGAGTATCGAGCACCCAATCAGTTTACTGCTCGCTCATCCCTACTTGTAAAGAATTATTTTATACTTGGGTATTTTTTATGTTAGGCTTTACAGGAGTAACAAAATGGCAGCTATAGGGACCTCCAGGGGATCCAGAAATACTGACTGCCTGGTACATTGTCTGTATACTTTTGTAGAGGGTGAACGTGTCCTTTGAGGTTCGGTTTTGTGCATGAGCACAGTAATGGCAAGTGCATGACACAGAGTGGTTATGGGTCTGTATTATGTACCTGTGGGTTATTCCATGTGCCAAGCAATGTGTCTGGGGGAGAAAACCTGTGTAACAGCATGCGATGAGCCGAGCTTTTAATTCTCATGGATTCTTTCTGAATCAGAGAAAAACCTGAATAGATGCCCTCGTACTATCCAATTTCTTTGCCTGTCATTACCTTGCAAACATTTATACGTAATTACTTTTTTCAGGCTACATTGACCGCTTTAGAGGTATTTTACTTTATTCATTCAATTCAACATACATTATCACTCGGGTAATTAAGTCTATTCATTTGCGAAGTTCTAGCGCTTGTGTGCATATGGGATGACAGATGACGATTGATCGCGTAGTAATTGCTGTTTTCCTTTGAAAACAAAAAATAAAAAAAATGGAATTATTTTCTTTTAAAAAGCCTGCATTCTGCTCTAAAATCTGCTCCAGACTATTGTTAGCGCTAGAAACTGAATCACTCTGCGGCTCTCTGTTGTGGATGATGCCAGGACATGTAAATGAGCATTATAAATGACATATTGTGCCATTTGGGAATGCAGCTTGCCAGTCTAATGTTCGATTTCTTTCTGTATTGGCAATACTGAAGCTCTAATCCTAATTCTATATTTGGCACAGATTTTTACAATGGTTTAATAAACTTTGTGAACCCTCTACAATTTATGGAATGACTTCATAAATGTCCAAAAATGAAAAAAGAATCCAATAGTATAAGATGCACACAAGTAACATACTTTAAGGGGTTGTCTTGACTTTTTTACTTAAGAAGTGCTACCTTTTCTGCCCCCGGCTTCCTGCTTGCAGAGGACGGTGCGATCCTGAAGATTAACAGTTCGGACCCAGGCATAGTCGCACCACTGAACAGAGTGTTCTCCCAGGTTGCTGACAGAGTGTTCTCCCAGGTTGCTGACAGAGTGTTCTCCCAGGTTGCTGACAGAGGTAGCTTTTCCTCTGCGGCATGGGCCAAGTGCAGGTTGACTGATGCAAGTTGGATCCAGTGATCTGGCAAATTCAGGGCGCCGTGAGCAGGACCTGCTCGCTCCCTACCTAGGTAACTTTATTAAGAATTAAATTGCAAAGTTGCTGTTTTTTTTACAAGCACTTTGCAATTTTCACTGTATAAAAACTTGAGACAAATCCTTTAATTTTTCAGTGAAACCAGAGTGGTGGAAGCCAAAATTATTTTAGTCTTGAAACAGACAAGTCACAGTCTACAGCGTAAAAGTCTTGACCTGAAATGGTTCATGAAATAATTCATCCATGAGTTGCTGTTGATGGGTGTACGGTACTCCCTTTACACTGTGGCTTGATAGGAAAGAACTCAAACAACATACTTTTAAAGATCAATAAGCCTAAGAACAGATCGTCCTCCTGTAAAGCATGGAATCACTACCATTTCCTGAGGCCACAGCCTAGAAGAAACATTGGCTCCATATGGAGAAACAGACTGCAATTACTCCATTTTAAAGGGAATCTGTCAGCTGGTTTATGCCACTTCATCTACGTGCAGCATAATATAGAGACAGAGACCCTGATTCCAGTAATGTGTCACTTACTGGGCTGCTTGCTGTAGTTTTGATACAATCACTGTTTAATAAGCAGGAGATTATCACTATAGGATTAATAAACCTGCTGTCATGTAATCCTCCATCTTCATTAGCTCTGTATAACCCCATCCCACCGCTGATTGGCAGCTTCATGTGTACACCGTGCATGAGCAGAAAGCTGCCAATCAGTGGTGTAGGCGGGGTCATACAGAGCTCAGCATTCAGAGAACTGCTAGATCTGCAGCAGAGAAAACAGCGATGTTATGAAATAACAGCATATAGACCAGTGACACATCACGTCTCTGCCAGGGGTGTAACGATCGCAAACACAGAGAGTTCGACCACGACTGAACCTGTGTGGGAGATTGGGCCCTCCAATTCCAGTGCATATTTCAGCTGGATGTGCATGCAAGGATGCATATTACACTGAAATACATTGCAGTGCCAAGACCCTGCACTGAAATACATTCTGTCGGCCAATCAGAGATCGGCAGCTGACGTTGGTGCACAAGTCACTGACGTTGATGTCATGTGCTGCCCATCGCTTGCACGCTGAGGTTAGCTGCTGGCCATTGCACTGGCTACAGAAGAGGACGCCACGCAATGTGGGAGTGGAGGAAGGGGAGTACAATATTTTAACTGTTTTTTTATGCTTTAAAGAACAGTGGCAGAACTGGGGACATATATAAGACGATGGGCCCAGGATGAGAGAGATATATACCAGGATGGACCTAGGATCCTATATATTAGGAATCTGTTTGACATATACTCCTGGATGGGCACAGGATAGGAGACATATATGCACAAGGATTGGCCCAGGATGGGGGACATATATAACAGGATTGGGGGACATATTTATCAGGATGGGGGACATATATACCAGGATGGGCCCAGGATCAGGGATATATAAACCAGGAAAGGCCCAGGATCGGGGACATATATATATATAAGGATGAGGAACATATATACAAGGAAGGGGCCCAGGATGGGGGGATATACATACCAGGATGGGCCCAGAATCGGGGACATATATACCAGGACGGTGAACATATATACAAGGAAGGGGCCCAGGATGGGGGACATATTATACTATGATGGGCACAGGGTGTGGGGACATATATACCAGGATGGGCCCAGGATCGGGGACATATACACCAGGACGGGAACATATATACAAGGAAGGGGCCCAGGATGGGGGACATATATACTATGATGGGCACAGGGTGGGGGGACATATGTACCATGATGGAGGACATATACACCAGGGACATTAGTAGAGAATGGCGGACATTACTAGACAATGGGAAATGAGGGCCACATGTATGTCCTTATAGAATTTAGAATGCTAGAAGGGCCCATACATCTGACCAATATGTGAAGGGTGGGACCAGGTCCAAATTTTGCACTGGGGCCCATTGAATTCTAGTTACACTACTGGTCTATATTATGCTGGTCTCAGATGGGGGTGGTAAAAATCTGGTGACGGATTTCCTTTAATATGTAGGAAAACATTAAATGTATAGGGTTTGACAAATAAATGAATGAGAAATGTAGACATTTTACTGATATCAGACCCTTGTTGTCTGTTCTGTTCTATAACTGTGTTTTACCACAGCAAGCTGCTGTTCTGGTTGGGAGGGATAAACCACGCTGACTCTGAATATGTAATTTGTGTTTCTATTCTTAAGGGTATGCCACACTAAACAACATCGCTAATGGGATCGCTAAAAAACGTCACTATTTAGCGATCCCGTTAGCGATGTTGTAGTGTGCGGCATCTACCAGCGACGTGGCCCCTGCTGAGATCCTGCTGTGATCTCGCTCGTCGCTGACATCGTTCCGGACCCTATTTTATCGTCGGCGCCCCCGCTGGTATCGCTATATCGCTGAGTGTGGCACCTTTTCTTAGCGATTTAGCGGTACTTTTGTACCGCTAAAGTCGTTAAGGAGATCGCTAACCGCGATAGCGTCCTTAACGACATTGCTAAGTTAAGCCGCTATCAGCGATATAGAAACAATCCCGCTAGCGATCGCATTAGTATGCGTCGTTATCGTGATCGCTAGCGGGATTGTTTAGTGTGGCAGTACCTTTACAGCCGTTCCCTCGAAGGATCCAAGGCATTTATGCTAATCCGTACTGAGAACTCTTAATCTCACGCATATAAAGGATAGGTTTTCTAAGAACTTCTACACGCAGACACTTCACAGACTGCCTGCAGAGGAATTTCAATAAATAAGGAGTAAAAATGACTTATTTGGATTCAGTCATTTCATCAGTAGTAGTAACTTGAAACTAGTGGGCCCCAATGAAAAATTTCTATCAGGGCCCGCAGCTATCACAGATTTGTAAAAGTACTGGTCTTCTAATATGGGCCAAGGGAATGTTTTGGGCCCCTCAAAGCTCTACGGCTTGAGCTCAACTGCAGCCCCTGCACCCAATATAGTTACACAACTGTATTTCATCTATGCCAGAACAGCAGTTGATGGGGATAAGCATAGTGACATAGTGAGTCTTAAAATCTTTCTTGTAAGTCTGATTATTTGGTAACATTTCTGAAAAAGATGATACAATTGTAATGTTACCACAAACTACTACCATGTATAATTTGGGAGCTTCTCACCATCATTGTTAAACTGGGTGTAATGTTCTGCTGCTGTGCAGTACAGTGCAACCTCCACCAGGGGGCGCTGGTGGGGGGAAGAGAGGTTACACACACACAGCGTAATAACACAGAGCAGCAGCACAGGTGTCACAGGTAATGAAAGAGTGGGCAGACTTAGCCGAATCAGACACTGTCAGGAGCAGAAGTACCATGGGTAATAGCAAGCACGTAGTCAGGGACAAGCAAGAAGTCAGGGCCTACCGGGAACGTGGTATCCAAAATGTAAGACGTAGCCGGGGTACAAGCCAGAAGTCAGAGCCAACCGGGAACGTTGTATCAGAAACGGAAAACCAGAAGCAGAGACCAGAGATCAAGTCGAGTCTTACACAAGTACAGGTAGTCAGGGCAGAAGGATCACTAATGAATACAGGTCAGAGGCACTAGCTTGGAAGCTTGAACTATAGCTGACACAGGGCGGCAGGCTGAGAGGACTGAAATAGACCAGCCAGCTCCAAAATGAGGCAGAGGGGATTAACCCACGCATGACCAGTCTAGAGAGAAGACCGCTGAAAAAAAACTCTGGACTGGATCATGACACTGGGCTAGTTTTGGACCAAGTGACCAGTGAATTTCTGATCATCTTGCAAACTGGGATTGACCTTTAAAGTGAACCTGTCATTTCCCCAAATGCTATTAACCTGCAGGTATAGGGTTTTTCTGCAGGTTAATAGTGTTCCATTGCTGTCCAGATACCTTACTGTAAGCGCAACCCAGGGGGTGAAAATTAACCTTATTCCTTCGCTGAGCTGCCGGCTTTCAGTCATACAGGCATGCACGGAGTGACTACAGTCACCGCTCACGGCAACTGTAAGCACACCCCGGCACTTTGACAGCTGGCTCTACATAGATGCACTGCAAAGCCAGCTGTCAAAGTGCCAGGGCGTGCTTAGATCCTCCACTTACTGTGTACCGAGCAGTGATTGCAGCCTCTCTAAGCACACCTCTATGACTGAAAGCCGGCAACTCCGGGGGAAAATTAATTTTCTACAAGTGTGTCGACCCGCCACCACAATTGTGGATTACCAGGGCAATGGGGTACTCAGAGCCGAGCCCGTAGAAGTCTATGGGGATTTTGTCACAGGTAGCTGTGGCTCGGTCTGTGGCCCGGGCGGTCTGGCGTATGTTGGGGATATATTTACAGGGGATAGGTTTATATACAGTTCGTGACGCCACCTGTAGTATTCTGGTAATTAGTACCAGCGCTGCTGTAGATCTCTGAGGGGATGGTGATGCAGCTAGATGTCGGGTCCCCTACAGGTGGGACTGGTCCCTCAAAGTCTATGAAGTTAGTGAAGTCGGGTGCAGATAAATAACACAGTCTCACACGGTCAGCGTCTTTCCATACCTTTACTTGTAAGATGTTCAGGCAGGTCCCAGGGAGGCTGATCCAAGGAGAGTGTATCTTGAGACAGCAGCTGGACAAGTTAGGGGCCTCCTTTACTTCCAATACAATGAGTACAACCAGCCTGAAGCGTAGTTCCCTCAATATCTCCAGCTAATCTATAGCTGTACCGCCCAGTCAGCTTTGTGTTAGGAGCCTTCCTGCGAAGAAGCTGAATTCTTATCTTGTCGTGCACTGACTCAAAGTCTTCACTTCCCCTGACCCCAGTTACGTACTGACTATAAGGGGCTTGTTTGCCGCGACCTAAGGTCCGGTAAATTCCTGGTTTTCTTATCACTGTGCTTGAAACAATAGTGATCCTTCGGTCCCCAGTGACCGGTAGCAATGTGCAGGACTTCTTCAATCCGTAAGCACTATTCCAATAAACCACTGTGCCTTTCGCCTTGTCCACGCTGGTAACATAAGCACTCAAACTAGCCAAGGGTCGAGTAGTCACTTCTTTCTTTTCCTTCACTTCAAAGTTAGTTACAGATGCTCAGTTATCAATAGGCAGGAGCACGTCTCTGAACCTTCTACCGTCCTTTAGACAGGATACTGAAGACTTTCTGCACTAAACTTCTTCTTTCCTTCCAGTGTATGCTGATGAGGTGTAGCTCTGACTAGGCTAAGGTGAATTAGAACACCTATACTAGACTCCACTTTCCGAACTGGTGATAGAGCAATCTGGACTCCTTCCTCCCTCCAGACGTCTTCTCTCTCTGAAGTCAGGAACTGAACTCCAGACGTCTTCTCTGTCCGAAGACAGGAACTAGACTGACTAAATCACTCCAACACATACCACCTTGACCACTCCCTCAAGAGTAAACTCCACTACCCTAAGGGTGTGTCTAGTATATGTTGAGTGAATGAATATTTAGCATTAAACTGCTGTCTCGCCACACACTCTCCAGGGTACTGCGTGTGCCTAACACCAGGGCTACACATTCCCCCATGGTAAAAGACAGCACTCCTGGGCTGTAAAATACAAAAGAGACATTTTGTTTATGCAATAAACATTAAACAGTTAACATTGGTTCGTCCCATCCGGGAGGTGAGAAAATCTTGAACGTTGCAAACATTATAGAAATACAAAAGTATTAAATAGCATTCAATAAATATACAATATACTTGTGAAGGACCCGCACCAAACCTTCAACGTAGGTCCTGGGTGGGCTGCAGGACATCCAATTGCAGACCTCACTCAGTGCCACACACACGGGTTTTGTTTTCAGAGGTAGTTGTACTGGTTTATGTAAAACCAAGATAGGGCACCGAAGCGCAACTATTTACAAGTAAGTTCTGGGTTGGCATAGTCCTCAACCTCCAAGTCCAATGTAAAACCAAAGACATATTATATAATATCACATAATACTAAAGTGCAAAAACTTTTTCTGGTTACTGTTTACCCAGCCGGGCATTCTACAGTTAGCAAAATATATATGCATTATATATATACTCTTCAACTGGTGCTAAATTCTATAAAACATTTTCAAACTTTTTTTACTTATGGTAGATCCTATAGGGATCTCACCAATTCTTCTTTTCTTATTTATTCATTTTCAAATAATACGCTTTCCAATACATTTTCCACACCGGGGGCTGGAACAATGCAATGGGCCCTAGATCCCAGGACTAGCAAATCATGCGCTGCGATTAGGGTCTGAGTCGCCACAGTTCTTGTGCGAACCTCTAGGGGCGCAACGGGTACATTCTCTTCACGTGACACCGATTGCGTTTCAATCACAGTTAAGGATATGGACCGTGTCATAGATTGCGATTGAGACTGGGTCGCATGTTGCGATGAAGATATAACTTTCTTTTGCGATGAACTCTGGGTCGCTAGTTGCGATGAATTTGCAGGGGGCGATGCTGGGGCACGGCCAGTTACTGCTTGATCTAGAGACAGGGACGCTGCGGTCATAGTGACGGTACCTGCGTCTGGGACGGGGTCACGGACGATGGTGACGTTAAGGGCATACCATCCCTTCATTCCCCAGTGCCGCGTATATGTGACGATGTCTCCATTGGCTAAGTCCCTCCCGGGATGGCCTTGCGGTAGGTGAGATTCTACGTCACGCCGACTGACAAAGACCCTGGGTAGAGGCCCGGTTCACGGATAAAGCCCCAGCCCTTCCGGAGCTGGAACTCAGTCACACACCCCTGCCGCCGCGGTTCCCTCAGGGTACCTTTATCTCTCCGGACACTCTCTTTGTCCGCGATCAGCTCTGCATATTGTTGCTGACGGTTCCGCTGAGCTTCCCGCTCTTCCTCCTGCTGGTGTTTCTTCTTCTCCTCACGACTCTGCCATTCCTGTTCCCACTGGGCGGTATAGGCGACGTCATCCAGGCGCGCCATTTCGTCCCAGTCCACATCTGGTAGTGACGGACAGGACCCCTCCGGTGTCCCTGCCGGGGACCGATCATCTGCTGCGGCCTCTTGGCCGGGCGGGCGTTCCGGGATTGGCTGTACCTCCTCAACCTCCTTCGCTTCCACCGCTTCACCGGTGGGATCGGGATCGGTACTTTCGGGGGCAGCCTCCGGTTGCTCCTTCGCCTTGGGCAGCAGACTCTTCGGTATCTGGAATCGTGGGGGGTCGTTGAGGGAGAGATCACCGTGTCCCACAGCCTCCGCTGTTCCAGGGTACGCCGGCGTCTCTCGATCTCTTCAAAGCCAGGTTGGTACTGGACCATCTTCTTCAGGCGTGCATTTTCTTCTCTTGTCTCTAGCAACGCCTGTTGCAGGTGCAGGACCACGGATAACTCCGATGCTGGTGGCAGCTTGGCTGGGGCACGGGGCCTGCCTTCCTCCGCTTCCCTGCTCGGCTGCACACGTCCTGCCTCCATGATGTTCCAGAAGATTCTTTCTTCTTCCTGCGGAGACATCCGGTCTCTTCCGTGGAGGTGGGATTTGCGTCTCCTCCTCCTCGCAGGGAAGGTGAAGAGGAGGCGGACCTCCTTTGCTGTAGGGCAGGATCGCATATTGTAATAGCACTTTGAGAAGGCCGGCATTTTCTTCGCGCCACAGGGGGTAGACGCCCACGAAGGTACGCCCACCTTCTTCTCCAGCGCCTGAGGGCGCGAATATGGCGACAAAAATGGCGATTTTGGCGCCAAAAGTGCAAACAGTCCTTTTTCACAAAAACACTTCCTTAGGCACACAGGCTCGCAATGCTGCAAGTTTCGTATCCTGTTCGTGACGCCAAGTTGTGTCGACCCGCCACCACAATTGTGGATTACCAGGGCAATGGGGTACTCAGAGCCGAGCCCGTAGAAGTCTATGGGGATTTTGTCACAGGTAGCTGTGGCTCGGTCTGTGGCCCGGGCGGTCTGGCGTATGTTGGGGATATATTTACAGGGGATAGGTTTATATACAGTTCGTGACGCCACCTGTAGTATTCTGGTAATTAGTACCAGCGCTGCTGTAGATCTCTGAGGGGATGGTGATGCAGCTAGATGTCGGGTCCCCTACAGGTGGGACTGGTCCCTCAAAGTCTATGAAGTTAGTGAAGTCGGGTGCAGATAAATAACACAGTCTCACACGGTCAGCGTCTTTCCATACCTTTACTTGTAAGATGTTCAGGCAGGTCCCAGGGAGGCTGATCCAAGGAGAGTGTATCTTGAGACAGCAGCTGGACAAGTTAGGGGCCTCCTTTACTTCCAATACAATGAGTACAACCAGCCTGAAGCGTAGTTCCCTCAATATCTCCAGCTAATCTATAGCTGTACCGCCCAGTCAGCTTTGTGTTAGGAGCCTTCCTGCGAAGAAGCTGAATTCTTATCTTGTCGTGCACTGACTCAAAGTCTTCACTTCCCCTGACCCCAGTTACGTACTGACTATAAGGGGCTTGTTTGCCGCGACCTAAGGTCCGGTAAATTCCTGGTTTTCTTATCACTGTGCTTGAAACAATAGTGATCCTTCGGTCCCCAGTGACCGGTAGCAATGTGCAGGACTTCTTCAATCCGTAAGCACTATTCCAATAAACCACTGTGCCTTTCGCCTTGTCCACGCTGGTAACATAAGCACTCAAACTAGCCAAGGGTCGAGTAGTCACTTCTTTCTTTTCCTTCACTTCAAAGTTAGTTACAGATGCTCAGTTATCAATAGGCAGGAGCACGTCTCTGAACCTTCTACCGTCCTTTAGACAGGATACTGAAGACTTTCTGCACTAAACTTCTTCTTTCCTTCCAGTGTATGCTGATGAGGTGTAGCTCTGACTAGGCTAAGGTGAATTAGAACACCTATACTAGACTCCACTTTCCGAACTGGTGATAGAGCAATCTGGACTCCTTCCTCCCTCCAGACGTCTTCTCTCTCTGAAGTCAGGAACTGAACTCCAGACGTCTTCTCTGTCCGAAGACAGGAACTAGACTGACTAAATCACTCCAACACATACCACCTTGACCACTCCCTCAAGAGTAAACTCCACTACCCTAAGGGTGTGTCTAGTATATGTTGAGTGAATGAATATTTAGCATTAAACTGCTGTCTCGCCACACACTCTCCAGGGTACTGCGTGTGCCTAACACCAGGGCTACACATTCCCCCATGGTAAAAGACAGCACTCCCGGGCTGTAAAATACAAAGAGACATTTTGTTTATGCAATAAACATTAAACAGTTAACATTGGTTCGTCCCATCCGGGAGGTGAGAAAATCTTGAACGTTGCAAACATTATAGAAATACAAAAGTATTAAATAGCATTCAATAAATATACAATATACTTGTGAAGGACCCGCACCAAACCTTCAACGTAGGTCCTGGGTGGGCTGCAGGACATCCAATTGCAGACCTCACTCAGTGCCACACCACACGGGTTTTGTTTTCAGAGGTAGTTGTACTGGTTTATGTAAAACCAAGATAGGGCACCGAAGCGCAACTATTTACAAGTAAGTTTGGGTTGGCATAGTCCTCAACCTCCAAGTCCAATGTAAAACCAAAGACATATTATATAATATCACATAATACTAAAGTGCAAAAACTTTTTCTGGTTACTGTTTACCCAGCCGGGCATTCTACAGTTAGCAAAATATATATGCATTATATATATACTCTTCAACTGGTGCTAAATTCTATAAAACATTTTCAAACTTTTTTTACTTATGGTAGATCCTATAGGGATCTCACCAATTCTTCTTTTCTTATTTATTCATTTTCAAATAATACGCTTTCCAATACATTTTCCACACCGGGGGCTGGAACAATGCAATGGGCCCTAGATCCCAGGACTAGCAAATCATGCGCTGCGATTAGGGTCTGAGTCGCCACAGTTCTTGTGCGAACCTCTAGGGGCGCAACGGGTACATTCTCTTCACGTGACACGATTGCGTTTCAATCACAGTTAAGGATATGGACCGTGTCATAGATTGCGATTGAGACTGGGTCGCATGTTGCGATGAAGATATAACTTTCTTTTGCGATGAACTCTGGGTCGCTAGTTGCGATGAATTTGCAGGGGGCGATGCTGGGGCACGGCCAGTTACTGCTTGATCTAGAGACAGGGACGCTGCGGTCATAGTGACGGTACCTGCGTCTGGGACGGGGTCACGGACGATGGTGACGTTAAGGGCATACCATCCCTTCATTCCCCAGTGCCGCGTATATGTGACGATGTCTCCATTGGCTAAGTCCCTCCCGGGATGGCCTTGCGGTAGGTGAGATTCTACGTCACGCCGACTGACAAAGACCCTGGGTAGAGGCCCGGTTCACGGATAAAGCCCCAGCCCTTCCGGAGCTGGAACTCAGTCACACACCCCTGCCGCCGCGGTTCCCTCAGGGTACCTTTATCTCTCCGGACACTCTCTTTGTCCGCGATCAGCTCTGCATATTGTTGCTGACGGTTCCGCTGAGCTTCCCGCCTTTCTCCTGCTGGTGTTTCTTCTTCTCCTCACGACTCTGCCATTCCTGTTCCCACTGGGCGGTATAGGCGACGTCATCCAGGCGCGCCATTTCGTCCCAGTCCACATCTGGTAGTGACGGACAGGACCCCTCCGGTGTCCCTGCCGGGGACCGATCATCTGCTGCGGCCTCTTGGCCGGGCGGGCGTTCGGGATTGGCTGTACCTCCTCAACCTCCTTCGCTTCCACCGCTTCACCGGTGGGATCGGGATCGGTACTTTCGGGGGCAGCCTCCGGTTGCTCCTTCGCCTTGGGCAGCAGACTCTTCGGTATCTGGAATCGTGGGGGGTCGTTGAGGGGAGAGATCACCGTGTCCCACAGCCTCCGCTGTTCCAGGGTACGCCGGCGTCTCTCGATCTCTTCAAAGCCAGGTTGGTACTGGACCATCTTCTTCAGGCGTGCATTTTCTTCTCTTGTCTCTAGCAACGCCTGTTGCAGGTGCAGGACCACGGATAACTCCGATGCTGGTGGCAGCTTGGCTGGGGCACGGGGCCTGCCTTCCTCCGCTTCCCTGCTCGGCTGCACACGTCCTGCCTCCATGATGTTCCAGAAGATTCTTTCTTCTTCCTGCGGAGACATCCGGTCTCTTCCGTGGAGGTGGGATTTGCGTCTCCTCCTCCTCGCAGGGAAGGTGAAGAGGAGGCGGACCTCCTTTGCTGTAGGGCAGGATCGCATATTGTAATAGCACTTTGAGAAGGCCGGCATTTTCTTCGCGCCACAGGGGGGTAGACGCCCACGAAGGTACGCCCACCTTCTTCTCCAGCGCCTGAGGGCGCGAATATGGCGACAAAAATGGCGATTTTGGCGCCAAAAGTGCAAACAGTCCTTTTTCACAAAAACACTTCCTTAGGCACACAGGGCTCGCAATGCTGCAAGTTTCGTATCCTGTTCGTGACGCCAAGTTGTGTCGACCCGCCACCACAATTGTGGATTACCAGGGCAATGGGGTACTCAGAGCCGAGCCCGTAGAAGTCTATGGGGATTTTGTCACAGGTAGCTGTGGCTCGGTCTGTGGCCCGGGCGGTCTGGCGTATGTTGGGGATATATTTACAGGGGATAGGTTTATATACAGTTCGTGACGCCACCTGTAGTATTCTGGTAATTAGTACCAGCGCTGCTGTAGATCTCTGAGGGATGGTGATGCAGCTAGATGTCGGGTCCCCTACAGGTGGGACTGGTCCCTCAAAGTCTATGAAGTTAGTGAAGTCGGGTGCAGATAAATAACACAGTCTCACACGGTCAGCGTCTTTCCATACCTTTACTTGTAAGATGTTCAGGCAGGTCCCAGGGAGGCTGATCCAAGGAGAGTGTATCTTGAGACAGCAGCTGGACAAGTTAGGGGCCTCCTTTACTTCCAATACAATGAGTACAACCAGCCTGAAGCGTAGTTCCCTCAATATCTCCAGCTAATCTATAGCTGTACCGCCCAGTCAGCTTTGTGTTAGGAGCCTTCCTGCGAAGAAGCTGAATTCTTATCTTGTCGTGCACTGACTCAAAGTCTTCACTTCCCCTGACCCCAGTTACGTACTGACTATAAGGGCTTGTTTGCCGCGACCTAAGGTCCGGTAAATTCCTGGTTTTCTTATCACTGTGCTTGAAACAATAGTGATCCTTCGGTCCCAGTGACCGGTAGCAATGTGCAGGACTTCTTCAATCCGTAAGCACTATTCCAATAAACCACTGTGCCTTTCGCCTTGTCCACGCTGGTAACATAAGCACTCAAACTAGCCAAGGGTCGAGTAGTCACTTCTTTCTTTTCCTTCACTTCAAAGTTAGTTACAGATGCTCAGTTATCAATAGGCAGGAGCACGTCTCTGAACCTTCTACCGTCCTTTAGACAGGATACTGAAGACTTTCTGCACTAAACTTCTTCTTTCCTTCCAGTGTATGCTGATGAGGTGTAGCTCTGACTAGGCTAAGGTGAATTAGAACACCTATACTAGACTCCACTTTCCGAACTGGTGATAGAGCAATCTGGACTCCTTCCTCCCTCCAGACGTCTTCTCTCTCTGAAGTCAGGAACTGAACTCCAGACGTCTTCTCTGTCCGAAGACAGGAACTAGACTGACTAAATCACTCCAACACATACCACCTTGACCACTCCCTCAAGAGTAAACTCCACTACCCTAAGGGTGTGTCTAGTATATGTTGAGTGAATGAATATTTAGCATTAAACTGCTGTCTCGCCACACACTCTCCAGGGTACTGCGTGTGCCTAACACCAGGGCTACACACAAGTATCTGTAGGTTGATAGCATTTGGGGACATAGCAGGTTCCTTTTAACACTATCACACTTCCATCAAAAATTCCCCACCCTCCCCCCAAAATAATGAGCAATATGTGACTAATATGTAATCAAATATGTGATCATATGCAATCAAAAAATAAAAAATGAGTGCTTTGTTCTTGTGATATTTTTTTTGAATGTCACTGAATGTAAACTACTTTCTATCTAATGTCTTCAACTTATTCTTTGCATATTAGCAGTTTTAAATTTAAGACGTATTACTTTATATAAATCATTTTGCTTTATGTGAGATTTTTTTCCTATTTACACTGATCCTGAATTTCATCTCAGTTTGTTACTCAAACTCACTGCTAGTAAATATTCATTAGAAGTTCCATCCTTGTCATATTATTTTGGAGCAAATTATTTTTGGTGGCCAACTGTCCGAAAATTCCGGAAGAGTCTGCGTAACCAGTGAACTGTTTTCCACTCATTTATTGACTACAATTTTCCCTGAAGCTAGAGGGGCGTGTACTGTACACATTTTAATTATAATTATCATCATTTTATGGTTCACAGTAATTGCTGCTAATCTGACAATACAGCATTGTGCAAAGGTTTTAGGCCGATCTGGAAAAACAGTAAAAATGCTTTCAATGAGAGGGGTGATAATAGCTTATTTTTATAAATTAACAAAATGCAAAGTGAATTTGCAAAAGAGAAATCATATCGACATTTGGTGTGACTGCCCTTTGTCTTCAAAACAGTATTAATTCTTGTACACAGTTTTTAAAGGAACTCTGCAGGGTGGTTGTTCCAAACATCTTGGAGAACTAACCACAGATGTTCTGTGGACGTAGGCTTGCACAAATTCTTATTTCTTCATGCAATTGCAGACACTCAGTACGATAATGAGTGTCTGCAGGAAACAGTTAAGCCTGATTGAAGTTCTTTGCAAGTGTGGGGCTAATGGATTTGGTGAACTTGTTCAAGATTAATGGTGTCCTCAATACTGAAAAATACAGTCAGATACTTATCCGTCATGCAATACCATCAGGGAGACATCTGATTGGCTCCAAATTCATTTTGCAGCAGAACAATGATCCCAAACATACAGCCAATGCCATTAATTACTATATTCAGTGTAAAGAATAAGAAAAGAGTCCAGGAAATGATGATATGGCCTTCAAGCATCCCTGATCTCAACATCATGGAGTCTGTCTGAGATGACATGTAGAGACAGAAGCCTACATCTGAAAGATGATGAAAATGTGGCCCACATTCCCCCTTGAAGAAACTTGCATTATTATAATGCACTTAAATGTGTAATGTGTTTAGTGACATATGTTATTATAGAGCTGCAATCTTCCCAGCAGTAGGGAGTTAATAGGGAGAGTTAAGTTTAATGATTAGGACTAGCCCAGAGTGGGAGGGTTTACAGTGAAGGGACAGAGGGGGCTTCCTGTCAGGATGGCAGATAGGGCCTAGCGCACAGTAGAAGCAGACCTATGGTCTGACCAGTGAACAGACCCCCATGAATTGGGTGTCCCTAAAGTGAGAGGAGACCAAGGAATCACAAAGCGAGATCCAGAGTAGAGACGAGACAAAGTGATAGTCAGAGTGAGGGATTTACCAGAGGTGGAATCCGGGGCAGGAGGCCTAGCTGGACGTTACCAAGTTCGCAAGCCGAAGAAGTAATGGGACGAATTGGAGCAGGGAACACGAATTGAAGAGAGTGCACCGGGCAGTAGTTCCAATCCTTCCAATATTTATGCCACTATAGCCTTTACTTTGCAGAGAGGCTAAGTAAAGGCCATAGTGGCATAAATAGCTACCCTGAGGGGAAAAGGGTGCGGAACCACGGGTTGAAGTACAGGACTCTCTCTGACTGAACTGTAGTACCGTTATTGGGGACAAGGGAAGTGCCCAACTATGCTTGTTTGTGGTAGAATGAGAGGAAATTACTGAAGCAGAATTGAGTGAGTTTAGGAAAGGAAAGCAAGAATATGTATAAAGATATTGCGTGTGTTCAGAGAAACGTCCATGAAGTTTTGTACCCAATATCCACTGTACATACCCTCCCTACTTTCATGCTCAGTAAAAGACAGTTTATTTTTGAGTGGTGGTCTCACTCACTGAACCTTACAACATCTGGTCCTGGCCAGCTGAAGTCACCGGCATCATGTGTCCTGCAAGGATGTAGCGCCTCCGTGGACAGGGCCCACACACCCAGCCATAACCCGCACTTTCATGTGGCATGCCAGAGTGTGGAGGACAAGTGGCTTGCCCGCAGCTGCCGCCCCGCGTCTTATTACACATCCACACAAGATCTGTTGTTAGTTCTCCAATATGTTTGGAACAACCTTCCTGCGTAGTTCCTTCAATAACTGTTTGCAGGTGTACCTAGAAGAATTGATGCTGTTTTGAAAACAAAGGGCGATCACACCTACACCTAATATTGATATGATTTACATTTCTCTTTTGTTTTTTGTTAATTGCTTAAAATAATCTATTAACACTTCTACTTTTGAAAGCATTCCTACTTTCCAACATTTTTTCCACACCTGGCTAAAGCTTTTGCACAGTACTGTGTATGCTTTAGAATTTTTATGATTTCCAAAAGCCTTCCACTTTGTCTAAAAAACCGGTTGTTTTTTTTTCTTAGCTGTCAAGAAATAAAGATCAGGTTATCAATCTTGCTGAGCAACACTCAATGGGGTTAATGAAAGCTTTCTCTCAACAATTCTTTAAAGCATATCTGCCACGAGATTTCACAGTGGAAACGGCATGCATATTTATATAGAACCCCTTGACCAGAAGAAACTGGTGTATACACCTTGTACAGAATAGCTGTATATTCGTCTTTGAAAGTTTAAACTCAACCTCAGACCATACACCTTGGGTTGTCATTAGGTCCAGATGGGCAGAGATTATGATTATATTTAAAAAAAATAAAAAAAATGTTTATACAGCCATTCTGACATGAATTTTCAAAGTAAGTACATCAGCCTCATCAGGTCTAATAGATCTATTAAATAAAATATGCAGTTTTTATTGTGAAATATGGTGGCAACTCCAATTGAAGCTCCAGCCCATATAATTGTTTGCGGATTTGTTTCTTGTCCACCACTGGACAACCTCTTGTTTCTTGCCACAGGATACCACGCAAAGTAAATAAAATCTCTATTTACCTCTCAGACTGGCACTGATCCTTTTTTTTCATTGGTTTCCCCCACAAGAAACAATGTCAGGTGACTGCTGCAGCCAATCAATGGCCGGTGATTGTGAGCAGCTTGCATTATGTGTTACGAGCAGAAGAACAATTTTTGTTTTTTCTCAGATCGAATAAAGAAGGCTGCAGCAGTTACCGGATGTTATTTATGTCCAGTGATTGGCAGGGGACAGAGAGTTGAGTGTAGAGCCGTGGGGGTCTGATAGGTAAGTATAGAATTTTTTCTTTGTGTAGCATCCTGAGCCAAGTAATAATGGGCTGTCCAGTAGTGGAATCAGGGCCGGCGTCAGAACCCGGCACACCCGGGCAAGTGCCGGGGCCCTGAGCCGGCGGGGGGGCCCACTCGCCCTTGGGCACGCCGGCGCCCAGAGGCGTATCTAGGGGGGGCGCAGTCGGACCGCCTAATGCAGCGGTCCGCAGTGTCTCCTCTGTCAGCTGTATTCTGCCTCCCTCTGGACTGGGAATCGGCTGTTCTCAGTGCCGGCTGTCAAGCTGACAGCCGGCACAAAGAAGCTGCAGCGCGCCGGCTCCCAGAGTCCAGTGAACAAGTGTGCTTGCGTCTTTCAGACGCGAGTACAACTGAAGCCTACGTCAGCAGCATGATCATGTCATGTGATCACGCTGCTGAAGTCACTTTCCGGCAGGCAGAAGAGAGCAGAAGATCTGATGTAAGTGCTCCTGCCTCGTGTGTCTGTGCAGCTGCAGATTCAGCGTAGAAGGGGGATGATTTATTCTTTGCTTGTGTGTGGGTGGAATTCCTTCTTTGTGGAGGGGATCTATTCTGTGTGGGGGGGATTACTCAGTGTGGAGGGGGGATTATTCAGTGTGGAGGGGGTATTTATTATTTGTGTGGAGGGGGGATTATTCAGTGTGGAGGGGGTATTTATTATTTGTGTGGAGGGGGGATTATTCTGTGTTTTGGGGGATTGATTATTCAGTGTGAGGGGGATTTATTATTTGTGTGTTGGGGGATTATTCAGTGTGGAGGGGGGATTTATTATTTGTGTGGAGGGGGATTATTCAGTGTGGAGGGGGTATTTATTATTTGTGTGGAGGGGGATTATTCAGTGTGGAGGGGGTATTTATTATTTGTGTGGAGGGGGGATTATTCAGTGTGGAGGGGGGATTGATTATTCAGTGTGAGGGGGGATTATTCTGTGTGTTGGGGGATTATTCAGTGTGGAGGGGTATTTATTATTTGTGTGTTCGGGATTATTCAGTGTGGAGGGGGTATTTATTATTTGTGTGGAGGGGGGATTATTTAGTGTGGAGGGGGTATTTATTATTTGTGTGGAGGGGGATTATTCTGTGTGTTGGGAGATTATTCAGTGTAAGGGGGATTTATTATTTGTGTGGAGGGGGGATTATTCAGTGTGGAGGGGGTATTTGTGTAGAGGGGGGATTATTTTGTGTGTTGGGGATTATTCAGTGTGAGGGGGATTTATTATTAGTGTGAAGGGGAGATTATTCAGTGTGAAGGGGGGATTAGGGTTAGAGGGGTGTGTGTGGAGGGGGGCGCAAAACTGAGTTCTTGCCCTGGGTGCCAGAAAACCTAGATACACCTCTGCTGGTGCCCGTTAGTGGAGTAGAGCGGTGTTAGCGCCGCCACTGGGCCCCCCGCTTGCTCAGGGCCCCGGCAGCCGGCACAATACTTACCTCTCCCCGTGCCTCCGCAGCTCCGGTGTCTTCTGCAGCTCTGCACTGTGATGTCTCAGGTCAGAGGGCGCGATGACGTCTTTCCACAGCGCCCTTTCCTGAGCCGTAACAGAGCAGAGCGCAGCACAGTGCAGAGGAGAGCTCCATATTTTGTATGGAGCATTATATGGGGACCAGTATCCTGTATGGAGCAATTTATGTGGTCCAGTATTCTGTATGGAGCATTATTTGGGGTCCAATATTCTTTATGGAGCATTATATTTGGCCCATAATTGTCATGTGTGCATTGCCACGAAGATCGTCGCGGTTGCACATTTTGACTTCTCACAGCTGAGCTGCTGTTTCTTTGTGTTTGGCAGCTAGGGAGTTAATTCTGTCTGTGCTCGATGCTGGGACTGGGTGCAGTTTCTCCCGGCTGCAATTGATTATTTGTTGATTGGTTTCCTTTAAATTCCTGGTTGTCTGCTTGGGGAGTTGCCAGTGAAACCTTCATGCAGACCACAGATAGGAATGAATCTGTATAGACTTTAGTTGTGAGCTCCTTAGTTGTTCTAAGCTCAACTTGGTTAGAGTTTATTTCCCAGACCATTTATGTTCCTTTGGTGTTTGAGTGTGTATGCAAGCGAGTGTTATCCTGTCTGTCTTATATGTCTAATCTGTGTATTTAGCTGAGATCAGCCCATATCCCTTTGGTGGTAGTCAGGATCCTTCTTAGGACTGATTACAGGGTTCAGGGTCTGATAGGAGACAGGGTTAGGTTGGAGACTTGGACCTCTGAACCATTATCAGTACCTCCAAGGTGAGGGATTAGTTAGGACCCCAGTTTAGGGTCAGGTTAGATCCCGGTCCACCTCTTTCCTGTTTCAGCTCATCAAGTCCTCAAGATTAACCCTGAGTTCAGCAGATATCGTGTCAGGTAAATCTATTCTATACTTACATTCTGATGTTGCTATACTAGTTGTTGTATAGAGTGTTGTTCCTGTATTAATAGTTTACTGACATTGTATACATATCATTAGACAGCGTGACATTTTCACTGGCCATAAAAATTATCTCCAGTTACCATGGATCCAGTAACCAGCTGGCTCTGCAGTTGCAGGGATTATCCATGGAGCTGACGGACATTAAGTCCAAAGTTTTGTCTCCCCTGGAGCAAACCAGAGTTGAACCTAAAGTAGCTCTCCCGGACAGGTTCACTGGTGGGCGAGACAAATTTTTCACCTTCCGGGAGGCATGTAAATTGTATTTTCGGCTTCGGCCTCGATCATCAAGGAGTGAGGAGCAGAGAGTGGGAATTGTTATCTCACTTCTGCAAGGGGACCCTCAATCCTGGGCATTTTCCCTTCCTCCGGGATCCCGGCTCTACTGTCTGTAGATCAATTTTTTACTGCCCTGGGATTGGTATATGATGACCCAGATCGGGTCTCTCTTGCTGAGACTAAATTACGTAAGATACAGCAGGGAGATCGTCCGGCAGAGGAATTTGCTTCTGAGTTTCGTAGATGGGCCACAGATACTCAGTGGAATGACCCAGCTCTTAGGAGCCAGTTTTGTCATGGGCTTTCTGATAAATTAAAAGACGTTTTGGCTCAGTATGAGTCTCCTCCTTCTCTGGAGGCTGCTATGGCCTTAGCTATCCGTACTGATAGACGGCTTCGGGAGAGGGGTGAGGTAACCCCACTCCTGTTGTTTCTCCACCTACCACTAAAGTCCCTTATGTTGAGGTTCCCCTTGTCTGTTCGGATGAGCCTATGCAGTTGGGAGGGACATCATTTCGTAGGAGGGCATTGGCGGTACGCCGCAGGACTAGAAGATGTTTTTTCTGCGGGAAAGAGGGACATTTTGTTGGAGAATGTCCATCCCGTGCCTTGTTGAGCCAAAAGTCGCCGGAAAACTGTTAATCCCAGGTTGTGTGGTGGACGACAACCTGGGAGTATGTATTTCATCCGCCAGTTCTTCTCAGTTCCTTGTACCAGTGGAGGTGGTAGTTGGTACAAGAGTGGAGAGATTGTCTGTTCTTCTTGATAGTGGTTCCGGGGCTAATCTGGTTGACGCTCAGTTTGCTCAGGCTCAAGGTATGCATCTGAGTGTATTGGTCAAACCGATCCCTATATTCTCCATTGACGCCAGGCCTCTCGGCCAAGGTAGCTTTGTTCATGAGGTTCAGTAAGATGGCACATTTCGTTGCTCTTCCTGCACTCCCTAATGCTAAAACTCTGGCGCAGGTGTTCATTAGGGAGATCGTTAGACTTCATGGGTTGCCTTCTGATGTGGTGTCAGATAGGGGGTCTCAGTTTGTGTCCAAATTTTGGAGGGCATTTTGTTTACGTCGGGGGATGCAATTGTCATTTTCCTCGGCTTTTCATCCGCAGACCAATGGTCAGACAGAGCGTCTGAATCAGAGCTTAGAGACATATCTCCGGTGTTTTGTTTCAGAGAACCAAGAGGACTGGTCTTCTTTCTTGCCTCTGGCAGAGTTCGCTCTTAACAACAGGCGGAGCGAGTCCACTGGTAAGTCCCCGTTTTTTGGGGCATATGGTTTCCATCCCCAGTTTTGTACTTTCAATGGGGGGGGCCCTTCTGGGGTTCCTGAGGAGGAGCGTTTCTCGTCGTCACTTGCTTCAGTGTGGAGAGGTGTATTGAATAATCTGAGTACTATGGGGAACCGTTACAAACGGATGGCTGATAGGAGGAGAGTTTCTGGTCCAGATCTGAATGTGAACGATCTGGTATGGTTGTCTACCAGGAATATAAAACTTAAAGTGCCCTCCTGGAAACTGGGTCCCAGATTCATCGGGCCGTACAGGATCAGTTCCATAATTAATCCTGTGGCATTTCGTCTGGACCTCCCTCCTACGTTTAAAATTCATAATGTGTTCCACAAGTCATTACTTAAAAGGTATGTGGCACCAGTCATACCGTCACCTCTACCTCCTCCTCCTGTGTTGGTCAATGGTAACTTGGAATTTCAAGTATCAAAGATCATTGACTCACGTCTGAATCGCCGGTCCCTTCAGTACTTGGTGCATTGGAAGGGGTATGGTCCAGAGGAGAGGACGTGGGTCCTGCGTCTGATGTTAACGCAGATCGTTTGGTTCGGACCTTCCACAGAACTCACCCGGGCAGGCCTGGCCCTGAGGGTCCGGAGGCCCCTCGTAGAAGGGGGGGTACTGTCATGTGTGCATTGCCACGAAGATCGTCGCGGTTGCACATTTTGACTTCTCACAGCTGAGCTGCTGTTTCTTTGTGTTTGGCAGCTAGGGAGTTAATTCTGTCTGTGCTCGGTGCTGGGACTGGGTGCAGTTTCTCCCGGCTGCAATTGATTATTTGTTGATTGGTTTCCTTTAAATTCCTGGTTGTCTGCTTGGGGAGTTGCCAGTGAAACCTTCATGCAGACCACAGATAGGAATGAATCTGTATAGACTTTAGTTGTGAGCTCCTTAGTTGTTCTAAGCTCAACTTGGTTAGAGTTTATTTCCCAGACCATTTATGTTCTTTGGTGTTTGAGTGTGTATGCAAGCGAGTGTTATCTGTCTGTCTTATATGTCTAATCTGTGTATTTAGCTGAGATCAGCCCATATCCCTTTGGTGGTAGTCAGGATCCTTCTTAGGAAGATTTTCAGGGTTCAGGGTCTGATAGGAGACAGGTTAGGTTGGAGACTTTGGGCCCTAACCTTTTCAGTACCTCCCAAGGTGAGGATTAGTTAGGACCCAGTTTAGGGCAGGTTAGTCCCCCCTCCACCTCTTTTTCCCTTTTTAGCTCATCAAGTCCTCAAGATTAACCCCAGTTTAAGCAGAAGTGAGGTAAATCTATTCTTAAATTTTTTCTGATGTTGCTATACTAGGTTGTTAGAGGTTTTTTCCTGTTTTAATATTTTACTGACATTGTATACATTTCTTAGACGCGTGACAATAATATTGTAGGAGGGCTTAGTCCGGGTTTTATGTTGTTTTGAGAGGCGGCAGTTTTGAGCTATTTTAGAATTTACAATAATATCACTCGTGAATTTAAAAAAGTGAAATCGTGGGCTTGTACTATACCCCTATTCTCTCGTACTTGATCAAAAAT
>JARQOD010000005.1:123031605-123070243 GCA_033576555.1 Oophaga sylvatica | reverse complement strand
ATGTGGCGGGTGAAGGATGCACGCCCAGCATACCCCGGGTTTGGGTGGGGCCCCTCCTTACCCCTGTAGTGTGGTTTCTGCCCTGTATGAACAAAGTCTAACTCTGCCCTTATTATACCCCGGGGGATTTTTGTGGGGGGGGCCTTTTTTGGGGTAGAACAATGTTCTGTATGCGGGGCCCTGCTAGACCCCGTCTTCCGACCCAAATTGGGGTCAACGCTTGGGGGCCCCTGCGCTTGAAGTCCCGCGGGTTCCGGTATCTCCTACTAGTCGTGTAGATTCTAGCAAGCTCGGCCCCGGTGTCGGGTATTCAGAGTAAGGGGTGCTACATGTGTTTCAACCTCTGTTACTCTTTTTATTCTCCTCCACTCCCTTTCTTACCCCGACCTTTAACAAAAGCACACTGCAGTAGATGTGATTTTTTTCTCTCTTCATGCTCCGCGTTGGCCCCGTTGCCCCCTAAAACTGCATCGGGGGCTCGTTTGACCGGCGAAGGGCTTCTTTCTCCACTTGTACTACCCTCCACACATTGAATAACCCAAAAGCTGCAGTTTCAGGTTCTCCCCAAAATCTAAACTCCTCTTGAGAGTTAAACTCAGATGAACTCTCCAGTCGGCTTTTCCCTCTTATGTGTTTCACCATCCTTTTTAATCTAAAAAGGGGTCCCTCTGGTGGCTCAGGGTTGGTAAAGGTGTTTGGTGCTAGTTGTCCTTGTGGTCAACCCTTTCAGACCCTTTTGGGGGAAGGTTTCCCAAAGCCAGCTGGGCTTAAAGTCTGTTTTGAATCTTTTCCGTGAGACACCTTTTTGATGCAGTGTAACTACCTTGTTCTTGTTTCTGTTCGTGTTGCCATTGAAATGAGATTTTACATGAAACTGTCTTCCACACCCCCACATCGAATAAAGTTTTATGTTCTCAACCAGTTTTTAAAAGGCCCCCCTTGTCAGCAAAAAGACCTCTTCAAACAAAGTAAAAGGTTGGGCATCTGGTGGGGCCAAACATTTAAATCAAACTTCTCACCTGTTGTTTTTTTGTTTCTTCCCCACCCTTTTATTTATTGACAAATTTGACTTTTGAAAAAAGGAAGGGGCGGAAAAATATGGTAACTAAGAGGTGGGAAAGTGTATTTTGAATGATTGGACTTCGTGCTGACAGAGTGCCCCTTTTTCACAGCTGTTTTTTGTTTTAGTTTTAAAAACTGTGTTGCAACCTATATGATATTGATGAGTATTATCTCATGTTTGGTATAATTAATTACTCATACACATGACTATAATCTTCCAAAAATCCTTGACTTACTACAAATGTAACTAGAAGAATTGATTTAGATTCCTCTTTTGTTTACATTCCTATAAAATTTGCACAGCAGTATGTATGTATTTTAAGGTTGCGGCGGGACACATTGTGGATGGGAGATATGTATCACAGAGATTGATGTCCTCTGTGATGTAAAACCTGCATTAATGCTCTATTACACATAGTACTAAGAGGGGTTAATCGGCCATGATAAGGCCAAGTCTTAATGTGAGCAGCTGATGTGTTATGGTAGTACGGCTGCTTACCATATCTCCACCCTAGGTGTGGTTCACATGGAGGTGTTTAGACCCTGTGGATTGTGTGGCTTTCTAATGGACTAAGAAACTGGACTCTAACCCAAGTGGGCAAACCATCACTATAGTATTGACTTTTTGATTTATGTTTCACTTTGTGCTGGACATTGGCTGTATTTAAGTTTTTCTGTGATGTGGTATATGAGGACTGAAATAAATCAGCGGAACTTTTAATAGAATAATGGTTCAAGTGATAATTCATATCGCTCCCAAGTGGGTAGGATTGTTACATTTGGTGTTGGAAGTGTGGGCAGTGTTCACAGGGAATACATGTGACTGCTAAAGAAGTACTGCATATTTGCAATAAGCCAGGGAACAACGTCAGACAGCATGGAGGACCTGATTGCAAGCCCAACAACAGCAACACATGGCACAACAAGAGACAAATAAGCTGTTTATGCAACAGCTCCAGTAGCAGCAGCAACAAATCCAGCACTGACAACAGCAGCAGCAGATTCAATTACTCACAGAGGCGGTTCGTGGCATGATGGCAGCTCCAACTCCAAGGTCAGCTGATCTGTCCCGAAGGCGGTGAGAACCTTGCAGAAAATGACCCCAGTGTGATGACATAGAGGCCTTTTTAACTGTTTTTGAAAGGGTCACCGATAGGGAGAAACTCCAGCCAGAACAGTGGCCGGAAGTCCTTGCACCATACTTAATGGGGGAGCCACAAAAGGCCTACAGGAAGACAAAGAAAATGCTAAATTTAAAAAGGAGATTTTGGCGCTTGGTGGGTAACAATAACTGTCAGGGCACAATGGGTCCACCGCTGGGCATATCACCGGGAAACCACCCCGATCCAAAATGTCTCATGTACTGGACATTATTAAAAAATTGTTGCAGCCAGAGTGCTCTACCTCAATGCAGATGGTAGTTATAGACCAGTTTGTGCACTCCCTTCGAGGCCGATGCAGACTTGGGTTGCTCAGGGAGATTCCTGGAACACCGATGACCTGGTCAAACTGTTCAAAAGGTATCAGGGGGTCGATACGTACTTAGGGCAGAAATACACTCCATACTGGGGGTCCCATCAGGGGGTGGATGCTCAAAAGGGGATAGGGCATCCAAACCCAAGGAGGCGGCTGAGGTCATGCCGAAGGTCTCATTGGGGATGTAATTTGCTGGAGATTTTGGCTCTTGTGGGTAACAATGACTGTCAGTGCACAATGGGTCCACCTCTGGGCATATCACCGGGAACCCCCCAATCCCAAATGTCTGATCTACTGGACATCATTAAAAAATGGTTGCAGTCTGAGTGCTGTACCCCAAAGCAGATGGTAGTTATGGACCTGTTCGTGCACTCCCTTCCGAGGCCGATGCAGACTTGGGTTGCCCAGGGAGATTCCTGGAATTCAGATGACCTGGTCGAACTGAAAGGTATCAGGGGTCGACGTGTCCTTAGGGCAGCAACACACTCCATACTGGGGCTCCCATTAGGGGGAGAATGCTCAAAAGGGGATAGGGCGTCCAAAGTCCAAGGGGGCGGCTGAAGTCATGCCGAAAGTCTCATTGGGGTATGTAATTTGCTGGAAATATCATGGCCCGTTGTCCCCTGACCACTGAGCAAATGGACTGTAGCATGGGATGCTGGTGTTCATTCTACGCATATCTGGCCTGTTTGTGGACGGTCCACCCAATGAGGGGCCCCAAGCTTGTTGTTTAAAAGTGAATAATCTGCAAATGTCTGGACTACTAGACGTAGGGAGTTTGGTGACCCTCGTGAGAGCCACACTCCCTCTCCAATTGATCCCTGGGAAGAAGGTGAGTGTCTGCTGCATTCACAGGGATGATAAAGACTATCCGATGTCCAGAGTGGTCATTGAGATAGCCCGAGGTACTGATTCCCATGAGGTCGGCTTCATCCAGGATTTATTGCACCCAAATATCATAGGTCGGGACTTTGTGTTGTTTTGGGACTTGAGGGAGAGGGGAAGAGACTTCGATTGCTAGGGTATGAGGCAGTTTGACCCTAAAAAAGTCTCATTAACTCTTAGAGTCCGACATGTTTCCCTCCTGTATAAAGGTGGAGGATGAGGAGGTAATATCCCCTGATGTTGACATTCCTGAGATAGGGTGACAGGAGAAAATTTGGGGTCTGTCCAACATAGGGCCCTAACTCTAAAAGAGGTGTTTAATAATGTGATAGTTATAAACGGAATAACACAGGAGCCAGGGGCTGATTTCCCTAATTTATGATCAGTGGGGAATTAATGTATCATGTTACTAAGGTTAGAGAGGAAATAGTGGAGCAATAATTGGTACCAGGACTCTATAGATGGAGGATATTGAACAAGGCCCATTCCCATGTCCTGGATTGCCAACTCGGTTCGGACAAAACCAAAGAACGGGTAACTCGGAGGTTTTATTGGCCTTGGTGTCACCGGGAGATCCTAACTCCTGTCCCACCTGCAAGTTATCCGCTTCCACCTCTTGTTTTCAAAATCCCCTCATGCCAATGGCCATTATAGAAGAGCCATCTAAGCGACTTGCCATGGACCTGGCTGGGCCCCTGGTTAAGACTGCTCAGGAGTATCAATATATATTGGTTGTCCTCACCTTTGCTACCCAGAAGCAGTTTACCTGAGAAACTCCTCCATGAAAAGTATAGCCCATGAGTTGGTCCACATCTTTTTCCGGACATGACTACCGAGGGAGATTGTTTCCAATCAAGGAACACCCTTTATGACTAAGGTGATGAGGGAACCGTGTTCAGCCCCGGGGACCAAGTTCTCGTGCTTATTCCCACGGTAGAGAGTACGTTTTTGGTCAAATGGCAAGGCCCCTATGAGGTGATAGAGAAGATGGGTGAAATTTAACTACAAGGCTCATCTAACGGGAAGACGAATGTCATTACGAGATCTGCCACATCAATCTTATCAAAGCACGGAAAGATAGGGACCAGATAGGGATAGCTGCATGTTTGCTTATTAAGCCAGAAGGGGACATTGACAATGTCACTGTAGCTGAGATGCTGTTGAGGGCCCAAAAACAGCTGTGTCGGGAATTGCTGCTGCAGAACCGGGACCTGTGCACAGATTTTTGTACAGATGTCATAGAACACAAAATTCTGATGGAACCTCATGTACAGGTGAACTTGAAGCCCTATTGAATTTCCTGAGGCCTGGCAAGAACTGATCTCCAAGGAAGTGAAGTATATGCTGAATCTCTGAGTCATTGAGGAATCTAAGAGAAGGTAGCCTAGCCCTATTGTCCTTGTTACGGAACCAGATGGCGAATGAAGATTCTGTAATAATTATGGGAAGCTGAACGAAGTCTCCAAGTTCAACGCATATCCGATGCCGTGTGTTGATGAGCTGATCAAGAGATTTGGGCCGCAAGGTATATAAACACCTTGGATCTAACGAAGGGATATTGGCAAATCCCCATGTCACAAGAAGCCAAGGAGAGAACATCTTTTTCTACATCTGATGGGGGCTTCCAATACAACCAGATGCCATTTGGAGGGCAAGAAGCTCTGGCCACCTTCCAGAGGGCCAAGGTCCGGATCCTCGCACCCCATAAGAATTACACTGTGAAATACCTGGACGATATCATAATCTTCAGCCTGGATTGGAGAAGCCATCTGGGAAAGGTACAGGTGGTGTTTGATGCTCTCATGAAGGCAGGATTCTCTAGAAACAAAAAAGTTCCATGGGGAAAGAGGAGGCCAAATACCTTGGATATGTAGTAGGTAGGGTTGAGCATTCCGATACCGAAACCCGAGTCCGATACCTGAAATCCAATGTAAGTCTATGGGAACAAAATATCGGAATGTAAAAAATTCCGATATTTTGTTCCCATAGACTTACATTGGATTTCAGGTATCGGACTCGGGTTTCGGTATCGGAATGCTCAACCCTAGTAGTAGGTAGATGCTAAATCAAACCCCAGATCAATAAAGTGTACGCAATTCAGAACTGGCAGAGAACGTGCTCAAAAAAGCAAGATAGGGTCTTTCTGGGAATTGTGGGGTACTACAAGAGGTTAATTCCAAACTTTGCCATGATGGTTGCACCCCTGACCGACCACCTTAGGGAGACAAAATCAGTTATGGGCAAATGGACGTCGGAGGCAGAGATGGCCTTTCAATAACTAAAGCAGCCAATCCTGGTAACTCCCGACTTTAAGATGGAATTTGTACTCCAGACAGAAACCTCAGAAGTCAGATTAAGAGCAGACCTTTCTCAGGAAAAACACAGAGAGGAGCACCCTGTTCGCTACCTGATTGGGAAACTGTCAGCATGTGAGAAACATTCCATTGTAGAAAAGGAATCCAGGGTCTAGTGGTAGAAGATGCAAAGCCCCATGGCTTTAGTCAGAGGGGGGAGGCATGTAAGGTGGATGCCGGACACAAAGTGGATGGGAGATATGTACACAGAGATGCATGTCCTCTTTCATGTAAAACCTGGAGCAATGCTCTAGCACATGTAGTACTAATAGGGGTTAATTGGCCATGACAGGGCTAGGTCTTAATGTGAGCAGCTAAAGAGTTAGGGTGGGACAGCTGCTAACTATATCTCCACCCCTGGGTGTGGTTCACATTGTAAAATGGGACCACCCGTTTATCTGACACATGGTTTTGTGTATGGAGGTGTGTAGACCTTCTGGATTGTGTTGCTTTGCTAAATCACTTAGAATCTGGACTCTAACCCAAATGGGCAAACCAGCACTATTGTATGGACTTTTTGATTTATGTTTCACTTTGTGCTGGACAAGGGCTGTATTTAATTTTTCCTGTGATGTGGTTTATGGGGTCTGTAATAAACCAGCTGGACTTTTAAATAAAAATGGTTCCTGTGATACCACATATCACCCCAATCTAAGTAGCATTATTGAGATATATATATATATATATATATATATATACTGTATATCTATACACACATTTTTCACAATTGTTCTACCTACTCCAATACTCAATGCAGATTATAGGACTCTTAAAGTACTGTTCCAGTATTTTTTCTTATTGCAGCGCTGCAGTGGTGTTGCTAATCTAATTTCCCTGACCCTAGTCTCATACTTACCAGCCGCTGTCTTCGGCTCTGCCTGTTGCCTCTCTGGTCCCGAGCCACCATCTTGTGACTTCAACTCTGACAGGAAGACAGAGAAAATGGTCACAAGCTCTCAGTGCAAGTCTATGTGGCCTTGTTCTGGCTCTCATAGACTTACATTAGGTTGTGACTTCCGGATTGCCCAGCAAACACTGTAGTGATTTGGAAAGGCACAAACTGCTGGAGAATGACCAGAGCAGCGCCAATAAAAAATGAAGAAAGTAGATAGTAAGTAAGTATAAGACTAGGGGCAGGGACCTTAGATTAGTGGCACAACTCCAGGACTGCAATAAAAAAAACCACTGGAGTACTATTCAGTTATGCCAATTAACACTGCCATCTACCAATACCCTGTTTTTGCCACCACTCTGCAAGGCCTATTAGACTCTATTTTAGGCTATTGCTTTCTACTAGCTGTGTTGTTTTCTGTTATACTGTCTCAGCTTCTATCATTGACCTTGTCAACCCATCGGCAGTCTACTCTGACCATCACTGGTCTACTACTTGTGATTGATCTCCGCCTGCCTTGACTCTCTCTTTATTAGGCTATGATTACTACTTGCCGCTTTGAATATGTACTCAAAATTCCCAATGGAGTGGCTATAGAGTCACTGATTGTGTCCACACACGTTGATTTTGCTGATATTTAAAAGGAATGAATCATTGTCTTTTCAGTGTGCTGGATAACCTTTCTAATAATATGTCCAAAATACAAAACAGTTTTTAGGAAGTTGACAGTGGAACAATCTGGTGTCATATCTTTTACAGTAAATTCCTTCTGCCATTGCACATGTTCATCATGTTTACATTCCTGAATTGTTTTTTGTCTTTTTAGGGGCAGAGTAAAGGCTGTCACTTTTATGCTGCCAATGGATATGAGAGATTACGCTGGAAATCAAATGACTTTTCAGAGTCCTCAAAATCAAAGCGGAAATCACTTGAGTACGATAATTGAAAAGGATCCATGACCTGGTGAATTTTTTAAGACCACCTGACACATACTGATGAGCAGCCATTATAATGATAGCCGGATCTAGGGTTACATTTTGTAAACAGTGCTCTGGCAGCCTGCCTTCTCATATGGACAAAACCATTGCTTTGTGTCACTGTCCTTTGTTATTTGAAACCTGTGTCAGCTCAAAAACGTATTATGTTGTGATCTTACATATAACTTTTCACTAATTTAACTTTTCTTTAGCTTCAAGGGCTATTTAATTAACTAGAGCAAGAATTTTGCAATGTAATAGATATTCTGGAAATGCAATTCTCAAGAAAAATCTCCTTTACCAGCAACCAGTATGACCATTAGCTCTTACCCTTTTAGTACTTTTTTGTACTATTCATCTCGCGTCAATCCCATCGTTCACACACTTTTCCAGTGCTCTGGATGTTCTTTGCAATAATATGTCCAGAACACAATAGTTTCAGGCTCATCATCATCATCATCATTTGTTCTTTGTGTAGATAGTTTACTTTAATATGGTAAAATATAAAAATATATTTTTGTCCGTTTGCCGTTACTCACACCCTGCACTGACATGAAGCAAGATCGCCAAAACAGCTTTTTACAGATTGAGGATTTTTCTATTTTGGAGAACATCCTATGTGGCAAGGCTTGTTAAATAGTTAACATTGACTTGGCTATTCCTAATAGATGTCACTAGAGAGCAAGCTGGAAAATAACTAATTTGCCCACCATTAGTAGCAGTGAGCATTGTCAGGCCCATAATGGTCCCCATGCTAACTAGGTGCTCTCCATAAGGAGAAACTTTACCCCTAGAATCCCATAGTTCATTCACGTATCAACCTGTCAACCACCCTTCATAATTTAACTTGCAGGACATCACATAGTTTAATAGTGGTGTTGGAGGGCTAAGAATATGACCAGGTGAGTGTAAGTTATTTTATCATTTTAAATGCATTCTCTTCTTCGTTCCGTTTTAAAAATCTTTAAAACCTTTATCAACTATGAAACAGTAATGTACAATATGTTAGATGAAAATGATATATAGAAGAATTAAAATAGTCAGTGCTCAAATAGCACATACAGTGGTATGTAAAAGTTTATTCCCCCTAGTCAAAATTACTGTTATTATGAACAGTTAAGTTGAACATGAAATGATCTCTAAAAGGACTAAAGTTAAAGATGACACATTTTCATTGTATTTAAGGTATAAATAAAACTTTCTTCTTACCCCCACTGGGGGGGTGGTCTTTTTTTTGTCCTTCCTCATTCTTGGGTCCTCTACCAGAGGCCTGAGAGTTTGAGGGTTCTGCGCAGGATCTTAGGTGTTCCCAGCATTGCACTTTTCTGGACAGAGAGCTCAGATGTTGCTCCTGGGATCTGTTGTAGCCATTTATCCAACTTAGGGGTCACTGCTCCAAGTGCTCCTATCACCACTGGAATCACTGTTGCCTTCACCTTCCACATCTTCTCCAGTTCTCTTTTGAGGCCCTGGTATTTCTCAAGCTTCTCATATTCCTTCTTTCTGATGTTGCTGTCACTTGGCACTGCCACATCTCATTGTTGTCTTCTGGTCCTTGTCGTCTACTTTAACAATGTTGGTTGGTTAGCCAACACATGCTTATCCGTCTGGATCTTGAAGTCCCACAGGATTTTTGACCTTTCATTTTTTTTTTCATCTTTTATATTTAAAAAATTACAAAAAGGATAATATGCCAATGCAAAGTTTGGGCACCGTGCATGGTTTGTACCTAGCAGCACCCCATTTTGTAAATATCACAGCTTATTAGTGCGTTTTGTAGCCAGACAAGATTCTTCCAATTCTTGAGGGATTTTCATGCATTGTTCCTTGGAAAATTATTCCAGTTCCATGAGATTCCTGGGTCGTCTTGCATGCACTGCTATTTTGAGGTCTAGCCATAGATTTTCAATGATGTTCAGATTAGGAAACTGTAAGGGCCATTGTAAAATCTTCTGCAGCTTTTGAGGTAGTCTATTGTGGATTTTAACTTGTGTTTAGGATCATTATCCATTTGTAGAAGCCATCCTCTTTTCAACTTCATCTTTTTTACAGATTGTGTTGTTTGCATCAAGAATTTGTTGTCCGTTCATTGAATTCATTCTTCCCTCTACATGTGAAATGTTCCCCATGTCATTGGTTGCAACACAACCCCCACAACCCCAAAGCATAATTGAACCACCCCCATGCTTAATGGTTGGTGATATGTTCTTTTCCTGAAATTCTGTGCCCTTTTTTCTCTACACATACATTTGATCATTGTGGCTAAAGAGTTCTATGTTAACCTCATCGGTTCAAAATGCATCAGTCTTTAGATTTTCTTTTGCATACGTCTGATGCTGAATTTTATGATGAGGATGCAGGAGAGGTTTTCTTCTTATTACTCTTCCATGAAGACCATATTTGTGCAGCTGTCTCTGAACAGTAGAACAATGTACCACAACTCCAAAGATTATACACCATGATTAAGTCTTCATGCTGAAACGTGTCGGTTTGTCTCTTGTGGAATTCTAATGGTACCAGCAGCTGCTGTATTTTAACAATGGACTAATTAAAAGTGAAGTTTTTTTTTTACCTCATATGATTGCATTCCTGGGGACCTTCTTTTTTTTGCATCTCCACAGTCTTCTAAATCTTTCTGAAGGTCTTTTGCAGTCAAGCGGGGGTTCTGGTTTGCCTCCCTAGCAATTGTACGAGAAGCTCTCAGTGAAATTTTGCTTGGTCTTACAGACCTTATCATGACCTCCACTGTTTCCTTAACTGCCATTTCTTAATTACATTTTGAACTGAGGAAAGGGCAACTTGAAAACGCTTTGCTATATTCTTATAGCTTTCTCCTGCTTTGTGGGCCTCCACTATTTTCGTTTTCAGAGTGCTAGGCAGCTGCTTAGAAGAAACAATGGCTGCTGTTTTTTTTGCACAAGGTTAGAGGAGGCTGAGTTTTTATAAAGCTTGGAAATGTGCATCATTTGTGTAGAAATCTAATTTATCATATAGTATGATGATGATGAGGAGGAATTTACACAATTGAAAGAAGTGACACTTCTATGTAATATAGATTTCCTCGAGATGTTAATATACTGTTTCTGCAGGTACAATCCCTGTTGCTTTAAAGGCCTGATGTATTATATAATTTTAATCTCGTTTCCCACAAGCTCCATAATGTATTGTGGAAATGCCTGACCTACTTCACTTCTTATTATAATGTTTTAATGATTTAATCTAACTGCATACAGGAAATACGTCTAGATTTACGTAAATGATCTAACTGCATAATTATTTGCATAAAAAATAAATTTTATATCAATTGAATTGTACATCTCATTATCTGCTTTCATAACTAATACCATAAAATGCAAAATATTAATTTTATAGCAACATAAATAAGCCGTACAATGTTTAATGCAAAAAATGTGCATTTTATTACAAAGGATGAAAATGTATACATCAACACCCAAATACAAATAATGTACGCAAATCATTTCAGCTAAAAATGCTCCATACAAAAGTATATTTACACCTTCAAAATGTATAACAATACGCAATGTAATATGAATGAACCAATATGGCACGTTATTACAGAAGTTGCAGGGAATGTTTTATGGTTTTAATTACAATGAAATTAAACATATAAATTCACAGCAGAAAAGTTTCAGGGAATAATATTTTCTTTTAAATGAGTTTCTCCTCTACTGGGTTCTTAGTTGGAGATTTGCACATACAGAACTGGGATAGCGGTCCGATTTAAAGTGCGACTACAGTTAAACTTTACTTTATTCCTTTGTAAATACTTTTCTGCCCAACAATGTCAAAAGTATTCTCGGAGTGATATCTTTATTGGCTAACCGGAAAATAATACATGTTTGCAAGCTTTCAGAGCACAGAGGCTCCTTCTTCAGGCAGGATTACAAATGATATAAAAGAAAAGCACAACATTTAAGAGATATTACAGCAGGAAATTTGTTCATGAGGTGGGAGAGGGGATGCCTCCTAAAGATAAGTCAAGGAAATCAAATTAGGCATTTTGTTACAAATGAAGAGACAGTGGGAATGTTCTTCTTAGTTATCTGGAGTCCTTCTGGTGGAGGTGTGAATTGTATCCATGTAGTGAGCCATAAATCCAGGTGTTAAATTGAGTCCTAATGTCAAAGACTTGAACAACTTTATCAGCCTGAATTCCCAAATTTTGCTCTCTCTGTCGTCCTTACAATGACCAACTGGGCCCACTTCCGGAGGACACAATACTAGCCACCATGGATGTAGAGTCTCTCTATTCCAACATTCCTCATGAGGATGGGATTGCGGCATGCAAATATTTCCTTCAAAAAACAATATTGCCACAGAACCAACACTGAAGTTTTTCAGGTTTGTGCTCCATCACAACTATTTTTCCTGTGGGAACAATTTATACGAACAGTGTATGGGCAGCACCATGGGAAGCAAAATGCCCCCACAATATGCTAATCTATTTATGACTAAACTAGAGGAGTAGTTTTTGTCATCTTGCTTTATTAAATCTCTAGCATAAGTCTGCTACATTGATGATCTGCTAATAATCTGGACAGGCTGAAAAGATGATCTGCTCACCTTCACAATAATTTTAACAAGTCCCACCCAACCATCAAGCTCACCCTCAGCTCCTCAAAGTCCCAGATACATTTTCTGGACATGACCATATACATCAAGGACAACACCATACAAACATTCAATTTATCATAAACCCACAGGACGTCCAGCATATCTTAGATGGAACAGCTTTCATCCAAGACACACAAAAAAATCCATCATCTACAGCCAAGCTCTGAGGTGCATTCAAATTTGTTCAGACAGTAAAAACACAAAACTACAACACCTGCTATCACTGAGGAATACATTCCTACAGCAAGGATACCATACACTGGTGATAGATAAAAAGATCCACAGAGCTACAAGGATGCCAAGAAGAAGCCTCCTGGATTAAAGAGGAAGACAACAACAGGGTGCCTCTTGTGGTCACATACAACCATCACCAAAGGAAAATTGGTGCTGATCTCCAACCCATATTCCACAGAGACCACAAATTAAAATAAATATTCCCAAACTACCACTTCTTTCCTATAAATAGCCCCCTAACTTTAGGAATCTACTTGTCAGAATTGTCTTTTCATCACCATCAGAGACTGGCACATTCCCATGTAACAATAAAAAATACAAAACTTGTACCCACATATTACCAACAAATACAGTTTGCATACCAAACACGAATCAGGACTATTGGGTCATGGATTTTTTTTATGTACATCCTCTAATGCAAAAACTACAAACAAGGAAAAATCTACACAGACATACAATCAGGAATGAATTGGACAAGCCTGTGGAAAAACATTTCTCTAGACCTGGAAACTGTATGTCAGATTTGAAGGTCTTAATACTAAAAGGCCATTTTAAGGATGACAGAGAGAGGAAAAAGTTGTGAATTCAAACTGATAAAAATGTTCAATTCTTTGACAATAGGACTAAAGTTAACACCTGGATTTATGACTCACTACATGGATACAATTCACACCTCCACCAGACTGAGTCCAGATAACTAATGAAGAACATTCCCACTGTCTCTCCATTTGTAACAAAATGCCTAATCTGATTTCCTTGGCTTATGTTTAGGAGGTATCACCCCTACCACCTCATGAAACAAATGTACTGCTGTAATATTTCTTAAATGTTGTGCTTTTTGTCTTATTTGTAATCCTGCCTGAAAAAAGGAGCCTCTGTGCTCTGAAAGCTTGCAAACATGTATTATTTTCTGGTTAGCCAATACATGTATCACACCGAGAATACTTTTGTCTTCGTTGGACAAAAAATGAATTTACATCGATTTTTCTGGCTAACACTGTACCACAACATAATTTGTTATTGTACATCACTTTATTCCCTTTGAATCCTAAGTGTAAATTTACAAAGTTTACTTTAGCAAAGCAGCAAAATCAACTACTGCTACACACTACAGCAGAAGTTGTCCCTTTCACTGACATCACTCTGAAGCTATTAATTGAAGTCCGTACATTTACTCTGCACATAATACTGGTAATGTAAAGAGATCTTTGTTACCTTTTAAAGGGGTATTCCCATCTCCAAAATCCTATCCCAATATGTAGAAGGTGCAATACTAATAATATCAGGAAATACCTCCAATTAGAAATGTAGGATAGTTTTTCTGATTCGCTATGTCTCTCTTCTCATATGCATACAATGCTGGACCTTAGGTATCCTTTGTTTACGACCACTAGAATCATAGAATTATAGAATCATAAAATGTTAAGAGCTGGAATGGACTTTCAGGGTCATCTTGTCTCCTCTTATTTTTTTTTTGCAAGCTAAACATTCCCAGATCCTTTAATGGTTCCTCGTAGGACATACTTTGCAGTTCGCTCAGCATCCTGGTAGCTCTTCTGTGAACTTGCTCCAGTGTTTCAATGTCTTTTTTAAAATGTGGTGCCCAGAACTGGACACAGTATTCTAGATGCGGCCTGACCAAAGAGGAGTAGAGGGGAATAATTATTTTATGTGATCTAGACTCTATGCTTCTCTTAATACATCTTAGAACTGTTTGCCTTTTCTGCTGCTGCATCACACTGTTGACTCATGTGCAGTCTGTGATCTATTAGTATACCCGTCTTTTTCACACGTGCTGTTCTATGCATCCCATTCTGTAGATGTAATTTTAGTTTTTTTTGCCCAAATGTAGAATCTTGCATTTCTCCCAGTTAAAGCCCCATCTCACACAGCGATCTCGCTAGCGAGATCGCTGCTGAGTCACTAGTTTTGTGACGCAACAGCGATCTCCCCAGCGATATCGCTGTGTGTGACATTCAGCGACGATCAGCCCCCCTGCTGGGTATCGCTGATCATCGCTGAATGTCCTGGACATTTTTTTGATCGCTGGTCTCCCGCTGGCCAGCACACATCGCTGCGTGTGACAGGCGGGAGACCAGCGATCCGCTGGTAACCAAGGTACACAGCGGGTTTCCAGGCGCGGGGCTGTGCCTGGAAACTCGATGTGTACCTTGGATACCAGCGCCCTGATGCAGGGAGCTGGTAACCAAGGTACACAGCGGGTTTCCAGGCACCGCACAGCGCCTGGAAACCCGCTGTGTACCTTGGTTACCAGCTCCCTGCATCAGGGCGCTGGTATCCAACGTACACTGCGGGTAACTAAGCGACGTTACCTGCAGTGTCACTGTGCTGATCGCTGCCTGAGCTGCCTGTTTGGCAGCTCAGCAGCGATCATGTAGCGACACACCAGCGATCCTGACAAGTGCATATCGTTGTCAGAATCGCTGGTGTGTCGCTAGGTGAGACGGGGCCTAAAGGCTGGGTCTCACATAGCGATACACCAGCGATCCCGACAACGATCAGGATCGCTGTTGTATCGCTACATTATCGCTGCTGAGCTGCCAAACAGGCAGCTCAGGCAGCGATCAGCACAAGCGACACTGCGGGTAACGTCGCTTAGTTACCCGCAGTGTACCTTGGATACCAGCGCCCTGATGCAGGGAGCTGGTAACCAAGGTACACATCGGGTTTCCAGGCGCTGCGCGGTGCCTGGAAACCCGCTGTGTACCTTGGTTACCAGCTCCCCGCTTCAGGGAGCTGGTATCCAAGGTACACAGCGGGTTTCTAGGCACAGCCCCACGCCTGGAAACCCGCTGTGTACCTTGGTTACCAGCGGATCGCTGGTCTCCCGCCTGTCACACGCAGCGATGTGTGCTTGTCAGCAGGAGACCAGCGATCAAAAAAATGTCCTGACATTTCAGCGACGATCAGCGATACCCGGCAGGGGGGCTGATCGTCGCTGAATGTCACACACAGCGATATCGCTGGTGAGCTCGCTGCTGCGTCACAAAACTAGTGACTCAGCAGCGATCTCGCTAGCGAGATCGCTGTGTGAGACGGGGGCTTTAAATACCATTCTATTAGTTGCTGCCTATTGTTCAAGCTTATCTTGATCCTTCTGAATCCTTTCTTTGTGCTCTCTATCATTAGCTATCCCTCATAGCTTTGCATCATCTGCAAATTTGATCAGTTTACCTTCAATTCCCTTATCTAGATCATTTATAAAAAAATGTGGCACAACCCTGGGGCCAGGACAGAGCCTTGTGATACCTGTTGTGAATAGGCTGGAAATGAGTTCTGAGCAGAAGCTCCCTCTGGTGGTTACAAACGGTACTGGACTGTCCAGTGAAGATTGTGAGGATTGGGAATCAGGTGTTACTGACTGGTCTTATATAAGGGAGTCGCCTTCCCATCAGGGTTGCCGGTGATCAATTGTTCTGGTCTCAATCCTTGATTCCTGTTTCCTTGGTAGCCTGCTGTGTCGTGTCTGAATCTCCTGCTAACAGATAAGACATTTTCTTCTTTTTGTTTTTGTGCTTGATTTTTGCATTTTTGTCCTGCACTTCTGTGGGGCCTTCAGGGTCTCCTCTGGGGGCTTTTGCCCTCTCAGTTTAGTTCAGCCACTGATGTTTGTACATTTGCTTTTTCCAGTTTTTTCAGTGGCTGCTGTTTTGTTTTTGGTTACACCAGAGAACTAATTTAGGTGGTAGAGGTCGTGTGATCTCAGGTGTTTTTGAAATTAGTAGAGTTGGTGCTTTTCAGGGTTTTTTGAGATTGCAGTAAGTGCCCTTCCTATCCTTTTCTATTTAGTAAGTTTGGGCCCCAACGTTTGCTCATACTATTTTCTGTCTGTGTCAGTATTTCTTCTTGTCTAACCGCCATTACATGTTTGGGGGCTTTCTATGTTCTTTGGGGATCTGTTCCGGGGCAGATAGCTTTCCTCTTTCTATCTTTAGGTGTAGTTAGTTTCTCAGGCTGTGACGAGGCGTCTAGGACCAACGTAGGAACGCTCCACGGCTGCCTCTAGTTGTGGTGGTTAGTCAGGGTACTGCAATCTCATAGTTTCCAACTGCTCTGGTGTATTTCCTTTTTTGCCTGCTCTCCTCAGCTACCAAATCATAACAGTATCACCGGCCTAAACTAAAAATTATATGGTACTCACAGAAGGGAAAAATATTGTGGAAAGAAAAAAGTTGTCAGAGTTGTCAGAGATTTTTTTTTGTCTGTTTGTTGCATTTTTTTTTTTCCCTCTGTATCTCTGGGTGCTGAGGAGGATTTTTTTTCTCTCTCAATGGAGTTTGCACAGTTGTCTGGCCGTGTGGATCAGCTTGCCACTGAGGTTCGGAGTATTGCTACCTATCTTGCTAGGTTGCCTGTTGTGGAACCTAGGATTCCCATGTCAGATTTGTTTTTAGGGGATTGAGCTAAGTTTCTGAATTTCAAAAATAACTGTAAATTGTTTTTTGCCTTAAAATCTAAGTCCTCAGGGAACGCAGCGCAGCAGGTTCAAATTGTCATCTCTCTCCTGCGCGGCGACCCTCAGGATTGGGCTTTTTCCCTGACACCTGGGGATCCTGTTTTGAGTGATGTTGATGCGTTTTTTCAGGCTTTGGGGTTATTGTACGATGAGCCTAATGTCACTGATCAAGCTGAAAAAACTTTGTTGGCATTAAGTCAGGGGCTTGAGGACGCTGAGTTATACTGTCAGAGATTCCGTAGGTGGGCAGTCCTGACTAAATGGAATGACGACGCTTTGGCAGCTCTTTTTCGGAAGGGACTGTCAGATAATGTAAAGGATGTTATGGTGGGATTCCCTGTTCCCTCTGGTCTCAATGATTCTATGTCATTAGCGATTCAAATTGACAGACGTTTGCGTGAGCGGAAAGGTATGCGTGGAATAATGTTGCCTTGTGAACCTGCTTCTGAATCCATGCAGTGTGATAGAGTGGTTTCTGGGGCACAGCGTCATGAATTTCGAGAGCGCAATGGGTTATGTTTCTTCTGTGGTGATGCCTCTCATGCTATTTCAGTCTGCCCTAAGCGGGGAAGACGTTTTGCACGCTCAGTTGTCTTGGGTAGTGTTCAGACTAAGTTTTTATTAACTGTTACCCTGATATGCTCTCTGTCCTCATTTTCTGCTCAGGCTTTTGTTGATTCTGGAGCAGCTATTAACCTGATGGATTTTGATTTTGCTAAACGTTGTGGGTTTCCCTTGATACCCCTACGGAAGTCTATTCCCCTACTGGGGATCGATTCTACCCCTTTGGCTGAGAATAAACCTCAGTTCTCTACTCAGGTGATAATGAGGGTAGAACCTGATCATCAGGAGAGTTGCAAATTTTTGGTTCTGTATAATCTGCATGACATTATCGTACTGGGTTTCCCTTGGTTACAATCTCATAATCCTGTTTTGGATTGGAAATCTGTGTCTGTTACCAGTTGGGGCTGCCAATGTGTTAATACCAACACTCCTGTTTTTTCTGCCTCCCCCCAGGCTCAGGATGTTCCTGACTTTTTGATTGATTTTTCTGATGTGTTTAGCGAAAGTAAATCTGCATCCTTACCTCCCCATAGGAGCTATGACTGCGCTATTGAATTAGTGCCTGGTAGTAAATTCCCTAAAGGTCGCCTTTTTAACTTGTCTGTACCTGAACATGACGCTATGCGGTCTTATATCAAGGAGTCATTGGAGAAGGGTCATATCAGACCATCCTCTTCACCCTTAGGTGCCGGTTTTTTCTTTGTGGCCAAAAAGGATGGTTCATTAAGGCCGTGTATTGATTATCGTCTCTTGAACAATATTACTGTGAAATATCAATATCCTTTACCCTTGATCTCTGATCTGTTTTCCAGGGTGAAAAATGCTACTTGGTTTACCAAGCTTGACCTCAGGGGGGCATATAACCTTATTCACATTAAGCACGGGGATGAATGGAAGACGGCATTTAATACCCCTGAAGGGCATTTTGAGTACCTTGTGATGCCCTTTGGGCTCACTAATGCTCCTTCTGTCTTCCAGTCCTTCATGAATGACATTTTCAGGGTTTTTTGTGGATAAATTTCTGATTGTTTATTTGGATGATATCTTGATTTTTTCCAATGACTGGGACTCTCATGTAAAACATGTTCGGACTGTGTTCCAGATTTTGAGAGAGAATGCTCTGTATGTGAAGGGATCAAAGTGTCTTTTTGGCGTTCAGAGGATCTCATTTCTGGGATTCATTTTGTCCCCATCTGTTATTGAAATGGACCCGGTCAAAGTTCAGGCCATCTGTGATTGGGTCCAACCTACTTCATTAAAGGCTCTTCAAAGATTCTTGGGTTTTGCCAATTTTTATCGTAAATTTATTGGTAATTTCTCTGTTATTGTTAAACCATTAACTGATTTGACCAAGAAGGGTTCTGATGTGGTGAATTGGCCTCCTGAGGCAGTCTCTGCATTTCAGGAACTTAAGCAGAGATTCACTTCTGCTCCTGTTCTACGGCAGCCTGATGTTTCTCTACCATTTCAGGTGGAGGTTGATGCCTCTGAAATTGTGGCAGGTGCCGTTTTGTCCCAAAGAGATCCAGAGACCTCTAAAAGTAACCCTTGTGCCTTTTTCTCTCGAAAATTTTCTCCCACTGAACGTAATTATGACGTCGGTAATCGGGAGTTATTAGCCATGAAGTGGGCTTTTGAAGAGTGGAGACATTGACTGGAGGGAGCCAAACATCAGGTGGTGGTCCTTACGGACCATAAGAATCTAGTTTATCTGGAATCTGCCAAGCGACTTAATCCTAGACAGGCCAGGTGGGCCTTGTTTTTCACACGTTTTAATTTTGTGGTTTCATTTCTTCCTGGCACTAAAAATGTTAAGGCGGATGCCCTCTCGAGGAGTTTACTGGCGGACTCTCCTGAGTTATCTGATCCTTCTGTTATTTTGAAAGAGGGTGTAGTTCTTTCCGCCATCTCGCCCAATTTGAGACTGGCTCTGGAGGGGTGTCAGGAGGATAAGCCCGAGCGCTGCCCTGTTGGGAAATTGTTTGTCCCGGACCAGTGGAAAAAGAGTGTAATGTCTGAGATTCATTGTTCCGCGTTGGCCGGTCATCCTGGAATTTTTGGTACCAGAGACTTGGTTAGTCGGTCCTTTTGGTGGTCTACCTTGTCTCGTGATGTCAGGGAGTTTGTGCAGTCCTGCGGGACTTGCTCTCGCTCCAAGCCTTGCTCTCGTTCTAGTGGTTTGTTGATGCCATTGCCTGTGCCCAAGAGACCATGGACCCATATCTCTATGGATTTCATTTCCGACCTCCCTGTTTCTCAGAGAATGACCGTCATCTGGGTGATTTGCGATAGGTTTTCCAAGATGATACATCTTGTGCCATTACCTAAGTTGCCTTCCTCCTCTGAATTGGTGCCTTTGTTCCTTCAGCACGTGGTTCGTTTACACGGCATTCCTGAGAACATTGTGTCTGACAGAGGAGTCCAGTTTGTTTCCAGATTTTGGAGGACCTTTTGTTCTAAAATTGGTGTTCAATTGTCTTTCTCCTCGGCGTTTCATCCTCAGACCAATGGTCAAACTGAGAGAACAAACCAGACATTGGAGACTTATCTAAGATGCTTTGTGTCTGCTGATCAGGATGACTGGGTCTCTTTTTTGCCTTTGGCTGAGTTTGCTCTTAATAATAGGGCTAGCTCTGCCACTTTGATGTCTCCATTTTTCTTAATTCTGGGTTTCACCCTCGATTTTCTTCAGGACAGACGGAGGCTTCTGTCTGTCCAGGTGTTGACTCTGTTGTGGAGCGTATGCAACAGATTTGGGACCAGGTAGTGGAGAGGTTGTCCCTCTCTCAGGAGAGGGCCCAGCGGTTTACTAACCGACATAGGACTGATGGTCCTCGGTTTAAAGTGGGGGACTTGGTCTGGTTGTCCTCAAGAAATATTCCTATGAGAGTGGCATCTCCTAAATTTAAGCCTAGGTTCATTGGACCTTATAAGATCATGGAGATTCTTAATCCTGTTTCTTTTCGTTTGCTTCTTCCAGGGACATTTAAGATCCATAACGTGTTCCACAAGTCCTTGTTGAAGAGGTTTGTTGAGCCAGTGGTTCCTACTACTGTGCCTCCTGACCCTGTTTTGGTTGAGGGCAATCTGGAGTATGTGGTTGAGAAAATATTGAATTCTCGTTTTTCTAGACGGAAACTCCAGTATTTGGTTAAATGGAGAGGTTATGGTCAGGAAGACAGTTCTTGGGTGTTTGCTTTGGACATCCATGCTAGGAGACTCATCCGTACGTATCATAGAACTCATCCTAACCGACCTGGTTGCTCAAATGAGGGTTCAGTGACCCCTCTCAAGGGGGGGTACTGTTGTGAATAGGCTGGAAATGAGTTCTGAGCAGAAGCTCCCTCTGGTGGTTACAAACGGTACTGGACTGTCCAGTGAAGATTGTGAGGATTGGGAATCAGGTGTTACTGACTGGTCTTATATAAGGGAGTCGCCTTCCCATCAGGGTTGCCGGTGATCAATTGTTCTGGTCTCAATCCTTGATTCCTGTTTCCTTGGTAGCCTGCTGTGTCGTGTCTGAATCTCCTGCTAACAGATAAGACATTTTCTTCTTTTTGTTTTTGTGCTTGATTTTTGCATTTTTGTCCTGCACTTCTGTGGGGCCTTCAGGGTCTCCTCTGGGGGCTTTTGCCCTCTCAGTTTAGTTCAGCCACTGATGTTTGTACATTTGCTTTTTCCAGTTTTTTCAGTGGCTGCTGTTTTGTTTTTGGTTACACCAGAGAACTAATTTAGGTGGTAGAGGTCGTGTGATCTCAGGTGTTTTTGAAATTAGTAGAGTTGGTGCTTTTCAGGGTTTTTTGAGATTGCAGTAAGTGCCCTTCCTATCCTTTTCTATTTAGTAAGTTTGGGCCCCAACGTTTGCTCATACTATTTTCTGTCTGTGTCAGTATTTCTTCTTGTCTAACCGCCATTACATGTTTGGGGGCTTTCTATGTTCTTTGGGGATCTGCTCCGGGGCAGATAGCTTTCCTCTTTCTATCTTTAGGTGTAGTTAGTTTCTCAGGCTGTGACGAGGCGTCTAGGACCAACGTAGGAACGCTCCACGGCTGCCTCTAGTTGTGGTGGTTAGTCAGGGTACTGCAATCTCATAGTTTCCAACTGCTCTGGTGTATTTCCTTTTTTGCCTGCTCTCCTCAGCTACCAAATCATAACAGATACCCCACTTGAAACACTCTTCCAATTTAATGAGAAATAATTTATTACCACTCTTTAAGTGCGATAACTGAGCCAGTTATGAATCCACCTAACCGTAGCTTTGCCAATCCCATACTTGGTCATTTTTTCAATAAGGATACTATGAGATATTTTATGAAATGCTTTGCTGAGGTAGAGATATACTATATCTACCGCATTTGCCTAATACACCTAGTCAGTGATTCAATCATAGAAGGAAATTAGATTAAGGCCCCGTCTCACATAGCGACACACCAGCGATCCCGACAACGATCAGGATCGCTGGTGTCGCTACATGATCGCTGCTGAGCTGCCAAACAGGCAGCTCAGGCAGCGATCAGGACAGCGACACTGCGGGTAAAGTCGCCTAGTTACCCGCAGTGTACGTTGGATACCAGAGCACTGATGCAGGGAGCTGGTAACCAAGGTACACGTCGGGTTTCCAGGCACAGCCCCGTGCCTGGAAACCCGACATGTACCTTGGTTATCAGGAGATCGCTGGTCTCCTGCCTGTCACATGCAGCGATGCGTGCTGGCCAGCGGGAGACCAGCGATCAAAAAAAAGTCCTGGCATTTCTGACACGACCAGCGATTCACAGCAGGGGCCTGATCGCTGGTACGTGTCAGACATAGCAAGATCGCTGCTGAGATCGCTGTTTAGCAGCGATCTCGCTATGTGAGACGGGGCCTTTAGTCTGGCATGATTTGTTTGCTACAAACCCATGATGGCTCTGGTTAATTACTGCATTCTTATCTAAGTATTTACATACATACATATTGTTTAATAATTTGTTCAAAGACCTTTCCTGTTATAGAGTAATGTTCACTGGCCTGTAATTTCCTGGTATCTTCTTTCCTTTTTTGAAAATAGAAAGGCAAATGTTGTTTCTACAGTCTTCTGGGGCTTCTGTTCTCCAGTCATTTTTCAAAGATTCTGGCTAGTGGTTCTGCAATTTACTCTGCTAACTCTTTCAGTACCCTAGGATGTAATTCATCTGGACCAGGAGATTTAAATTAATTTAATTTAGCTAAGTATTCTCTCACCATTTCTCTGTTTATAGATAATGTGGATTCCTTTATTCCTTTGATGACACCACAAAGATCAGTTGATGTTGTAATTGCTTTCTTAGGGAACAAAAAGTTCGGCCTTCTCTACATCATTTTTGACCACTTCACACTTTTCATCGTGTAAAAATCCTATAGCATCTTTCACATTTCTTTTGCTTTTGACATACACCCCAAATCCTATTTTACTGCTTTTGGTCTCCCTCGCAAGCCTCACTTCATTACTGGCTTTAGCTCTTCTAACGCTTGCCCTGTATTCCCTGCAAACAGAATTATATTCTCCTTAAATATACCCCCCTCTTTCCATTTAATATACATTTCTTTTTTCCTTTTTAACAAGTTATTAAGTTCTGTGTTCATCCATCCTGGTCTCTTTAAATGCTTCCAATTCTTCCTCCTTTTTGGGATTGCTACCAATTGTGCTACCATGGTGGTGGAGTTGGCATACTCCTGTCCCCACAATGCACTTTCCAGGTCATCCCCCAATTCCATCACTCTCATTCCCTTCTTTTGAGGTCCACACCATCAGGCTCTTTCGTCCCCTCTCCCTCAGAGTAGCGGTCATATATCGGCCCCAGTCTCGCCCACCCAGTTCCTTGACCACTTCTCAACCTGGCTGCTGCACTTCATGTCCTCAGAACTGCCAACCCTTATCCTTGGAGACTTTAACATCCCCATTAACAGCCCTACTTCCACATCTGCATCTCAGCTTCTATCACTAACCACTTCTCTAGGCCTCTCACAGCTTTCAACCTCTGAGACACACAAGGATGGTAACACCTTGACCTGGTCTTTGTTCGCCTCTGTTCAATCTCCCACCTAAATAACTCACCGCTTCCACTCTCTGACCACAACATTCTCTCCTTCACCCTCACAAATCCTCGACCACCCCAGCGCACTCCTACCTACCACACATTCAGAAATCTACAAGCCATTAACCCTCAGACACTTTCAGACTCCCTACACTCATCGCTGTCCCCAATCTCCTCTTTTCTTGTCCTAATCTGGCTGTTCATCACTACAATGACACTCTTAGACGCACCCTTGACCAAGTAGCACCGCTCACCCTCAGAACTTCCAAACACACAGTAAAACAGCCCTGGCTCACATTGCAAACTCAACTTCTTCAGCGATGCTCTAGGAGTGCTGAACGCCTTTGGAGAAAAACCCGCACACCAGAAGACTTCATCCACTTTAAATTCATGTTAAGAAATTATAATGCTGCCCTTCACCTCACCAAACAGACCTACTTCACCACCCTGATCTCCTCACTAGCCAACAACCCCAAGAAACTTTTGACACTTTTCACTCCCTCCTCAGGCCAAAAGCACAAGCCCCTATCACAGACATTTGTGCTGACGACCTGGCCTCCCACTTTATAGAAAAAATAGATACTATCTGTCAGGAAATCTGCTCTCAACCACCAAGTGCTGTGACTCCCATCCTTCCCTGCATTTCCACTGGCTCAATTTCCACATTTGATCCCATCACAGAAGAAGAAGTCTCCAGACTCCTCTCTTCCTCTCGTCCGACTACATGCACTACCGACTCCATTCCCTCACATCTCCTCCAGTCTCTCTCTCTCCAGTTGTCACAACTCACCTAACTACAATCTTTAATCTCTCACTCTCCTCTGGCATTTTCCCATCTTCCTTCAAACACTCCATTGTTACTCCATTACTAAAGAAACCCGCTCTCGACCCTTCCTGCACAAACAACTACAGACCGGTCTCCAATCTCCCCTTCATCTCTAAACTTTTGGAGCGCCTAGTCTACTCCCGCCTTACCCGTTACCTCTCCACTCACTCCCTCCTAGACCCTTCACAGTCCGGATTCCGCCCCCTAAATTCGACTGAAACTGCACTCATCAAAGTGGCCAATGACCTTCTGACAGCAAAACGTAATGGTGACCACTCTCTGCTCATTCTTCTCGACCTTTCTGCAGCTTTTGACACAGTTGACCACCGTCTCCTACTGTCTAGGCTCCAGTCACTAGGTATTAAGGACACTGTTCTCTCCTGGTTCTCCTCCTATCTTTCTGACCGCTCCTTCAGTGTTTCATTCTCTGGCTCCACGTCATCTCCTCTTCCTCTCACTGTCGGTGTACCCCAGGGCTCAGTCCTTGGCCCCCTCTCTTCTCTCTCTACACGGCCCCAATTGGACAGACCATCAGCAGATTTGGCTTTCAGTACCATCTTTATGCTGATGACACACAACTATACACATCATCCCCGACCTTACCCCGCTGTACTACAGAACGCCAGTGACTGTCTGTCCGCAGTCATCAACATCATGTCCGCTCTCTATCTGAAACTCAACCTCTCCAAAACTTAACTTCTTCTGCTCCCGCAGTTTACTATCCTCCCTAAATCTGACATTTCCCTCTCTGTGGGCGGCACCATAATAACACCCCGGCAGCAGGCTCGCTGTCTGGGTGTTATGTTTGACACCAATCTCTCCTTCACCTCCCATATACAATCTCTTGCCCGCTCTTGCCACCTACACCTAAAGAACATCTCTAGAATCCGCCCTTTTCTCACCATGGAAACAACAAAAACCCTCACTGTAGCATTGATCCACTCCCGCTTGGACTACTGCAACGCTCTATTACTTGGCCTCCCCATTACTCGACTATCCCCTCTCCAGTCCATCCTTAATGCAGCAGCCAGGGTCATCCATCTGGCTAATCGGTACTTGGACGCGTCCGCTCTTCGCCAGTCCTTACACTGGCTGCCAATTCATTATAGGATCCAATTCAAAGTACTTGTTCTCACCCACAAAGCTCTCCACAGTGCAGCACCCCCCTACATCTCCTCCCTCATTTCTATCGGCCTACCCGACTGCTGCGCTCTGCAAACGACTTTCGACTAACCTCTGCACTAATCCGTACCTCCCACTCCTGACTCCAAGACTTCTCCCGCGCTGCGCCAATCCTCTGGAATGCTCTACCCCAAGAAATTAGGACTATCCACAATTTGCATGGTTTCAGGCGCTCCCTCAAAACACATTTGTTCAGAGCGGCCTATCACATTCACTAATCAAAGAATAATTGAAGAAGAACAGCATACCAATCCGGGTGAAGATCAAGTCATATCTTTATTTTCTTGTTGCCAAAATGCGACGTTTCGACCTCCATAGGTCTTTTTCAATGCGAAACGTCACATTTTGGCAACAAGAAAATAAAGATATGACTTGATCTTCACCCGGATTGGTATGCTGTTCTTCTTCAATTATTCTATATATTGTTGTCCCCCTGGGTCCAGAGGACTGGAACATGCATCCTCGGACTGTTGTGCTGTCGGCCAAATCTGGTTGCTTTTTATTCACTAATCAAAGTCATTCTATGTGTAAGTGTGTGTGTGTAGCCCATTCACTATCTCCATCCATCCCTCACTCCCTCAAGATGGCTGGACCATCATTGTAAATGCACTATTGTATATACACACCTGTACTTTGTATCTCCCCCACCTCATTGTAGATTGTAAGCTCTCACGAGCAGGGTCGTCTTATTCTGCTTTAATTATTGTATTGTTAACGTTGTTACTTATGACTTGTGTTTTGAAACTGTTAAACTGTTAAGCGCTGCGGAATATGATGGCGCTATATAAATAAAGATTATTATTATTATTATTATTATTAATTGTGCAGTCAGAATTTGATTTAGCAAAATCTCCCATCCTTTCCTTCTTAAACATTTCTGTCTTTTAGAAGATGCAGCCCTCTTTCTGAACCCATTAAAATCTGCCTTTCTGAAGTCCAACCTTAAAGTCTGAGTCCTTGCTAGTCATTCTCCTCTTGTAATCCAAAATTCGAGTACAGCATGGTCGCTGCCTCCTAAATTCCCAGCCAACTTTACTTCCTCAATCATTTCCTCCCTGTTGGTAAGAATTAGGTCCAAGATTGCAGATCCTCTTGTTCTCTCTTCTACCTTTTTGAAAAATAAAGTTGTCAGCAAGAGAAGACAAGAATTTTCTGGACCCATTACTTTTGCCTGAGATTCCCAACAAATATCTGGATAATTAAATCTCCCATGATCACTATGTCATACTTTTTTGAGAACAAAGACATCAGATGTAAAAAGAATTCACCATATCTTCAGTCTGTCCAGGTGGCCTATAGTGAACACCTACAATAGTGTCATTTCTGTTCTTCTCTCCTTGTATTCTTACCTAGTTTCTACAGAGCTACCAGTCTCTGAAGCTTGGATCTCTGTTGTGATATGTTTTCCTAACATACAATGCAACACCTCCTCTCTTCTTATTAATCCTGTTTATAGTAAGTTGTAGCCTTCAAGGTTTGTATTCCAATTATGTTTATCATCCCACCAAGTTTCAGTGATGCCTATGACATCGTATCTCGCTTCCTGTTTTAGCAGCTCCAATTCTCATTGATGGTTTCCCATGCTCTGTGCATTTGTATAGACACATTTAAGATTGTAATCAGTTTCTCTTTATCCTCTATTTTCATTCAGAATTTGTTGTTTTTATTCTTTATTTCCACTTCTTAAGCAGGGTTCTCAAAATAATTCATTACCTGCATATTTTTTTCTGGCCATATATTTCCCATCCCATATTTCTGCAGTTTAAAGCTCTCCTGATGAGTGTAGTAAGGCGTCTACCAAATATGTGTTTTCCTGTTTTCATAAGATGCAACCCATCTCTAGCAAGGAGTCCATTATACAGGCAATTCACTCCATGGTCAAGATACCCAAAATGTTGCTCATTGCACATCAACATAGCTTGTTGTTCACCTGTAGAATCCTGTTCATTCTCCTTGGTCCATGTCCATCCACTGGGAGGATGGATGAGAAGGCAACCTGCGCTCTCAGTTCCTTAACTTTCCAGGCTAGGTCTTCAAAGTCTCTGCATATAGTTTCCAGGTATTTTTTTGCTGTCATTTTTTCCTATGTATATTAGTAGTCAAGGGTAGTCTTCTGTAGCACTGAAGAGTCTTGACACCCTATCAGACACATCTTTGATTTGGGCACCTAGAAGACCGCACACTTCTAATGAGGTAATGTCCGGTCGGCAGATAGCAGCTTCTGTTCCTCTCAATAAGGAATCCCCACGACTACCACTCTCCATTTCTTCTTCACCACAACACTTCTTTTTCTCCCTTCAAGTGGCTTCTGATTTCTTACTGGGATACTTTGTTGGAAAAGCACTTTTTTGATGTACATCTTCATACTTACCCTGCGTGACAGCCTAGTAGCGGTTCTTCAGCAGTATGGGTGCTGACTGCCTTCTCATCCTCGTGCTTCTTTGGGTCACATTCTTCAATTTACAGTTTACTCACAAACTATAATATCTAGGGTGAAAAAGGAGGGCTCACTGAAAAAAACCTAGACTAAAAATTAACTTTTAATGATATTTACTAAAACTTCCATAGAAAAGTTGCTATAAACAGAATATAATTGGGACTATTGGGTTAATATATTGTTTCTAACCATTAACCCAAAGCTAAAGCCTGATCGCTTAATAGTAGTCCTACCCTGATATGCTCATGATACTAAATATCAGAAAACCTCATCAAAAAATATAGTGACTAAATAAGGTGCAACACAATATCATACACAAACAGCCGTATAGTGCACCTTTCTGCATTATACGGCTGTTTGTGTATGATATTGTGTTGCACCTTATTTAGTCTCTATATTTTTTGATGAGGTTTTCTGATATTTAGTATCATGAGCATATCAGGGTAGGACTACTATTAAGCGATCAGGCTTTAGCTTTGGGTTAATGGTTAGAAACAATATATTAACCCAATAGTCCCAATTAAATTCTGTTTTTAGCAACTTTTCTATGGAAGTTTTAGTAAATATCATTAAAAGTTAATTTTTAGTCTAGGTTTTTTTCAGTGAGCCCACATTCTTCAATTTCTCACCTTCTGTAGGTACATTGAAAGGTGTTTATCTTCGAACATTCTGAATAGTTATTTCTAAGCTGTCATTAGCTTCTGCAGGAACAGTGAAAAGTTGTTCTCTTGAAACATTCTGAAGAGATTCATCTGCTCGGTCAAGGAAATCCTCATTTTCTTTTATCCTTCATTTTCTTTGATGAGCTTCAGTGTAGCTATTCTCTCCTGAAGACTTTGCACCTATTCCTCTAACAGAGTCACAAGCTTGCATTTCTGGCACGTAAAGTTTGTCTTTTCCTCTGGCAAAACTGTAAACTTATAGCACACATTGAAGGACATCATATGAGTAATCTCATTCTCCATAATGATCAAAACAAAGTTCTGTGGAATCGCTGTAGCAATCAACTAGCTAAGTGTCACTATATCAGTGGTCGTAACCACGAATACCTAAGGTCCTGCAATGCCTGCACATGAGTAAAGAGACATAGCGAGTCAGAAAAACTATCCTACATTTCTAATTGGAGATAGTTGCTAATATTATTACACCTACTACATATTGAGATAGGCTCTTGGGGATGGGAATACCCCTTTAAGTAATTCTCTATTATTGGACCAAATGCTTCAGGAGAAGCTAAATGGAGCAAAGAGCACTGAGCATAAGCAGTGTTATGTGCGAGAAGGGAGTCTTTGTGCCACCATTCACATAAGACAAATGTTAGCCAACCCGCCAATATCAATTAGCCGATCTAATGACCTAATTTGTATGAGGGCACCAGCCAACTGATGGGGATGTGTCAATCGGTTATGTTTATTTTTGGACTGGCGACTGCATTTTTTTCCCAGAGAAAAGCCATTGACCAACGTGTCAGACGTCAGCTTTCTCATAAGGAACACAGGATCTCTTAGCCAATTGAGCACTCCTGTGTATAGGAGACTTGGTTAAGTCAGCCATCTAATGTGTATAGGGGTTTTAATTCTTGCAACTTCTTTGGTACAGCTCAGTAAGGATGTACGCTATGTGCAGAATTATTAGGCATCACAGAATAAGACACAAAAGTTGAAATGTCAACACTGGAACCAGAAATATCTGAAGATTTTCAAAGGTTTCATGGACTGATGAGATGAGAATGACTATTGACAGCCCAGATGGATGAGTTTGTGGCTGGATCAATAATGTGCACAGACCTCCACTTCGACTCAGATTCCAGCAAGGTGGAGGTGGGGTGCTGTTATTAGCTGGTATTATTAATGATGAGCTAGTTGGACCTTTTCGGGATGAAGGTGGATTCAAAATTAAATTCCAAACCTACTGCCAGCTTTTATAAGACACTTTCTTCAAGCTGTGGTAAGGAAAAGTGTCGGAATCTTTTAAAAAAACACATGATTTTAATGCAAGCATCAACGTTTTCACTTCTTGGATAGCCAGTAAAGGGCTTAAATATGAAAAAAATAATGACATGGCCCCATGGAACCAGACCTAAACCCTATGGAGAACTTTCGGCCCTTTTTAAATGGGAGATTTACGGTGAAGAAAAACAGTCTAGTCTCTAAGTAGAGAAAAAAACTTGGCATGTTCCATTGCTCATATAAATACAGAAGTGTAGAGCGTTTTGTTACACTGTGACTGTACATGAAGTGGCCCTGTAATACAACCTTATCGGTACTCTGTGTGCCACTGTACAAGTTTTGTGCCCTATTTTTTGCCCATTCCATAAAATCAATGCAATCTGAAAAATGTTCTGTATGATGGGTTTACTGTAGTTTACGAATAGAAGAGTTAATTGTACATTTCTGAGAGGTTTATATGGATAATTATTGCATCTATGGTAACTAAATGGTCAGGTCCAACTGATGGAAATGTGTTTTACTAATTGGAACATTTATTGGGCATCTTGATAATTATTTTCTGTGGATGATGATTATTGCTTAATTTGATATGTATAATGATAGCCAGCTAAGTTTTCTAATGGGGCTATTGCAAAAACGGTCAAATTTTATAAGGATCATTTGTTTGAGTCTATAAAGCCTATGAGCAGAATTGTTAAAAAGATGATCCTATCAAACCTAAATGTCCAAGAACTACGTATTTTTGGATACGAGACAAGCAAACACAGATACAAGGACATACGGTACAACAAATTATCTGATTATACAGACATAGAAAGACATACGTATAACATATAAAAACACGAATTATTACAAATATATCAACTATTCTGAATTGACACGGAAATAAAAGACAAGAAATTGTCCATATATCATATAGTGCTGACAGTCGAAATAAAGTGCATGAAGAACATCTACAGGTTCCGTAAGCTCCAAATACAAAATGATCATGCATGAAAACAATCCCATCCCCTATAGATTGTGAGCCTTTGCGGGCAGGGTCCTCCTTCCTTCTGTACTTATGTGTGTCCTGTATTGCTCATATTTATTGTACTTGTCTATATTCACCCCTCTCACATGTAAAGCGCCATGGAATAAATGGCGCTATAAATAGAATAATAATAATAATAATTATTATTTTTTTTACATTTGACATTGACTTTTTTCATAGGAAACCTGATGGCTTCCCCATGCTCCCCAAACCGCCACCATATATTTATTACTATGCTACTATCCTTCCTAACAATCCCTTTTTATTGTCCAATTGATTTCTGCATATTGCAAAAAGAATTGTATAACTGTGCTGATGATCGGCTTGTGGGTAAATAGTCGTGGGGGCAGTGTGCTCACTAGACTAGTCATCCCATTAATATGTCATCACACCCCTCAGGTGGTGGAGTCCATCATTGCCACTGCCTCCCTGGGCATGTGCAGTGTTACTGATGAAGCCAAGGTGCTTACATCTGGATTACTTTGCATCGTCAGGGCGGCAGAGATGTACAAAGAACCGGCAGTGAGGCCACTCTTGCTGATCATTTAACTTACGCCCACAGGGACATGATAACATAATTAGTGGGATGACTAATCTGGGCAAAACAACGCCCTCACAACTAGTACCCAGTAATTAGCAAATCACCAGCACAATTATAAAATAGTTTTTTTTTTTAAATATACACAAAGCAATCAGACAATAGAAAGGGTTTATTAGGAAAGGATGTAGCATAATATTAAATACATGGTGTCTGGGCAAGATGTCAAGTTCCCTATAACTGTTTCCTTTTACCAAACTCCCTGAAGGCCTCAAAGTTGTAATGCAGTAAAAAGAATTGCAAGAAATCCAGCGTATTCAGTCTGTGTTGGGGGTTAATTTTCCATTTCTCAAAATCATATTTACCAGGAGTCTCATACTTAAAGAGGTTTTCTGGTAGTATTATATTGATGACCTATCTTTGGGATCAGATCAGTGAGAGTCCAATATCCAGCACCCCCACTGACCAGTTGTTTTTATCTCCCATGGATGAAAACATTTAGCTAGGACATACACGGATTCACCCTGTAGCGTCCACTGATGAAGAATGTAGCCCAGTTCTTATTCGCTTGGCTGAATATTTGGGTTTGTGGTGGAGTCAGAAGAGATAGCTGGGACAATAGGGATCAACATGTGTTGGCCAACTTTAGATATAGCGCAGGGCACTGTACAAAGAAAAACTCTCTCTGCTGTTCGCAAAGTTTTAAAGGATCCAGCTAGGTGAGCATGTCTTTCTACTTGTTCTTTCCAACTGTATTATGAGGGAAATACATACAAAATCCCTTCCCAGGAAACCCTGTGCTCCTTCTACATCATAATTCCATAGATTTTTTTTCATTTGCCTACACTTATATCAAGCATCTATGAGCAAGATCACATCTATTTCCCACTGTAAAAGATACAGTAAAGATGTATATCTTCGTACCGTGTTAGCCAGTAGATAGAAAAATATTTAGAGTTGAGAGTCCTCAGTGGTTGATACCTTTTAATGGCTAACTGAAAAGATGGTAACAAATTGCAAGCTTTCGAGACTACTCAGGTCTCTTCATCAGGCTGAACTAATACAAAATCTGAAGAATCACATATTTATACACAAAAACACAGAAAAATGCAATAGGTAAGACAAGTGACGTGAAGCAGAATAGTCATTATGGCAGAGGGATGAGCATAAATATTGGAACAATTCATAGATAAGGAGAGAAAGTTTTATTACCCTCTGATTGGGGTCTGGTAATGTTTTGTGATGTTTTCACAGGGTATTTGGAGTAAATTCCTTAATTGATGTAATAGGCCATAAAACCATGTGACAGGTTCATTCCAGCATTAAGAGTGTCAAAGGTCACCATCAATTTGTATTCGCAAATTCTTCTCTGCCTCTGAGATGTGAATCTGCTTCTTAGTACCAGTATTTTCATATCTGACATGCTATGATCAGGGGAGCAAAAATGTTTTGCCACAGGTAGATCCATTCTACCTGAATAGAATGGATCTACCTGTGGCAAAAATTTTTGCTCCCCTGATCATAGATGTCAGATATGAAAATACTGGTACTAAGAAGCAGATTCACATCTCAGAGGCAGAGAGAATTTGCGAATACAAATTGATGGTGACCTTTGACACTCTTAATGCTGGAATGAACCTGTCACATGGTTTTATGGCCTATTACATCAATTAAGGAATTTACTCCAAATACCCTGTGAAAACATCACAAAACATTACCAGACCCCAATCAGAGGGTAATAAAACTTTCTCTCCTTATCTATGAATTGTTCCAATATTTTGTCATCCTCTGCCATAATGACTATTCTGCTTCACGTCATTGTCTTACCTATTGCATTTTTTCTGTGTTTTTGTGTATAAATGTGATTCTTCAGATTTTGTATTAGTTCAGCCTGATGAAGAGACCTGCGTAGTCTCGAAAGCTTGCAATTTGTTACCATCTTTTCAGTTAGCCATTAAAAGGTATCAACCACTGAGGACTCTCAACTCTAAATATTTTTCCACTGTAAAAGAGACATTTGTTGCTGGTGCACATTTCTTAGAAATCCCAACAAGGCTCAGGGAAACCTGATTGGTAATAACAAGATGATGTGGGTGAATAAGAACACCAATACATGGAGCCACCAAGGGTTTTATTCTACAAGTATACACTCTAACTATTCTTTGCTTTTTGGGACCTCAGTAAGTACAGTTTTAAGGGGGCTGAGAGTTATGGCCTGAAAATTAATTGTAATGGTTGCCAAAGTAGAATAACATAGAAAATGAGAACAACACTTGTTCCTAAAGTACCAGTACTCTGTGGTATAGTTTTATCCAAAGGTCCGTCATATGGACTGACTGGTGGCACAATACAACTGCCAATCGGTGATTGGTGGTCGTTTGAATGCCCGTTGCATGCCCTTAAGACTTGTATCTCAACCTTGACTGTACTTCCATTTCAGGTCTAACCTGGGAAAATCGGAATCATTTTCAGCTGTTTATATTCCTTGAACTTTTTGCAGTGTTTACATTCGTGACTGAAAACCATATGTTGGGTCAATCTCAAACTGATAATTGCATATTTTGCTGTCAACCAGCTGAGCAGATATTTGAAGGTTAAATCTCGATGCATGCAATGTTTTATTCAATATGTCCACACACAATAAACACAGAAACAGTTGAAAAGCCATTTCAGAGCTGTCATACTCATGGAGCAAGCCTTTAGTGCCAAGGAGACCTGTAATTAGTAATCTCTCACCAGCTGTTATCTCACACTACCCCGGTCTTAGCGGGCACATACAGGCACTTCCTCCACCAACCAATAGGATTGATCCCATTAAATACGTGTTCATGTTCAGTATTTTCATTATTGACAGTAGCTGATGTGTCTCACCGCAGGACCGTAAAGGAAATGGAACTAAATGTAAATTTGCGGCATAGGAGAAGCCTATCGACATGTCAATTAATGGCCATTATCCATGCTCTGGCTGTCTGACTCTCTGATACTGCTAATATGTTATCTGGTTATTTCTCTGTAGATATATCAATGCTAATTAAACTGTCAAAGGGTCTTAAATAGATAGGTACTTAAAGTGGCAACAACTCATAAATTGCACAATGCTTAACAGCAAAAAGTAGAGACTGAATTTATTTTACTTAAGCACATCCATTGGCATTAAAGCACCATTCCAGTGCTTTTTTTTCACTGTAGCCCTGGAGTGGGGCTTCTAATATAAGTTCACTGCCCCTAGTCTTATACTTACAAAACCGCGATCTTCAGCTGTTCCCAGCACCACTCTGGTCTGTCTCCAGCAGTTTGTGACCTGCCAGATTGCCCAGTGTTTGCTAGAGTGATGTGGAAAAAGACACCAACAATGACGGTTTTAAAGAATAACTTTTAAATGAATACATTTTATTATTGCAATAAATATAAAAACACCCAGAGGTTTATAGAAGCATAAATAAAAAGCTAATGGGGAGAGACAAAATACAGAAGAAAAGGGGTGGGTATGGCTTAAAATGGCATAAATATATAGTATTACATATAGAAGGGTACAGTATTAGATTATATAAAGTGCAAGTGCCACTTGCACTTGGGAACTTGCACTGTATATAATCTAATACTGTACCCTCTATATATACTATATATTATCCCATTTTAAGCCATACCCACCCCTTTTATCCTGTATTTTGTCTTCCCCCATTATCTTTTTATTTATGCTTCTATAAACCTATGTGGTGTTTTATATTTATTGCAATAATAAAATGTATTCATTTAAAAGTTATTCTTTAAAACCGTCATTGTTGGTGTCTTTTATGAATATTTTTCACTTTGTGATGGAATACATATAGTAAAGAAAAATGCCACTCACCCTAAATGGCTTTAACAGAGCATGGACTCCAAGGGACCACTTGAAGAAACGTAGTAAAAAATGAAAAAAACAAAGAACATAGCTAGTGTTCGAAACGCGTTGCTGCTGTGTCTTTATGTATGAAATTTTACCATTTTGGATTAAAGTAACAGCCTTTATATTAGTGGACTTTTTCATTTTTTACTATGGAATACATATGATTGAGTTCACTTCTTGGTGTTTAGAGTGATGCAGAAGTCACAATTCATTGTAAGTCTATGAGAACCAGAACGAGGCCATAACGAGGCTCATAGACTTGCATTGAGAACTTCTGACCATTATCTCTGACTTTGGTCGCAAGTTGAAGTCACAAGATGGCGACGTGGAACCAGAGAGGCACCGGGAAGAGCTTTTGACGATCTAGGTGTCACAACTCAATGTAAGTCTATGAGAGCCAGAACGAGACTTTCATAGACTTACATTTAGAGCTTGCGACCGTTATCCCTGACTTCTGGTCAGTCAGAAATCCTTTCAGAAGATGGTGCAGGACCAGAGCGGCTCCAGGGAGACCTGAAGACAGCAGCTGGTAAGTACAATACTAGAGTCTCAGAACTTATATTAGTAGCCCCATTCCAGTGCTGAAATAATAAAAAATGCTGGAGTGGTGCCAGTGATGGACACAGACAGAAAAGGGTACCTGTGCAAGAACAGTAGATGCTCTTCTCCCTGCACTGTTCTGGCCTTTTGCAGACCATAGCTCACCATAATGCATAATTCACCAGTTTTGGTGGTGGAATAGGCCCCTCTTCTCCTGCTGCACAGGCTACAAATGATATGACACCCTGAGTGGTGCTTTAATGACGGTGCTCTATTCAGCTTTTTTCCTTCACTGTGATTCCTCCAACAATCAAACATTAAGGCTAAGTGCACACGTTTGCAGAATGTTTGAGAATATTCCTGAGCAAAACCGGACTTTTTCGCGGCAAAAACGCGCGTTTTTGCGGGATTTTGCGCGTTTTTGGTGCGTTTTTTTTGCGTGGATTTGACGGTTTTTACCGCGATTTTTTCCTGAACTTTCTAGGTCAATAATATAGCGGGAGAAAAACGTAGAATTCCGCAAAATTAATGGACATGTTGCTAGATTTTCCGCGATGCGTTTTTTTCGCGGAAAAAACGCACATGTGCTGAAAAAATTGAGGAATTCATTCTAAATGATAGGATGCTTAATACATGCGTTTTTGACGCGTTTTTTCCGCGAAAAAAAACGCGAAAAAAAACGCAAATATTCCTGAACGTGTGCACTTAGCCTAACAGTAAGCACAGGAAACAGTGGAGAGGATGGAGATACATCTGCAATTTCTCACTATGTGTCGGTGAGACTGCTGCTATGAGGGGAGAGGCAAACCGAATATAATGAGCACGTCATTTCTCCAGAAGGATCCATCTACTCTGCAGACATGAAGAGCAGGCTAAGCAGAGGTAAGGAAAAAGACCTGAAAAAAGCAATTTCGTCCACATTACATCTTAAGTAATACTTGTCACCTGATTCATGCAGCACTAACCACAGTCAACATTAATCAGGCCCTGGCTCCATGATGGCAGCCAGGTGTATTTTCTCTGCATTCCAGAAAAATATACTTTAACATTTTTGGTAGGACACTGGGGAGCATAGTCAGAGATGAGACTAGTCCAGGTCTGTCCCCAGCCAGTTTCTTCCAGCAGTGTCCCAGTTGATTGACAGGTCTCTTCCATACTGAAAGGCCTGTCATTTTAAATAGAGCGGTGCAGAGAAGAGCCGTCTAGGGGCATAGACAGATTAATCTCATCGACTAGTATGATCCTCGGCTGGATCTTTAAAGTATAATCTCTCTGAAATGAAGAGAAAAAATATATATCTGTCTGCAATCATGCAGCCAGGATCTGATTCATGCTGCTTGCAGTTTGGACAGCATGAATCTGGTGACAGATTCCCTTTAAATCCAGCTATAACTGCGTAAGGAACGACTGTGGTTTTTCGTTTTGTTACAATTCATACATTTTCATTTCTGTAAATAAACAATTTCCCTGAAAATACTGGCTCGGTACTTCTCTCAAATTTCCAGTAAATCACCTTTTATCTGTTCAACACATAAGCTAAATACTAGAACAACATAGTACAATGTTTGGGACAAATTCCACTGGTGTGTATAAAACACTATGAAAATAGGTGGAAGACAAAATATTTTTTTATGTTGTCTCACTGTACAGAAGACACAGAAGACAGTACTGAAAGAAAGATGTAACAGATCAGTCAATGGGTTGCTACTTGTACCAGCTGTGAAGCGGTAATATACCAGTAAGGTAAAGATCTCAAATCACGGCACATTGACTCTTGTCATTAATTCAAAAGTGCTACAGGGAAAGAATGGCATATTACATTTAGATATACTGTACATCTGGATGACTGTCAAGTGTTTCCAAAACAAAGGGGCTCATGCTTCTATTACTGGAAGACAAAAAATTGGCATGTAACTTTAGAAGATATGATGGACTTAACATGTCACATTTAACATATGAACATGTTCCCTAATAACAGAAAACTACTGTTACAAAACAAAGACAAGATGAAAGTGTCGTAAAGTGAATTTGACGGCTTTTTTACTCCCAAACTGATTATGTGTGTATTGGTTATAAGCACCTGTCTTTAATAACAAAAACTGCTGCTCTGTCACAGAGAAATTGATCTTTAGAAGTGATATTCAAGTGCTCTGGGCGGGACAAAGCACTTCCACTGCCTCAAATCCCAGCTCCGATTCAGTCAAAATCCTCCATGAAAAAAAAGTGACTTTTGGTTAGTTAGCACTGTGCGGCATGTTAATCACTGGTGGGGGTAAAGTTAAGTTGAGATGGATCTAGTAGTCAGGCAGTTGAAGTGCTCTGTCCACCCAGAGCACTTGTAGATTCATTTGCATATCAGTTTTAAAGTAGGTTACCTTATACGAAAGCAATGGTTTTTGGTTATTAAAGGATTTGTCGACTTTGGAGTACAAGTCTGTAGTCACTCTATGTGCTTTCCGATGCAGCGACGGGAGCAAGTGGCCTTGTGACTGCAATTATATGATTTGCATATTCTGGCCAAATTCCGAATAAACTTCCGACCTTGCTCAATTCACATGCATTGAGCGACACCATATACATCTTGTTGGCACGTGACGGTAAAGTATATAATCATATACATCGGAGAATCCAGCAAGCAGTG
>JARQOD010000005.1:122983383-123031505 GCA_033576555.1 Oophaga sylvatica | reverse complement strand
TCAATTAGCTTTGGTCCTGACTCCCAGGCATGCACATCTAATTCTGCTGGAAGCTTGAAGTGTTCCTTCATGATTGGCCAGAATGCATCACCTGCTTTTATTTCCATTTCGCCCCAGAGATCATTCCAGGTTGCTGCATATGTTCGCTGGTTCAGCTGCATTCTTCGGTAAAACGGTATAGGTTGCTGTTATGTTTCGGTAGCTGAGGAGTGCAGGTAAAAAAGGCAATACACCAGAGCAGTTGGAATCTATGAGATTGCAGTACCCTGACTAACCACCACAACTAGAGGCAGCCGTGGAGCGTTCCTACGTTGGTCCTAGACGCCTCGTCACAGCCTGAGAAACTAACTACACCTAAAGATAGAAATAGGAAAGCTATCTGCCCCGGAGCAGAACCCCAAAGATAATAGAAAGCCCCCAAACATGTAATGGCGGTTAGACAAGAGGAAATACTGACACAGAAAGAAAATAGTATGAGCAAACGCTGGGGCCCAAACTAACTAAATAGAAAAGGACAGGAAGGGTACTTACTGCAATCCCAGAAAACCCTGAAAAAACACCAACTCTACTAATTTCAAAATCACCTGAGATCACACGACCTCTACCACCTAAATTAGTTCTCTGGTGTAACAAAAACAGCAGCCACTGAAAAAACTGGAAAAAGCAAAAGTACAAAACACAGTGGCTGGACTAAACTGAGAGGGCAAAAGCCCCCGGAGGGGACCCAGAAGGCCCCCACAGAAGTGCAGGACCAAATGCAAAAATATAGCAAAAACACAAAATAAGAAATTGTCTTATCTGATAGCAGGAGATGCAGACACGACACAGCAGGCTACAAGGGAAACTGGAAAGAAGGATTCAGACCAGAACAATTGATCACCGGCAACCCTGATGGGAAAATTACTCCTTATATAAGACCAATCAGTAACACCTGATTCCCAGTCATCACAATCCTCACTAGTACCGCTTGTAACCACCAGAGGGAGCCTCTGCTCAGAACTCATCTCAAACCCATTCACAACAGTACCCCCCCTTGAGGAGGGGTCACCGAACCCTCATTTGAGCAACCAGGTCGGTCAGGATGAGTTCTATGATACGCACGGATAAGTCTCCTAGCATGGATGTCCGAAGCAAACACCCAAGAATTGTCTTCCTGACCATAACCTCTCCATTTAACCAAATACTGGAGTCTTCGTCTAGAAAAACGAGAATCCAATATTTTCTCAACCACATACTCCAGATTGCCCTCAACCAAAACAGGGTCAGGAGGCACAGCAGCAGGAACCACTGGCTCAACAAACCTCTTCAACAAGGACTTGTGGAACACGTTATGGATCTTAAATGTCCCTGGAAGAAGCAAACGAAAAGAAACAGGATTAATAATCTCCATGATCTTATAAGGTCCAATGAACCTAGGCTTAAATTTAGGAGATGCTACTCTCATAGGAATATTCTTTGAGGACAACCAGACCAAGTCCCCCACTTTAAACCGAGGACCATCAGTCCTATGCCGGTTAGCAAACCGCTGGGCCTTCTCCTGAGAGAGGGACAACCTCTCCACTACCTGGTCCCAAATCTGCTGCATACGCTCAACAACAGAGTCAACACCTGGACAGACAGAAGCCTCCGTCTGTCCTGAAGAAAATCGAGGGTGAAACCCAGAATTACAGAAAAACGGAGACATCAAAGTGGCAGAGCTAGCCCTATTATTAAGAGCAAACTCAGCCAAAGGCAAAAAAGAGACCCAGTCATCCTGATCAGCAGACACAAAGCATCTTAGATAAGTCTCCAATGTCTGGTTTGTTCTCTCAGTTTGACCATTGGTCTGAGGATGAAATGCCGAGGAGAAAGACAATTGAACACCCAGTTTAGAACAAAAAGTCCTCCAAAATCTGGAAACAAACTGGACTCCTCTGTCAGACACAATGTTCTCAGGAATGCCGTGTAAACGAACCACGTGCTGAAGGAACAACGGCACCAATTCAGAGGAGGAAGGCAACTTAGGTAATGGCACAAGATGTATCATTTTGGAAAACCTATCACAAATTACCCAGATGGTGGTCATTCTCTGAGAAACAGGAAGATCGGAAATGAAATCCATAGAGATATGGGTCCATGGTCTCTTGGGCACAGGCAATGGCATCAACAAACCACTAGAGCGAGAGCAAGGCTTGGAGCGAGAGCAAGTCCCGCAGGACTGCACAAATTCCCTGACATCGCGAGACAAGGTAGGCCACCAAAAGGACCGACTAACCAAGTCTCTGGTACCAAAAATTCCGGGATGCCCAGCCAATGCGGAACAATGAATCTCAGACATCACACTCTTTTTCCATTGGTCCGGGACAAACAATTTTCCAACAGGGCAGCGCTCGGGCCTATCCTCCTGACACCCCTCCAGAGCAAGTCTCAAATTGGGCGAGATGGCGGAAAGAACTACACCCTCCTTCAAAATAACAGAGGGATCAGATAGCTCAGGAGAGTCCGCAAGGAAACTCCTCGAGAGGGCATCCGCCTTAACATTCTTAGTGCCAGGAAGAAAGGAAACCACAAAATTAAAACGTGTGAAAAACAAGGCCCACCTGGCCTGTCTAGGATTGAGTCGCTTGGCAGATTCCAGATAGACCAGATTCTTATGGTCCGTAAGGACCACCACCTGATGTTTGGCTCCCTCCAGCCAATGTCTCCACTCTTCAAAAGCCCACTTCATGGCCAATAACTCCCGATTACCCACGTCATAATTACGTTCAGTAGGAGAAAATTTTCGAGAGATAAAGGCACAAGGGTTACTTTTAGAGGTCTCTGGATCTTTTTGGGACAAAACGGCACCTGCCCCAATTTCAGAGGCATCAACCTCCACCTGAAATGGCAGAGAAACATCAGGCTGCCGTTAGAACAGGAGCAGAAGTGAATCTCTGCTTAAGTTCCTGAAACGCAGAGACTGCCTCAGGAGGCCAATTCACCACATCAGAACCCTTTCTGGTCAAATCAGTTAATGGTTTAACAATAACCGAGAAATTACCAATAAATTTACGATAAAAATTGGCAAAACCCAAAAATCTCTGAAGAGCCTTTAATGAAGTAGGTTGGACCCAATCACAGATGGCCTGAACCTTGACCGGGTCCATTTCAATAACAGATGGGGACAAAATGAATCCCAGAAATGAGATCTTCTGTACGCCAAAAAGACACTTTGATCCCTTCACATACAGAGCATTCTCTCTCAAAATCTGGAATGCAGTTCGAACATGCTTCACATGAGAGTCCCAGTCATTAGAAAAAATCAAGATATCATCCAAATAAACAATCAGAAACTTGTCCACAAAATCCCTGAAAATGTCATTCATGAAGGACTGGAAGACGGAAGGAGCATTAGTGAGCCCAAAGGGCATCACAAGGTACTCAAAATGCCCTTCAGGGGTGTTAAATGCCGTCTTCCATTCATCCCCGTGCTTAATGCGAATAAGGTTATACGCCCCCCTGAGGTCAAGCTTGGTAAACCAAGTAGCGTTTTTCACCCTGGAAAACAGGTCAGAAATCAAGGGTAACGGGTATTGATATTTCACAGTAATATTGTTCAAGAGACGATAATCAATACACGGCCTTAATGAACCATCTTTTTTGGCCACAAAGAAAAAACCGGCACCTAAGGGTGAAGAGGATGGTCTGATATGACCCTTCTCCAATGATTCCTTGATATAAGACCGCATAGCGTCATGTTCAGGTACAGACAAGTTAAAAAGGCGACCTTTAGGGAATTTACTACCCGGCACTAATTCAATAGCGCAGTCATAGCTCCTATGGGGAGGTAAGGATGCAGATTTACTTTCGCTAAACACATCAGAAAAATCAAACAAAAAGTCAGGAACATCCTCAGCCTGGGGGGAGGCAGAAAAAACAGGAGTGTTGGTATTAACACATTGGCAGCCCCAACTGGTTACAGACACAGATTTCCAATCCAAAACAGGATTATGAGACTGTAACCAAGGGAAACCCAGCACTATAATGTCATGCAGATTATATAGAACCAAAAATTTGCAGCACTCCTGGTGATCAGGTTCAACCCTCATTATCACCTGAGTAGAAAACTGGGGTTTATTCTCAGCCAAAGGGGTAGAATCGATCCCCAGTAAAGGAATAGACTTCTGTAGGGGTATCAAGGGAAATCCACAACGTTTAGCAAAATCATAATCCATCAGGTTAATAGCTGCTCCAGAATCAATGAAAGCCTGAGCAGAAAATGAGGACAGAGAGCATATCAGAGTGACAGTTAATAAAAACTTAGTCTGAACACTACCCAAGACAACTGAGCGTGCAAAATGTCTTCCCCGCTTAGGGCAGACTGAAATAGCATGAGAGGCATCACCACAGTAGAAACATAACCCATTGCGCTTTCGAAACTCATGACGCTGTGCCCCAGACACCACTCCATCACACTGCATGGGCTCAGCAGCTGGCTCACAAGGCAACACCACTCCACGCATACTTCTCCGCTCACGCAAACGTCTGTCAATTTGAATCGCTAATGACATAGAATCATTGAGACCAGAGGGGACAGGGAATCCCACCATAACATCCTTTACATTATCCGACAGACCCTTCCGGAAAAGGGCCGCCAAAGCGTCGTCATTCCATTTGGTCAGGACTGCCCACCTACGGAATCTCTGACAGTATAACTCAGCGTCATCAAGCCCCTGATTTAATGCCAACAAGGCTTTTTCAGCTTGATCAGTGACATTAGGCTCATCGTACAATAACCCCAAAGCCTGAAAAAATGCATCAACATCACTCAAAACAGGATCCCCAGGTATCAGGGAAAAAGCCCAATCCTGAGGATCGCCGCGCAGGAGAGAGATGATAATTTGAACCTGCTGCGCTGCGTTTCCTGAGGACTTAGATTTTAAGGCAAGAAACAATTTACAATTATTTTTGAAATTCTGAAACTTAGCTCGATCCCCTAAAAACAAATCTGGCATGGGGATCCTAGGTTACACAACAGGCAACCTAGCAAGATATGCAGCAATACTCCGAACCTCAGTGGCAAGCTGATCCACACGGCCAGACAAACTGTGCAAACTCCATTGGGAGAAAAGATCCTCCCCAGCACCCAGAGATACAGAGGGAAAAAAAAAAAAAAAATGCAACAAACAGAAAAATATCTGACAACTTTTCTTCCTTCAAAATATTTTTTCCCTTCTGTGAGTACCATACAATTTTTTTGAGGCCGGTGATACTGTTATGTTTCGGTAGCTGAGGAGTGCAGGTAAAAAAGGCAATACACCAGAGCAGTTGGAATCTATGAGATTGCAGTACCCTGACTAACCACCACAACTAGAGGCAGCCGTGGAGCGTTCCTACGTTGGTCCTAGACGCCTCGTCACAGCCTGAGAAACTAACTACACCTAAAGATAGAAATAGGAAAGCTATCTGCCCGGAGCAGAACCCCAAAGATAATAGAAAGCCCCCAAACATGTAATGGCGGTTAGACAAGAGGAAATACTGACACAGAAAGAAAATAGTATGAGCAAACGCTGGGGCCCAAACTAACTAAATAGAAAAGGACAGGAAGGGTACTTACTGCAATCCCAGAAAACCCTGAAAAAACACCAACTCTACTAATTTCAAAATCACCTGAGATCACACGACCTCTACCACCTAAATTAGTTCTCTGGTGTACAAAAACAGCAGCCACTGAAAAAACTGGAAAAAGCAAAAGTACAAAACACAGTGGCTGGACTAAACTGAGAGGGCAAAAGCCCCCGGAGGGGACCCAGAAGGCCCCCACAGAAGTGCAGGACCAAATGCAAAAATATAGCAAAAACACAAAATAAGAAATTGTCTTATCTGATAGCAGGAGATGCAGACACGACACAGCAGGCTACAAGGGAAACTGGAAAGAAGGATTCAGACCAGAACAATTGATCACCGGCAACCCTGATGGGAAAATTACTCCCTTATATAAGACCAATCAGTAACACCTGATTCCCAGTCATCACAATCCTCACTAGTACCGCTTGTAACCACCAGAGGGAGCCTCTGCTCAGAACTCATCTCAAACCCATTCACAACAGGTTGCATTTCTGGGTCTGGCAGATTATTCAGAATACTGGTCACCTTACTTGGAGTGAAGTGCACATAGTGTAAGGGCGGTGCCTCTGTCTGCCTCTGCCTTCTCGGTAACTGTAGATTTCTTTTCCTAGTACTGGGCAGCATGTATGATGTTCCTTCTTCGTCTTTATCAGAGGAGTAGTTATGACATTGTGTGCTGGGGTCATGCACGGCCTGATATTTGGACTTAGAAGTTGCCTTTTTGTGTGAGGATGTCCCCCCCGCCTGAGGCTGCAGTGGATTACTGTAAATGTTGGCAGCTCTGACCGGTATTGAGATTATACATTATTTAGCAGATGGTGATGTCTGTCCTTCCCCTCTGCACCCCGAGCTGAGCTGTCTGCTGCCTGATGTGTCTGGGGGCTGCCTGCAGTACTGTGGGCAGGGAGGGCACACTCTTCTCCAGATATCATGACTGGTAATGGCTGTGCTGTACTTGGGACATAGAAAGTGCCTTGTGCTGTAAGCACTGGATACAGGAATACAGCTGGTAACGAAGGAGACGGAGGAAGATTAGAAGGGAGGTGTGAAGACAAAGAGAGGAGTGGCATAGAAGGAGTTAAAGGAGGAGAGAGGTGTAAAGAAGAGAGGAGTGGCAGAGAAGAAGGAGGAGGAGAGAGAAGTGAAAAAGGAGAGAGGAGTTGTTAGGGGTCGAGTTCCCACTTCTGCACAAGGGGAATCTCGAACCATCCCCGCTGCGGTCTCCCATCCGTCTCCGGCCACAGTGGACTCTGCTCAGCAGAGACGTCGGTCCCAGTGTCTCGCCCAGTCTAATACTGTGCAGAGGATTACTTCTGCCTCTCCAGGTTCTGCTGTTGTAGCTAGTACTGGTCAGCGGCGAGCAGACGTCTTTGGGACTAAGTCCTGCGTTTCCCCTTCTGAGCATGCCCAGGGTAAGATCTCTCATTGGAGATCAGGGGTCACATGCTCAGGTACTGCAGCAACTCCTATTGATCCGCCAGGAAGGTCCTTAAACTGCTTGTGTTCTGAAACAGTTTCTCATTGGTCCTTTTCTGGAAGGACTTGTAGTTGCTGCTATAAAAGGGTTGCATGGTCGCACGGCCATGCGCTAGTATCAATTGTGTTATGTGCTTTGCGCCAGTGTGATCATGCACGCATGCGGTGAGGGCTCGGCTGAAATAAGCCCCTAGAATACCGGCACCTCCAGTGAGGAGTTTTGTATGCACGTGTTCAGGGCTTGGCTGAAATAGCCTATAGAATACCGGCTACTCCGGTGAGGAGTTGCTTGTTTGCGTTGCTGACTGCATGACCACGGACTGCTATCTGCACAGCAGTTATCTGTGTACCCCTGTGGTGTTAACAGGACACAGTCTCTATCTCTACGTCTCTATGTCAGCGACTCTGTGGTGTAACAGAGTTCGCTCATACCGCCATATAGTGCCATAGCGTCTACTGTATGTCTGCGACTCTGTGAAGTAACAGAGCTCACTTATACCGCCATATTGTGCCATCTTACTAGCAGCAGGCTCTGCCTGCACGGTGGACTCGGGGCTGCAAACGCACCTATTATTTATATTTATTTGGTGCGTTACGCCAGCCCTAAAAGGAGTGGCATAGGAGGAGAAGAAAGGTGTGAAGGAGGAGAGAGGAGTGACAGAGAAAGAGCAGAAGAGAGGTGTGAAGAAAGAGGAGAGGGGAGTGAGGAAGGAGGAGAAAGGAGTGACAGAGAAGGAGGAGGAGGAGAGAATTCATCCCCCTTCTGTGCAGCCTGAGAGGGCATGGTTGAAGCCTAATGTGTGGGCGGGGAGCACCACACACTGCACAAGTCTCCCTATACAATGGATTCTGTTGGGAGCAGACTGCACATGCCCAATTTCTCCTGTCCCCATATGTGGGAGGCACTGATGGCTTAAAACCTTTTCCCATCTTATTAAAATCATTTCCTGGTTTGTTCACATATCTTTCTTTACCTTCTAAACTATGTAAGTCTGCTGCTACTTTATACCACGCATCTGCATCGGTCAGCGGCTTAACATCAACTAACTTCCTTTTTTACTTCTTTAATACGTCATGCCACTCAGCAGCCTGAAGTCTGCCTTCCTTGGGAATCCCACATATTTTAATCAATCATCTAAAATTCTTCATATACTTTCTAAATTCTTGTTCAGCTACTATCTGGGGGGCAGTTTTCTCATCAGGAAGTAAGAGACCCTCCTGTTTGCCCAACTTATTCCCCATTCCAAAACTTTAAAAAGTTGATACAGCTAAATTACACTTTGTATGTGCTCAGATGCACTAAGACACTTCTGTTGTGAACACTCTGGATCTGACTTCCGAGTTTGGGCTCCCTCTGGTGGCTGCTGATAGTAATGAAGCTGCCTTGGCTAACAGAAGTCCATCACCTGGGGGCGATGAGTGGCAATCAGGTGGAACTGACTGGGGAGATATAAGTGAGCTACCTTTCCATGATCCTCGCTGGTAATTTGTTTCTTCCTAGTCCCATTTGGAAGTCAGCTTGCTTCCTGCCTTTTCCTGCAACTTTCAGATAAGTTATTTGCTGCTTGTTTCTAATTAAATCACAGTTGACAAAATTGAAAAAAACAGATTGATCAGAAAGCTAATTCACAGTTTTCTCTTCTAATATTAAAAAATACACTTTATTGAAAAACTGAACACACGTAAATAACAAAAAAAGGAAATAAAACACAGCATCACATCTAGAAAGATAATGAAACACCACGGAAAGTGCCTGTCCCTAACCTGGTTTATCTGTACCCTGCCTAGCAGCGGAGGTTGGAGCCCTAAATCCTGCACAGTGGCCCCTCCGCTCCTCGGCAGCTCACCCTGCTCACCCTATAAGGACCTATGGTGGCAGGGAGTGTAATAGATATAAAAATATTAGGTGAGAAAGGGATAAGATGTCTAGCTTCTTAATGAGATGAAAGGGGTATGTGTGCCTCTGTTAGTTCTTAATAATACCCCGATGATCAATTATGTAAAGATTGGTCTTAGCGGAGTCCCCCTGGGACCGACCGGAGTCGGGGACACCAAAAGACAAGGATCAATTAGATACAGCATTTATAATAAACATAGCTGAGAAAGAGAAAAAAAATGTATTCCTTATAGCATGGAGAAAGAAGCAATCCCTTCCATATATATATACAAATAGACCAATTTCACTTATCTTGAGAGACCAGATATATGATTTTCTTCAAAAGGAAATATAATGATACCTATCAACCACTCACAAGCTCATATATACACATAGGACAAACACATATAGCAATACTTCCGCTTTGTTTCATTATCTTTCTAAATGTGATGCTGTGTTTTATTTTCTTTTTTAGTTATTTACGTGTGTTCATTTTTTCAATAAAGTGTATTTTTTAGTATTAGAAGAGAAAACTGTGAATTAGCTTTCTGATCAATCTCTTTTGGCATTTGTTTTCCTTTTGTTTTCTGCCCTTCTGGTGTAAGGTCACCAGGTTCCCCGGCTAGGGCCTCCGCTGGACTCTCTTTCTCATTTGCCATTGTTTATTTGTTTTCAGTCCCTGTTATTTCAGTTTCTGCTGTTTTGCTACCTGTTCACACCAGAGTTCTGATCTAGCGGGGGAGAGATCGTGTGGTCTCAGAATTTTTTTTTAGATCAGACGTGTTAGAATTTTTCTTAGAGTTTTTGCTGGAGTGCAGACAGTATTCTTTCCTATCCTGTTCTATCTAGACAGTTGGGCCCCAGCATTTGCTTGCTCTATTTTCTGGCTGTGTTTGTATTTCATCTTGTCTCACCGCCAATATATGTTTGGGAGCTACCTATTCCTTTGGGGGCTCTACTCCTGGGCAGTTAGCTTTCCCCTTTCTCTCTTTAGGCTTAGTTATCTCTCCGGCTGTGTCAAGGCATCTATGGCACCGTAGGCATGTCCCACGGCTGCTTCTAGTTATGCTGTCAGTTCAGGGGTCTGCAATCCGCTAGTTACTAACCTCTCTGGGTGTCTGGTCGCCTAAGGCTATTTTGGCTACTGTCCTCATCGGCTACCAAATCATAACACTCTTCCCCTTTTTCTCAGCCCTGCTGGTGTATCCAAAGTCACGAAAGTCACGTATCTAAAACAGGTATCACACAGCACACTCACAGATACAGCTCAGTTTCAGTTCCTCAAAGTTTCTACGCTACAGCTAGAAGTTATCTCAGAATACAAAAAAAAACACAGGAAACAGGCAAAAACAGATGTGACAGTGTGATTTACAGGATATTTCTTTAACAGCCAAGGGGATGTGTGCAAAGAATTGCTTTGTGTTACAACTCTATACATTACATTAAAAACATGAATAGATGTCCAGGAAAATGCACAAAGCAGCACAGAAATAACGCAATAGATAAGACAAGTGACCTGAAGCAGAATTGTCATTATGGGAGAGGATGAACATAAATATTTGAACAGTTCATAGATAAGGAGTGTGAAAGTTTTATTGTCTTCTGCTTTGGGTCTGGTAATGTGTTGTGATGTCACCAGAAGGTCTGAAGATTGAAAACCAAATTACAAGAGCCACCAGAATATCAAGGAATCACCTGCTACATTAGAAAGCTAAAGAAGAAAATAACCGGGTGCCTCTAGTAGTCACCTACAATCCAAATCTGGAAGTGTTAAGGGGAGCTGCTCGGAAATTACAACCTATATTACGAAAAGATGACCAATTACAATCAATATTTCCAGACCCCCACTACTGTGTTTCAGGCAGCCCCCAAATTTAAGAAGCATCATTGTCAGAAGCTCCCTGTCCTCTCCTAAAGCTACAGGAACCTTTCCTTGCAACAAGAAAAAATGTAAAACCTATAATGACGACAGACAAGATAAAGATCCCCAACTCACATCAGGGCTACAAGATCCCAGGTACTTTCAGCTGCATCATATCTAATGTGGTGAACCTAATTATTTGCACTAAGTGTCCAACTGGGGGTCTGTATGTGGGGGAGACCGGGAAAAAACTGAGAACAAGGATGAATTCTCATCGCCACACAATAAGAGAAAAAAGAATGGATCTTCCTGTGGCCAAACATTTTTGCATCCCCTGTCATAGCATGATGGACATTAAATTACTTGTTTTAAAAGATAACTTTAAGTCTCAGAAAGATAGAAGAGTCTGGGAGTATAAACTCATGACAACCTTTGACACACTCAGTGCTGGAATGAATGTGTCGCATGGTTTTATGTCTTTTTACATCAATTAAGGAATTTGCTCTTCAGACCTTCTGGGGCATCACAACACATTACCAGACCCAAATCAGAAGACAATAAAATTTTCACACTCCTTATCTATGAACTGTTCCAATATTTATGTTCATCCCTCTCCCATAATGACAATTCTGCTTCACGTCACTTGTCTTATCTATTGCGATATTTCTGTGCTGCTTTGTGCATAAATATGTGACTCTTCAGATTTTGTCTTAGTTTTTGCCTGATTGAAGAGACCTGAGTAATCTCAAAAGCTTGCAATTTTTTACCATCTTTTCAGTTAGCCATTAAAAGGTATCAACCACTGAGGACTCTCAATTCTAAATATTTTTCTATCTACTGGCTAACACGGTACAAAGATATATATCTTCCTGTATCAAAATAGATGTCCAGGAGAAATCAAAGTCCTCTTTATTAGTCTGTGACACGTACAAGCTGTTTTGGTAACCGACAACTGCCAATCGCACAGGGCACTCAGATGCCCGGGACTGTCACACTCTGCTCCGGATGTCCTGCCTGGCTCACCGGCTACAGGAATCTGTGATATCCCTCTAAGTTAATGTGGCTTCCCTGTGGTCTCATTCACCACAGGGTACTGCACTTCATCCAGAGGTGTGGTACTCTGCTCTCAGGTAAGGAAGGGGCACTGCCAGGACTCACACACTTACATCCAACACCAGACCTCTCAAGGCCAGTGAGGGACTAGGTAGAGGTTCTGGGTGGAGGAAATTAGAGGGGTAAGAGTCAAAGAGTGTAGTAAGCTCTGGTCTGTGAGACCAGAGAGAGAGTCTATGGGGGGCTGAAGCTGAGAGGAGCTGTCCCTAGACGACAGACAGAGAGAAGTGAAGAACGAAAGAGAGAGAGAGGCTCCAGAGAAGGAGAGGAAGAAGAGGTCTTAGGGGCACGGATAGTGAGGAATCCATCCGTGGGACACGCATCCACCGCCGTGGTCGGTGGAGGGACCAGGTCGCAGTTAGGGGACCGGCCCCAAAACTAGAGGAGAAACTAAGGACTCAGCTAGGAAGCCGGAGGCTGCAGTATCTACAAGTGCTACTATTATGTTTCTGCTACAAGCACTAAGGAAAGAAGGGAGATCTGTCCCTACGATAGAACTAAGCTAGATCCCTACGATGTAACGGGGAACCTGATCCTGCGATCAGACCCGCTAAAGTCCTCAGCTAGTCTGTACGAAGACCTATAGATGCGAGGAAGGGATCCCTACAAGAACTAGGGACTGGGAGAAAGATGGACACCTCCTAACAGAAGTTGTAGCAGTAAAAGACAAAAAAACAGCATAGAACATAGAGGTCCGAAGACCAAGCAAAACTGACTGAGTAAGGTAACAAAGCACCTGGCTAGCTTAAGAGTAGAAATTACAAAATTACAATGAAGTCCAGCAAAGCCAGAAGGGCGGAGCAGGATTAAATAGGCAAAAAAGGTCTGTGACCAGCAAGATAGAAAAAACCTAACAGGAGAGTTCTAACAGCTACAGCCACATCCAACACATTTGCTGAAAAGGCAGACATATAGGATCCAGGGGTCTGACCAATGTAGCCCGACAAGATCTGAGTATGCTGGCTTGGGACACTGTGTGTGAAGATGCATGGCAGGAGAGGTGGTAGCCAGTGTAGTGAGACTGCCAGGAAAGGAACATCTAAGGGAGCCCTGGCAATGTGAACTCCAAGCTACCTGAGAGCTGTCTGGACCACCTCCCCTGAAGACACAGCACCCTGGCTGGGGATTGTAACAACAAACTGTGACTAAACTGGAAAGACTGCATCCTGCTGTGTCCTCACAATTATTTACTGCATCACCTGCCCTGCACTACAACCACCATCATCATCTCTTCCACATACAGCTGCCCTGGGGCCTAGCTCTACCTGTGGAGAGCTGTAACAACTCTGCTATATTACCATCAGCCCCAGCAGGCTCTGAAGCAGTGTTGGCTAACATCTTTATTGCCAAATACCACAGGTGGCATCACAAACTATCTTCCATAAATTTTATCATCCCCTTCTTATCATTTTCATTGGATGCCCAGGGTCACGGACCAGGTCACTGCGGCCGTGACACATCCCCTTAAGAACCAGCCCTGTACCGAGTATCCCCACGGCCCTGGCAGGTGCACCATTATCACCATTTGTGCCTGGAAATCTGGGAGTGCCTCTCCCTCCGATGCACGGGAATCTGTGATAACTTATCGAGTTATTTGGCTTCCTGTTATCGGTTTCCCAGCAACCTCAAGCCAAATCAATCACTGTTCCAACTATCTCCCATATCTACACAAGCATAAAACACATACACGGCACGCAGCAGACACCTTAGCTTACCTCCTAGGGTTTGGATAAGGGTGTGGACTTTTTACACTACCTTGGAATGCGGTGGTGACCACACACCTGACCGACAAGAGATATAGACCCGGACTGGGCACAGGGGATATTCAGGTAAGCATATATAAATGCTGATTAAGCAACTAAAGTGTAGCTGTCACCTTTTTTGCAATTAAGCTAAAAATCCAGACTTTAGCTCAGCACTCAGCACATCTGATGTTGTCCTTCTTTAAAAAGTCCCAGGAAGTGTCTGGTCTGCGGCAGCCATTTAAGCAATTGATTATAGTATATACAGTACAGACCAAAAGTTTGGACACACCTTCTCATTTAAAGATTTTTCTGTATTTTCATGACTATGAAAATTGTATATTCTCACTGAAGGCATCAAAACTATGAATTAACACTTTGATGACTGCTTTGCACACTCTTGGCATTCTCTTGATGAGCTTCAAGAGGTAGTCACCGGAAATGGTTTTCACTTCAAGGGTGTGCCCTGTCAGGTTTAATAAGTGGGATTTCTGGCCTTATAAATGAAGTTGGGACCATCAGTTGTGTTATGCAGAAGTCTGGTGGATACACAGCTGATAGTCCTACTGAATAGACTGTTAGAATTTGAATTATGGCAAGAAAAAAGCAGCTAACTAAAGAAAAATGAGTGGCCATCATTACTTTAAGAAATGAAGGTCAGTCAGTCCGAAAAATTGGAAAAACTTTGAAAGTGTTCCCAAGTGCAGTTGCAAAAACCATCAAGTGCTACAAAGAAACTGGCTCACATGAGGACCGCCCCAGGAAAGGAAGACCAAGAGTCACCTCTGCTTCTGAGGATAAGTTTATCCGAGTCACCAGCCTCAGAAATCGCAGGTTTACAGCAGCTAAGATTAGAGACCAGGTCAATGCCACACAGAGTTCTAGCAGCAGACAAATCTCTACAACAACTGTTAAGAGGAGACTTTGGGCAGCAGGCCTTCATGGTAAAATAGCTGCTAGGAAACCACTGCTAAGGACAGGCAACAAGCAGAAGTGACTTTTTTGGGCTAAAGAACACAAGAAATGGACATTAGACCAGTGGAAATCTGTGCTTTGGTCTGATGAGTCCAAATTTGAGATCTTTGGTTCCAACCACCGTGTCTTTGTGCGATGCAGAAAAGGAGAACGGATGGACTCTACATGCCTGGTTGTGTGATGGTGTGGGGTGCTTTGATGGTGACACTGTTGGGGATTTATTCAAAATTGAAGGCATACTGAACCAGCATGGCTACCACAGCATCTTGCAGTGGCATGCTATTCCATCCGGTTTGCGTTTAGTTGGACCATCATTTATTTTTCAACAGGACAATGACCCCAAACACACCTCCAGGTTGTGTAAGGGCTATTTGATTAAGGAGGAGAGTGATGGGGTGCTACACCAGATGACCTGGCCTCCACAGTCACCAGACCTGAACCCAATCGAGATGGTTTGAGGTGAGCTGGACCGCAGAGTGAAGGCAAAAGGGCCAACAAGTGCTAAGCATCTCTGGGAACTCCTTCAAGACTGTTGGAAGACCATTTCCGGTGACTACCTCTTGAAGCTCATCAAGAGAATGCCAAGAGTGTGCAAAGCAGTAATCAAAGCAAAAGGTGGCTACTTTGAAGAACCTAGAATATAAGACATATTTTAAGTTGTTTCACACTTTTTTAAGTATATAATTCCACATGTGTTAATTCATAGTTTTGATGCCTTCAGTGTGAATGTACAATTTTCATAGTCATGAAAATACAGAAAAATCTTTGAATGAGAAGGTGTGTCCAAACTTTTGGTCGGTACTGTATATAGTTTACTCACAAACTATAATATCTAGGGTGAAAAAGGAGGGCTCACTGAAAAAAAAACTAGACTAAAAATTAACTTTTAATGATATTTACTAAAACTTCCATAGAAAAGTTGCTAAAAACAGAATTTAATTGGGACAATTGGGTTAATATATTGTTTCTAGCCATTAACCCAAAGCTAAAGCCTGATCGCTTAATAGTAGTCCTACCCTGATATGCTCATGATACTAAATATCAGAAAACCTCATCAAAAAATATAGAGACTAAATAAGGTGCAACACAATATCATACACAAACAGCCGTATAATGCAGAAAGGTGAACTGCCCCTATCACAAAAAAGTGCGTGACTGAACTCCTACCTAGATGCGGAGGTTGGCACCCTAAGATACAACGAGAATAGCGCCCCCGCTCGTGCGATGGCTCTCCCTCCTCTCCTATTTAACCCTATAAGGTACGATAGTTAGAAATAGAAAGCCAGATGGCCTGTTTTTGTCGCATATAAATTGTCAGTTCTTCATGCATAGGAGTAGGAAGGTATACAAAAAATGTCAGAGAAGGGATAGTGCAGTCACCACATGTCATTATGTTAATAACAAACACCAGCTGAGGTTTTGAAGCATCCACAGTAAATAGTCACATAGCAATGGTTAAATAACCCATGCGTGCTATTATCACATTGTAAACATTAGACACCACCACAAAAATAAATAAACAAGATGTGCAGTGCTCTCACATCATAACATGAGTAATTGGCCAGCAGCAATAAAGATATATAACAATGAACATTCGTTCTGATATATGGCCACTATACTTATCTGAGAGTTCACTGCATTCCTGACCGAGACACCATCATGGCTTCATCCCACAGGTCAGATATCTCATACTCTCAACGCGTTTCCCCCTATACTTAGATCGGGTTCCTCAGGAGAGACAAATGATGCCGTGGCAGAAATGATAAGGCCTTCATGGGACTCAGTGCCATGCGTCGTTTCAATGTCCACTCTGGCCATAGGGTAGTCCTTTACATCACCATGTATACATCGAACACCGACTTTTTTCCCCGGGAGTATGTTGAGAGGAAAAGTTTCTCTGGTGGCTGCTGATAGTAATGAAGCTGCCTTGGCTAACAGAAGTCCATCACCTGGGGGCGATGAGTGGCAATCAGGTGGAACTGACTGGGGAGATATAAGTGAGCTACCTTTCCATGATCCTCGCTGGTAATTTGTTTCTTCCTAGTCCCATTTGGAAGTCAGCTTGCTTCCTGCCTTTTCCTGCAACTTTCAGATAAGTTATTTGCTGCTTGTTTCTAATTAAATCACAGTTGACAAAATTGAAAAAAGAGATTGATCAGAAAGCTAATTCACAGTTTTCTCTTCTAATATTAAAAAATACACTTTATTGAAAAACTGAACACACGTAAATAACAAAAAAAGGAAATAAAACACAGCATCACATCTAGAAAGATAATGAAACACCACGGAAAGTGCCTGTCCCTAACCTGGTTTATCTGTACCCTGCCTAGCAGCGGAGGATGGAGCCCTAAATCCTGCGCAGTGGCCCCTCCGCTCCTCGGCGGCTCACCCTGCTCACCCTATAAGGACCTATGGTGGCAGGGAGTGTAATAGATATAAAAATATTAGGTGAGAAAGGGATAAGATGTCTAGCTTCTTAATGAGAAATTGTATATTCTCACTGAAGGCATCAAAACTATGAATTAACACACGTGGAATTATATACTTAACAAAAAAGTGTATAACAACTGAAATTATGTCTTATATTCTAGGTTCTTCAAAGTAGCCACCTTTTGCTTTGATGACTGCTTTGCACACTCTTGGCATTCTCTTGATGAGCTTCAAGAGGTAGTCACCGGAAATGGTTTTCACTTCAAGGGTGTGCCCTGTCAGGTTTAATAAGTGGGATTTCTGGCCTTATAAATGAAGTTGGGACCATCAGTTGTGTTGTGAGAAGTCTGGTGGATACACAGCTGATAGTCCTACTGAATAGACTGTTAGAATTTGAATTATGGCAAGAAAAAAGCAGCTAACTAAAGAAAAATGAGTGGCCATCATTACTTTAAGAAATGAAGGTCAGTCAGTCTGAAAAATTGGAAAAACTTTGAAAGTGTTCCCAAGTGCAGTTGCAAAAACCATCAAGTGCTACAAAGAAACTGGCTCACATGAGGACTGCCCCAGGAAAGGAAGACCAAGAGTCACCTCTGCTTCTGAGGATAAGTTTATCCGAGTCACCAGCCTCAGAAATCGCAGGTTTACAGCAGCTAAGATTAGAGACCAGGTCAATGCCACACAGAGTTCTAGCAGCAGACAAATCTCTACAACAACTGTTAAGAGGAGACTTTGGGCAGCAGGCCTTCATGGTAAAATAGCTGCTAGGAAACCACTGCTAAGGACAGGCAACAAGCAGAAGTGACTTTTTTGGGCTAAAGAACACAAGAAATGGACATTAGACCAGTGGAAATCTGTGCTTTGGTCTGATGAGTCCAAATTTGAGATCTTTGGTTCCAACCACCGTGTCTTTGTGCGACGCAGAAAAGGAGAACGGATGGACTCTACATGCCTGGTTGTGTGATGGTGTGGGGTGCTTTGATGGTGACACTGTTGGGGATTTATTCAAAATTGAAGGCATACTGAACCAGCATGGCTACCACAGCATCTTGCAGTGGCATGCTATTCCATCCGGTTTGCGTTTAGTTGGACCATCATTTATTTTTCAACAGGACAATGACCCCAAACACACCTCCAGGTTGTGTAAGGGCTATTTGATTAAGGAGGAGAGTGATGGGGTGCTACACCAGATGACCTGGCCTCCACAGTCACCAGACCTGAACCCAATCGAGATGGTTTGAGGTGAGCTGGACCGCAGAGTGAAGGCAAAAGGGCCAACAAGTGCTAAGCATCTCTGGGAACTCCTTCAAGACTGTTGGAAGACCATTTCCGGTGACTACCTCTTGAAGCTCATCAAGAGAATGCCAAGAGTGTGCAAAGCAGTAATCAAAGCAAAAGGTGGCTACTTTGAAGAACCTAGAATATAAGACATATTTTAAGTTGTTTCACACTTTTTTAAGTATATAATTCCACATGTGTTAATTCATAGTTTTGATGCCTTCAGTGTGAATGTACAATTTTCATAGTCATGAAAATACAGAAAAATCTTTGAATGAGAAGGTGTGTCCAAACTTTTGGTCGGTACTGTATATAGTTTACTCACAAACTATAATATCTATGGTGAAAAAGGAGGGCTCACTGAAAAAAACCTAGACTAAAAATTAACTTTTAATGATATTTACTAAAACTTCCATAGAAAAGTTGCTAAAAACAGAATTTAATTGGGACAATTGGGTTAATATATTGTTTCTAACCATTAACCCAAAGCTAAAGCCTGATCGCTTAATAGTAGTCCTACCCTGATATGCTCATGATACTAAATATCAGAAAACCTCATCAAAAAATATAGAGACTAAATAAGGTGCAACACAATATCATACACAAACAGCCGTATAATGCAGAAAGGTGAACTGCCCCTATCACAAAAAAGTGCCTGACTGAACTCCTACCTAGATGCGGAGGTTGGCACCCTAAGATACAACGAGAATAGCGCCCCCGCTCGTGCGATGGCTCTCCCTCCTCTCCTATTTAACCCTATAAGGTACGATAGTTAGAAATAGAAAGCCAGATGGCCTGTTCTTGTCGCATATAAATTGTCAGTTCTTCATGCATAGGAGTAGGAAGGTATACAAAAAATGTCAGAGAAGGGATAGTGCAGTCACCACATGTCATTATGTTAATAACAAACACCAGCTGAGGTTTTGAAGCATCCACAGTAAATAGTCAGTCACATAGCAATGGTTAAATAACCCATGCGTGCTATTATCACATTGTAAACATTAGACACCACCACAAAAATAAATAAACAAGATGTGCAGTGCTCTCACATCATAACATGAGTAATTTGCCAGCAGCAATAAAGATATATAACAATGAACATTCGTTCTGATATATGGCCACTATACTTATCTGAGGTTCACTGCATTCCTGACCGAGACACCATCATGGCTTCATCCCACAGGTCAGATATCTCATACTCTCAACGCGTTTCCCCCTATACTTAGATCGGGTTCCTCAGGAGAGACAAATGATGCCGTGGCAGAAATGATAAGGCCTTCATGGGACTCAGTGCCATGCGTCATTTCAATGTCCACTCTGGCCATAGGGTAGTCCTTTACATCACCATGTATACATCGAACACCGACTTTTTTCCCCGGGAGTATGTTGAGAGGAAAAGTGGCCCTAACCAGGGTCACTAAGCTCCCAGAGTCTAGCAGCGCCATTACTGCTTTACCGTTCACCTTCATGGGACAGGCTTGAGGACCCTTATTGGAGAACGAGTTCACACTGCAGGCTGGATATGCATAAAATGACATACGGTGTCCTATGCTGCAGTCTATCTGCTCGATAGTCTGGGAACACCGGGCAGCTATATGTCCTGGCTCATGGCACTTCCAACAAATAATATCACCCGTAGAGACCTTGGTCACCACCTCCCCCCGCCATTTTGACCTTGGGCGCCCCACCCCTTTTTGGGACTTTGCCCCCTGCTGGGACCCCCAGTACAGAATGGGCGTCCTCCCCAAGGAGCCTTCCACTCCCTGGTATCTTTCAACCAGTCCGACCAGTTCATTGGCATTCCGGGGATCACCCTGGACAACCCAAGTTTGTATGGGCTTCGGCAGGGAGTGCACAAACTGATCCATCATCACTCTTTCCACTATCAGCGCAGGCATAGCGGACTCTGGCTGCAGCCATTTCTGGACCAGGTGCAACAGGTCAAACATTTGGGAGCGCGGTGGTTTGTCCCAGTGATAGGCCCAGCGGTGGACTCGCTGTGCCCTGATAGTCATTGTCACCCCCAACCGTGCAAGAATCTCAACTTTTAGTTTATGATACTCCTTGGCGTCCTGCAAAGTCAAATCCTAGTACGCCTTCTGTGGCTCCCCGTCAGGTACGGCACCAGTACCTCTGCCCACTGCTCTGGCGGAAGTTTTTCCCTCTCAACGACCATCTCAAATACCGTCTGGAAGGCCTCAACATCATCCCCGGGGGTCATTTTCTGCAATGCGAGTCTTACCGCCTTCCTGACGTGGGTGTCATCAGCCAGACCTGGGGTTGGGGCGCTCGTCCTGCCCTGGATGGCGGTTACCAGAAGCTGCATCTGCTGCTCTTGCTCCTGCTGGCTCTGCTGCATTTGCTGCCGATGCTCCTGCTGGCTCTGCTGTATCTGCTGCAACAACATTCTCTTGCTGCTGTGCCTGTGCCTGGACCAAGTGTTTCAGCAGTTCCTCCATTTTCCCCAGCAATGCATGCTGACTTGCTACAGCCTTGACCCAAGACATGCAGTACAGTCTCACTTCTCCGCTGGGAACGCTGCCGCATTCTCCACCAATTGTAGGGATTGGTCTCACTCGGGTGCGACGGGAGGCAAACAGGAGAGCGACTTCACTTGAATCTTCCAGCAAGTTTATTAAAACGTCATAAACTACTCTGGTTAGAAAAACAAAAACAGCCTTCTCAGGCACAAAGTAACAAACAGGAAAATACACAGTCCATATAGTTCAGCAGGTCAGTGTCTTCAGAACACACCCAATGGAGGTCTCCACACCTCCAGCCGCGCACACCTGTGGTCAGCAGTAATCTACTTTATATAGCTGACACCCAGCTAACACATATCACATCACTGGTCATGTAGGAGTGACATCACCACAGGTCCTTAAGCACATACAACGGTATGGTAATGCCCCTACTCTCCCATCTCTCTATGTGACCATTAATATCTCTACAATACATACATATACAAAATAACCCTGATCAGCACCTCCTAATGTGAACATGTGCAAGCTGTCAAACTGCATAATATAGATAAAAAAGAGTACAGCAGCACTGTGCATGAATCTAGGCCATATGAAAACACAGAAAAACATTAAAAACATTCAATTTAGAATTTACTCCTCAAAAAGATTTTTTTCTAAAAAAAATTTTTAAACTTACAGTAATAGATGAAAATGAAGGTTCTTAGCGCACAGATTGGCCAATTCATGTATGCCCATCAACCATGGCAAGGTGACCTCCCTCTGATGGGTCCCTGCCAGAGGCGTAGCTAGGGTTTGGGTTTAGGGGGGGCGAAGCATCTGAGTGGGCCCCTAACCAGAGAACCTCAGCAAATGACTGCGCTGTTGCCAAAATAATCTACATATAAAAAGACCAATATTGATATCACCGCCATATGGTCAGTGCTATATAATACCAGTCCTACAGAACATATAATAGATTACAGCAGAGTTACAGATAATGACTTACCGCTGGCGTTCTTTCTGATGGAATCGTTCACTTTTCATGTCTTTTCCATCTGGCCCAGACCGACATAACGACTCCTCCAGCCGGGACTCAACTACAGAGAATACAACAAAGACATATTTCACTTCTCATATTTTCAGCACTGTCACGGTCACCAATTGGACTATTCTCAACGTGTACAAACTCCTCATCCTGCTGATACCCCAATACTGAGCCGCTGCTGCCGTATGTGTCCCTATTACTGAGCCTCTGCTGCCGTATGTGTCCCTATTACTGCATCTGATACCCCAATACTGAGCCGCTGCTGCCATATGTGTCCCTATTACTGCTCCTGATACCCCAATGCTGAGCCGCTGCTGCCATATGTGTCCCTATTACTGCTCCTGATACCCCAATGCTGAGCCGCTGCTGCCATATGTGTCCCTATTACTGCACCTGATACCCCAATACTGAGCCGCTGCTGCCATATGTGTCCCTAATACTGCACCTGATACCCCAATACTGAGCCGCTGCTGCCGTAATGTGTCCCTATTACTGCCCGATACCCCAATACTGAGCCGCTGCTGCCGTATGTGTCCCTATTACTGCCCGATACCCCAATACTGAGCCGCTGCTGCTGTATGTGCCCCTATTACTGCACCTATTGTGCGGTTCTGTGTGACCTCTAAATTCTAAAGCACCCCTCTATAATATAGTAATGCCAGGTGCAAGTGCCCTAGAAAACAGTGCCCACATGTCCCCTAGAATGTAATATTGCCCTGTGTGCCCCTTTGACAGTCACAGTAACAAGAGTTCCCCTATAACAATAAGTGCCCACTTTACATTTAATAATGTCCCAAGTCTCCCCCCTATACAGCTCCCCTATACATAGTATGATGCCCCCTCACTGGATATATACTGCCCCCTTAATATCCCCAAACTATTTAATGGCTACAACACTGTATCATGGCCCCGCCACTATAATCCCCACACTGTATGATGGCCCCCTAGATAGCCTCCATATAGCATAATACACCAGATAGTCCTCAATAAAGTATAATGCACCCCCATAGGTAGCCTCTGTATTATAATGCACCCCCAAAGATAGCCTCTGTAGTATAATGCACCCCCATAGACAGCCTCTGTATTGTAATGTACCCCCATAGACAGCCTCTGTATTGTAATGCATTCTCCATAGGCAGTCTTATTTATAATGCACTCCCCATAGGCAGCCTTATTAAAAATGTACCCCCCATAGGCAGCCTTATTTATAATGCACCCGCATAGGCAGTCTTATTTATAATGCACCCCCCATAGGCAGCCTTATTTATAATGCACCCCCATAGGCAGTCTTATTTATAATGCACCCCCCATAGGCAGCCTTATTTATAATGCATTCCCCATAGGAAGCCTTATTTATAATGCAACCCCATAGGCAGCCTTATTTATAATGCACCCCCATAGGCAGCCTTATTTATAATGCACCCCCATAGGTAGCCTTATTTATAATGCACCCCCATAGGCAGTCTTATTTATAATGCACCCCCATAGGCAGCCTTATTTATAATGCACCCCCATAGGCAGCCTTATTTATAATGCACCCCCATAGGCAGCCTTATTTATAATGCACCCCCATAGGCAGCCTTACTTATAATGCACCCCCATAGGCAGCCTTATTTATAATGCACCCCCATAGGCAGCCTTATTTATAATGCACCCCCATAGGCTGCCTTACTTATAATGCACCCCCATAGGCAGCCTTATTTATAATGCACCCCCATAGGCAGCCTTATTTATAATGCACCCCCATAGGCAGCCTTATTTATAATGCACCCCCATAGGCAGCCTTATTTATAATGCACCCCCATAGGCAGCCTTATTAAAAATGTACCCCCCATAGGCAGCCTTATTTATAATGCACCCCCATAGGCAGCCTTATTTATAATGCATTCCCCATAGGGAGCCTTATTTATAATGCACCCCCATAGGCAGCCTTATTTATAATGCACCCCCTTAGGCAGCCTTATTTATAATGCACCCCCATAGGCAGCCTTATTTATAATGCACCCCCATAGGCAGCCTTATTTATAATGCACCCCCATAGGCAGCCTTACTTATAATGCACCCCCATAGGCAGCCTTATTTATAATGCACCCCCATAGGCAGCCTTATTTATAATGCACCCCCATAGGCAGCCTTACTTATAATGCACCCCCATAGGCAGCCTTATTTATAATGCACCCCCATAGGCAGCCTTATTTATAATGTACCCCCATAGGCAGCCTTACTTATAATGCACCCTCATAGGCAGCCTTATTTATAATGCACCCCCATAGGCAGCCTTATTTATAATGCACCCCCCATATGGAGCCTCTGTAGTATAATGCAGCCCCTTTACAAAAATAATAAATCCTGTACCCACCTCTCTTGCTCCCGGCTCCTGCGCTGCTCACTGCTCTCCCTCTCATCTCCTGACAGTGGGCGCTGGGCAGTGACGTCATCGCGCCCGCTGTCAGACGCTGAGAGGGGGATTATGGGAGAGGAGGAGCGCTCGCTCCTTCTCTCTCATTGCGGTCAGCTGTATCCGCTAGATGCCGATACAGCTGACCCTCCGATGACGGAAGGGGGGCCCAGTGCTGGCACAGGGCCCCCCACGCCTGCTCAGGGGCCCCATAGCGGCCGGGCGGCAGAGCAGGGAGAGGAGGCCAGGTCATCTGGCGCAGCACCCCAACACTCTCCATCTTGGTCAAATCGCCCTTACACAGCCTGGAGGTGTGTTTGGGGTCATTGTCCTGTTGAAAAATAAATGATGGTCCAACTAAACGCAAACCGGATGGAATAGCATGCTGCTGCAAGATGCTGTATTAGCCATTCTGGTTCACTATGCCTTCAATTTTGAATAAATCCCCAACAGTGTCACCAGCAAAGCACCCCCACACCATCACACCTCCTCCTCCATGCTTCACGGTGGGAACCAGGCAAGTAGAGTCCATCCGTTCACCTTTTCTGCGTGCAAAGCAGTAATCAAAGTAAAAGGTGGCTACTTTGAAGAACCTAGAATATAAGACATATTTTCAGTTGTTTCACACTTTTTTGTAAAGTGTAATGTATAATTCCACATGTGTTAATTCATAGTTTTGATGCCTTCAGTGTGATTCTACAATTTTCATAGCCATGAAAATACAGAAAAATCTTTGAATGAGAAGGTGTGTCCAAACTTTTGGTCTGTACTGTATATATATATATATATATATATATATGCATGTGTTGTACTATACGTTCACAGTGTAGCACCCTATAACCTGCCTAGTAATGAAATCACCCATTGCCTTGTCCATCAATCGTTAGTCAATTGTGTGATTGACCTGACAATTCTGAAGCAGCGGTCTGCTGTTCTTGACAATAATCAATTTTGGGCAAAACCTTTTGCAATATAAGGAGTACGTGTGCTATGTTCGAATAATCACAACAGGTAATATCTTAAATTCTGAACATGAACATCAGTTTCTATCTCATGGTTCTCGTTTCCAGAAAAGTCCTTCCTGTTATTTGGATTTCCATTATTATATGGTTGCCATTCAAATACTATTCAAAATGCCATACATATAATTATCATTTGGCTGCTTCTCGAACACTAATGAATTATGCATAAATAAATGTTTATTCATGTCCATTGCTTTTTAAATTCTCCCATCAATTAACCCATCATAGCTCTATTAGCCTTTTAGAACAAATATGGGGCTTAGTACTGACCTTGCAAGTATTTATGAATCATTCACAGTGCATAGACTATAACAAACCACAGAAAAACCTACAGGTGGGCAAATGATTCTCTACATGGCTGTTTTCCTGGCCATGTTAAAGAGCAAATCATCAAATTTATCCTGGTTAAACCCTATAAGGACCATGGACATTTTTATTTATGAAGTTTCGTTTTTTCCTATCATTCATTCAAAAGCCAAAACTTTATAATCTTTAGATTAACTTCATCGTACAACAGCTTATTTTTTGCAGTTGTAGTATTTTTTAATATTCTCATTCATTTTACCATATAATGTACTGGAAAAAAAACGGAAATAATTCTAAGTGGGATGAAACAGTGAAGAAAGTGCAATTCTGCCATTGTTTTTTAGGTTTTCTTTTTACAGTATTCATTAAAAAATAATATAAAATCAAGATTACCAAGGTGGAGCTGACAAAGGGGATACCATACATGCATTATTATTTTTCTATTTAAGCGATGGAACAAAAATTCGGAATATTGGAAAAAAAAAATTTTTTTTGCTTTGTGTCACCATTTTCCAAGACTCTTCACACTTACTTTTCTGAGTGAGAGCATGATTTTTGCTGACATTTTAATTGATACAAATTTTGTGTGCATGCAATACTTTTATTGGTTATGACATTTTTTAGGGAGGCGAGGTGACCAAAAAACTCATTACTGGCATTTTTGTTTTTTTTTTCTTTTTACAGTGTTTATTGATCAGGTCAATTTTATATTTTAGTAGATTGCTCTTTTATGAACAGGGAAATACTAGATTTGTTCATTTTTTTCCTCTAATTTTAACTGGAGAAAGGGGGATAATTTGTTTTTTCCTACATATTTTTAAATATTTTGTATCTTTTGCATTATTTTTTAGTTCCCTTAGGGACTTCATACTGTATTTGTTTGATTGCTTATACTATATACTGCAATATCACAGTATTGCATTATATGGTGAAAATCTCTGGAGATGACAGCAAAGTGGGACTCTAAAAGACTCCCTGTTGTTATAGTAACCGGTCAGTCCCTCGCCATTGCATTGTGCCTGTCCATTTAAATGCCGCTATCAGAGATTGACAGTAGCGTTTAAATGGTTAACAGTCATGGCTGGAACTCTGCTTCAGCCACCACAACTGTTAGAAACAGATGCTAGTCATGAAATATAGTCGGCATCAGTCATGTGTGGAGGGAGCTCAGCTGTCATTATACCAATTATGGGGGCTCTGGCTGTCACAACTTTGGGGAGAGAGGAGCGTGGTGTGACCATTTGGGTAGGCTCTGGATGTGGCTCATGACCAGGGCCGGATTGGCCATCTGGCAATTCTGGCAAATACCAGAAGGGCCTGTCTGGTCGTGGGCCTCCTGGTCTGCTATGTAGTTAACAGAATCGGTGTTCTCAAGACAACCATACGCTTAAGAGTTGTGACAAAGCACAAAGTCACTGACTCCATCACTTACCCCAGCAGGTCACGGGTATCATTAGAAATATTGGTCTTGTAGAAAATCTTCCTTTCCTCCATCCAGGGTAATATTAGTAACATATCCCATCTGGTTCTTGGGGACGGGGACAACATGGGCCTGTGTGATTTTCAAATGCCAGGACTGAATTTCACCCCAGTCCGTACCTGCTCATGACCCTCTCTCAGAGCTGAATTTGGCTGTTGAGATAAGAAAGGTTGGGGATCACTTTCCTATAGCAAAGGTGGCTTACACATCTTTAAAGGCACTATCAATGCTGAGTATTATATAAAGGCTTTAACCCCTTAATGACCAGAGCTATCTTTGGTTTTGCATTTTAATTTTTTGCTCCCCGTCTTCCCAGAGCCATAACTTTTTTTATTTTTTGGTCAAAATGGCCATGTGGGGGCTTGTTTTTTGTGGGATGAGCTGTACTTTTGAATAACACCATTGGTTTTACTATGTCATGTACTCTAAAAACGTGAAAAAAATTCTAAGTGCGGTGAAATTGCAAAACAGTGGGTTTTTTGTTTTTTTTTCACTATGTTCACTAAATGCTAAAAATGACCTGTCATTATGATTCTCCAGGTCATTACAAGTTCATAGGCACCAAACATGTCTAGGTTCTTTTTCATTTAAGTGGTCAAAAAAATTCCAAAGTTTGTTAAAAAAAAATTGCGCCATTTTCCAATACCCGTATCGTCTCCATTTTTCATCATCTCGGGTTGGGTGAGGGCTTATTTTTTGTGTTCAGAGCTGACGTTTTTAATTTTGGTGCAGATACGATCTTTTGATCGCCCGTTTTTGCATTTTAATGCATTGTCGCTGCGACCAAAAAATGTAATTCTGGCGTTTTTACTTTTTTTTCTCGCTACACCGTTTAGCGATCAGGTTAATCCTTTTTTTTATTGATAGGGCGATTCTGAATGCAGCAATACCAAATATGTGTATTATTGAGTTTTTTATTGTTTTATTTTGAATGGGGCGAAAGGTGGGTGATTTTTTTATATTTTTCAAAACATTTTTTTTTTACTTTTGGCATGCTTCAATAGTTTCCATGGGAGATTAGAAGCTGCTATAACCCGATCAGCTCTGCTACATGCAGGCGATGATCAAATCACCTGTATGTAGCTGAATTAATCACTTGCTATGAGCGCCGACCACCAGATGGCGCTCATAGCAATCCGGCATTGACAACCATAATGATGAGTGAACACACTCGGATAAGGTGTTATGTGAGAATGCTCATGTGCTATCCGAGTGTCTTCGGCGTGCTCGAATAATATGTTTGAGTCCCCGCGGCTGCATGTATCACAGCTGTTCAATAGCTGCAATACATGCATGGATTGCCTGTTTGTTAGGCAATCTCAGGGCCGCCATCAGGGCAAAACTTCCCTTACTGGCGTATGGGACCCAATGAGCAGAGGGGGCCTGGAACAGCCCCCTCTGTTCTGCTCACCTGGCCCGAGCGGCTGAATCCTCCCACTTCAGTAACTGACCACGCATCCTCCGACACACGATCAGTTAAAATCAGTTGCTGCGAAGGAGATTCCTGCATGGTAACAGTTAACAGCCGCCAGCCAATCACAGGCCGGCAGCTGACGTCAGCACGCACGTCGCCAACGTATGACGTCACTGTCATATGTTGGAACAACGCTGCGCGCCTCAGCCGCCGGCCTCGGAGAGGAGGACACACCGCAGGAGCTCGGCCAGGTAAAGAAAAACTTTTTTTTTTTGTAAAGCCACGGTATGGGGCATATTATACCGGTATGGGGGTGCATTATACTACTATGGGGGAAAGGGAAAGGTTAGGCATTATACTATGAGGTGCATTATATCCCTATAGGACTGCTGCATTATACTATGGGGCTGCTGCATTATACTATGTGTGCATTATACTATGGGGTTGATGCATTATACTATGGGACTGCTGCATTATACTATGGGTGCATTATACTATGGGCTGCTGCATTATACTATGGGACTGCTGCATTATACTATGGAGCTGCTGCATTATACTATGTGTGCATTATACTATGGGGAGGCTGCATTATACTATGGGAATGCTGCATTATACTATGTGTGCATTATGCTATGTGGCTGCTGCATTATACTATGGGGCTGCTGCATTATACTATGTGCATTATACTATGGGGCTGCTGCATTATACTATGGCTGCTGCATTATACTATGTGTGCATTATGCTATGGGGCTGCTGCATTATACTATGTGTGCATTATGCTATGGGGCTGCTGCATTATACTATGGGGCTGCTGCATTATACTATGTGTGCATTATACTATGGGGCTGCTGCATTATACTATGTGTGCGTTATACTATGGGGCTGCTGCATTATACTATGTGTGCATTATACTATGGGGCTGCTGCATTATACTGTGGGGTGCATCATACTCTTATGGGACTGCTGCATTATACTATGGGGTGCATTAAACTGCTATGGTGGTGCATTATACTGCTATGGGGGTGCATTATACTGCTGAGGGGGTGCATTATAGTACTATAGGGTGAATTATACTGCTATGGGGTGCATTATAGTACTATTGGGTGCATTATACTGCTTTATGGTGCTTTAGGCTGCTATGGGGGAGCATTATGCTGCTATGGGGGTGCATTATAGTACTATAGGGTGCATTATACTGCTATGTGGGTGCATTATACTACTATGTGGGTGCACTATACTATATATGACTATGGGGTACATTATGCTGCTATGGGGTGCATCATACTGCTATATATGACTATGGGGTACATTATACTATTAAGGATGACTATGGGGGCAATATGGAGAGATATGAGGCAGAATGGGAGGACACGTTGGGTCCAGAATGTGGGATATTATTACTGTAGGGGCTAATTAAAGGATATTATTTTTGAGGATACTGTTTTCAGTGTGGGAGAGGAGATGTCCTGTTACTATGCAGGGTGACACGGTCACCTATTTTCTTCATCGGGCGTAGTGTAGAGGTTGGTGAAAAATTGGGGAATGTGCTCTAGATAACTGTGTTATTTTCTGCAGAAACAAGCCCTGGCTGGAAGAAGTGATGGCGGTGTGCGCTGGATGAAGATGAAAAGTGAAAAAGAAGGACTTAAAATAGAGATGTCACCAGTGAGTCAGTGTGTTACCTGTACACTGACACAATACACTATATACAGATCTCTTGTGTATAATGTCACTGGTGATCACTGTATTACCTGTACACAGACACTATAGACAGAGCTCCTATGTATAATGTCACCAGTGATCACTGTATTGCCTGTACACTGACACTATATACAGAGCTCCTGTGTATAATATCACTGGTGATCACTGTATTACCTGTACTCTGACACTATATACAGATCTACTGTGTATAATGTCACCTTTGATCACTGTATTACCTGTACACTATATACAGAGCTCCTGTGTATAATGTCACCAGTGATCACTGTATTACCTGTACACTGACACTATATACAGAGCTCCTGTATATAATGTCCCCAGTGATCACTGTATTACCTGTACACGGACAATGTATGTGAAGTACAGATCTCCTATGTATAATGGCACTTATAGTGATATTAGTATTGTGTTTTTTTTTATTAATGATCAGTATTGCAGTATTCGGTCACTATGTTATGGTAATATGTGATCTGGTCATGGTGTGGTTGTATTTGTTCCTTGTATGTGCTATTATGTGGTCACTGTGGTGGTAAAATGTGATCTGGTCATGATGTGGTGGTATTTGTTCCTTGTATTTGCTATTATTCAGTCACAGTGGTGGTAATATGTGATTTGATCATGGTGTGACGGTATTTTTTCCTTGTTTGAAGTATTTTTCGGTCACCATGTGGTGGTAATATGTGGTCTGGTCATGGTGTGTCGATTTTTGTTACTTGAATGTGGTATTATTGGTCATTTTAAAAATTGAAAAAAAAATAAAAATATGCCTAAATTGTATTGGATATTTTAACAAATGTTTAGTAAGTTACAGTAGAGTAGAGCCCTGCCAAAAGATTCTACCTTGTCATAGTGGCGGATTAAAAAATGTTTTGGCCAAAACAAAAGCTGCTGCTAATGTATGTAGTAATGTGAACTGTAAATGTGTGATTGGTGAAGATGTGGTGCAAAAGTGGAATTTTTCCAAGACAGGGCGGTGGGACTGTGCAAGGTTCGAGGGGTGGAGGCGGGGCTGGGATGGAGCCTGAGTGGACTCTCAAGGTGGCCCGGAAATTCCTAGTGGCAGCCCTGGGTAATCTCTACATGTATTGAGGCAGTTGAACAATATGCAGCCACAGGGACTCAAACATATTATTCAAGAACACTGAAGTCACTTGATTCGCACCCGAGCATGCTCAGATAACACCTTCTCCGAGCTCAATCGCTTATTACTAATTATATTCCAAAAGCTCGTGACTTCAATGCTTGAAATACACATTTTTCGCTGATGTATATTTCAGTGGTAATGCCATTGTATGAATAAATATGTTTTTATAAAAAGTTTCCTTTTTTCTTTTGAAATGCATATATTTCATTTAGAACTTCAGTGACATTTAGAGGAGGAACATATGGAACCTCAATTACGGTATTCAATCATCATTTTTGAGGCATGTACAATAAGGGTGCGCATAATGTATATAATGCATGTGTGTATGATACAGCTGAATATGCACTGAAGTGTGTATAATATAAGTAAATATATGTATAATACATATAATAAATATGTATATAGTGTATATAATAAATATGTGTATAATTTAGATAATATGTGCATAATGTATATAAGTGTGTATACTGCACATAAGTATGTGTATAATATATACAATACATATAGTGTGTATGATACGTATGTGTGTATAATGTAGATAATAAATGTGTATAATATACATAACGCAGTGTTAACAATTAATGGTGGGGAATAAATAGTCTGTATCTCTGTAGAGATCCATAACATGACTAGAACAGCTCATTTAAGCAAAGAACAGAGACAAGCCAGCATTACTTTATGAAATGCAGTTAAATCAATATGAGAAATTGCAAAAACTTTTTTCAAGTGCTGTGCCCAAAAACCTTTAAAGCACAGTACAAGTTTATTTGAGCCAACAGCCTCAGAAATCCTAAATTAAAAGTCCCAAAGATTAAAGTCTTATGCAATTCTCCAATGGGTTCAAGCAGCAAACAAATCTTAAAATCAAATATTTAGAGCAGATTTTGTGAATCAGACATCAAGCCATGAAAAAAAAACACTACTTTAGACACAGAAAAAGGTTTTGTTTGCACAAAAAAAATCATAGGCAGTAGACATAAGATCAGTAGAACAAAAATGCATAGAAAATGTAAGGCACATTAACTAGCACGTCTTGCACAATGTTCTGCAGCAAGACATTAGCACATCTGGCTTCATCATTTGTTTTTCAAAAATACAATAACCCCAAAACACCTATAGGATGTGCAGAGGCTACCTGGCAAAAGAGAAGAGTGAAGTGATGATGGGTCATAGGGCCTGGACTTTACAGTCACCCGACCTAAACCCAAAAACCAGAAGGATGGAAGCATTTGACATCTGCTCATCATACACGGAACCTCTTTCAAGTCTGTTGGAAAGCATCTCTGATAGCCACCTCGTAAAGTCGGTCGAGAGAATGCCAACAGCATGCCAAGCTGTCATAAAGGCAAAGCCTGCTGCTCTGACGATTGTTCTAAAATACTTTTGAACCGCATTATCTCTTTGACCACTGTGTAGTTCTATTTCTATGTTTTGTTGGTTTCAATTAGTTTATTTTCATTCAAAGATGTTTTAAAAAAAATGCTATGCATAGGTATACAATACATTTTTTTCTACGTATCATTTCCACTTTAATTTAGGACTGATAAATGCTCTTAAATGTAAACACAATATTTACAAAGGTTCATGCATTTTTATTATGAAACTTTATTACCTAAAGTGGAATTTGGAAGTACAAAGGAAAAGCAGAAATAAAAACTGATTCATCTTCAGAAATATCAAATCAGTAAAATTTCCATTTCATCTCACATTGATTGAAAGAACAAGGCCAGTTCTACACTGGTACATTGCACAGATAATAATTTATTGCCCTTGAGTTGTTGAATCTTTTAGGGAACATGTTACATCACTACTGTCAATGAAGGTGAGTCAACCCACCAAGGTCTGTCTGTACATCCTACTTTACCCTATTAGGAGTAAACGTTAGAAGCATTTCCCACCAATGAACTTACACAAAAAGCTAAGTGAAAACAACAATGAACAGTAGTTTGTGTTAGTGAATCTGTTTTACTACCTCGCTTATTCGTGGAAATGTTATCGATGGTAAAGGGTTAACACATTAACAACATTAGGAGTATTCTAGGGCTCCTATAACTCCTACTAGACAAAGTACTGTTTCTTATATTAAACCTAAGACACAGACTCCATAGCTAAATATATATAAGGGTATATGCCAGGGGCATACATAGAAATCATGTGGCCCCATAGCAAAAGTTTGAATGGGCCCCCCCCCAAAAAAAAAGAAAAAAAAATCAACAGGGCCCCCTCCCTAAGGTGCAAAGTGCAGCCAGAGCCATTGTAAATGTAAAGTGCCAGCACAGTGAGGGGACACATTTAACAAAAAAATCCACCTCGTACCCCAGCCAGCCTGGCTCACCGTCTTGTGTGTGTGTCCCTCTCCCTGAGTGAGAGAGGCTCATGAATGTTTTCTGCTTTCTGCTTCCTGCAATGCACGTGTGCTGCTCTCTGGCTGCCAGGAGGCGTGGCGTTCTTATGCAAATCCAGCCAGAGACTTCAGCCAACTGCTGACCAGGAAACAAGGAAAGGGGAGCTTCAAGGGGGTATACCGCGGCCGGCGCCGGCACTACATTTAAATAAAGGAGATAGTACTCTGTCAGCACAGCACAGCTGCCAAACCGCAGCAGCCGTCGCGGGCACTCTCACCTGTCCAGGCCCCATAGCAGCTGCGTGGTCTGCTACTATTGACGGTACGCCACTGGTATGTGCACACATTCAGTATTAGCACTTTTGGACACAGAACATGCCCACTCCGTCCAAAGCCCTGCAGGCTTTTGAACGCATGTGATTCCACATGTGTTCATTGAACCGTGCGGAATCACCACATCCTATACATTATACGGGTGAAATTTATCTTCCGGAGACTGAGCGTCTCCACAAGATATAGACATGCTGCAGTCTGGAAAGACGCGCAGCATGTCCATCACTGCAGGGAAACCGCAGGTGCTGGTGAACGCATAGTGGACATGGGATTTCTTGAAATCCCATCCATTATGCTGTAACATCTGGCAGCTCTGGGTTGGACACTGTGGATGTACGCAGCGTCCAACCCACAGCGTTTACTGACTGTGGGAACATACCCTTATGCTTATTTTGTGCCCTTTAAAAAGCATTAGAGGTCAAGCAAGGGTTGATCCAAAAATCCAATTTAGTAGTGCATCATATTTTTGTATGGGGTCACACATTTTCACTCCTCTAAATATGAAGCTGCATCATCAACAGAAGCAGAACACAGAAACCCTGATCTACACAGTCAGGGACAGAAGTACACTTGCTTTTTCAGTCAACAAAAGTGTACGCTACCAATATGTAAAGAACAATATACCAGTAAGCGGTAACCAATAATATCACCTAACCTTAAACAAACAGTGGTTAGATAAGGTCTATAAATACCTATATCATACTGTAGACCAAATGTGTGGAATCATTTTTCTGCCAAGGGCCATTTGGATATTGGTACCATACCACTATTGGGGGGACATACAAATTGCACGCTAACTGCCCACAGAGTACATCCTGATGCTGGCAATGGTGTCAGGACGTAACCTTTCATTGCACCCGCCTCAACTTTCAGTAGTGAACACTGTGTGCACATGCTCACAGAGCAAGAAGAAATTAATGGGTTGGCAGCCGTCAAAATACAGCTGCCGGCTCAAGCACTGAAGTCCCCGGGAATCTGCCCCGCCAGGTGGAAAAAAGGTGATCGAGGCCACAGGACTGAGGTTCCTCACCCCTGCTGTAGACTATAGATAAATGTATGCCACTGATAAGACACAATTACTGGCATAATAAATATAGCAACATACAGGTGATGTCTTTTTTGATCAGAGTTGTTTTCTTTTCTTTTTCTAACTGGCACAGACTGCCATTGCAACATCTTCTCATTACTGTACAGTTGGCTACTTAAATATTTTTGGTCCATTTCATCTACAAATATTTTCAGTCAATTCCCATTTTCCCTGACAAAGCTTGATGTGAATGACACGATAGGTGTATTTCTCTGGGTGTGCATGTGGGTGTGCATGTATTGTTACTTGTCTATATGAGCCTCTTCCTTTCTAGTGGAGTGAATTTGCCTGCACACAACAAACTGTGGACTCTAGTATATCTCAGAGTACCCAGTGCATTAAGACAGTATGATTTGCATCTATCCTTATCCACTTTTATAACTGATTGTCTGAATTGTTTATTTCTTATGCACATTGTCTGCACTTTCCATATGTAAGGATTGTGTTTATAGTATTGCCTGGTCTTAATTATTGTGTGACGTTTTCATATCTTTGTTGTTATTATACTCACTATTTTTCTTTCAATACCTATAATTAGAGATGAGCGACTTTGCCTTTTTTAGGGTCGAGTCGGGTTTCGTGAAACCTGACTTTCTCAAAAGTCGAGTCGAACGAAGTCGGCCGACTAACGGAAAAGGTCTGGTCGGAGTCGAAAATCCGACCCCAGTGCAAGTCAATGGGGAATAAAAGTCGGCAGGGAGTGGAGGACAGTAAACACACCTACAGTGCCCATTTCAATGCCAACAACATCAATTCTTATTACTTAAGCTTGTCAACCTTAATTTACATTATAATAATAGTAACGCTTTGAAAACTGGGGGTTATTTGGCTAAAGTTGTGGGGGGGGCAGGGCTGGCTCCAGGTTTTTGTGGGCCCCGGGTGAAAGAGTCTCAGTGGGCCCGTTTAACACATACCACAATTCATGATGCTCCGATACGGCACAGAAATATAGGTATAGTACAATGCCAAATACTTCTCTTCTTACATTATATGACTGATATCTATTTTAAATTCTACAATAGCTCAAAAACGGACAGTATATTCCTCCATACAGTATTATGGGCACCACATAGTGCGCCATACAGAATAATGAGCCCCATATATTGCTCTATACAGAATAATGAGCCCCATATATTGCTCCATACAGAATGGGCTCCATATAATGCTCCATACAGAATAGGCCCCATATGTGCTCCCTATGATGCTCCATATATAAAGGGCCCTATATGATGCCCCATAAATAATGAACCTCATATGATGCTCTAGTGTTGTGAACGTTTTGGAGACAGCTTCGGAGCTGAAGCTCCCTCTGGTGGTTGCTGAGGGTATTGAACCTATGTTGAACACCAAGAGTCCTACACCTGCATATAACGAGTGGTTGTCAGGTGGTACTGACTGGCCTGATATAAGTGAGCTGACCTCCCATGATCCTCGCCGGTGATCAATTGTTCTTCCTGATCTAGTTTGGAATTCAGATTGCTTTCCTGCTGTCTCCTGCTTGCTTTCAGATAAGTTCCTTTCAGTTTTTTTACTGTGGTTTGAATTCCTTGCTTTTTGCTGCATTGCTTTTTGTCTTCAGCCAGGTCCCCTTTGCGGGGCTTTGGCTGGTCTCCGTTCGTTTTTTGTATTTGTTCATTTGCTCAGTTCTTGTGATATTTTACTGCTTTGTAGCTATGTGTCTACACCAGAGATCTGATATAGGTGGTCGAGACCGTGTGGTCTCAGTGTTTTTGGATTCAGAGGTGTTGGAGTTTTTCCTAGGGTTTTTCTGGGTTGCAGACGGTATTCTCTCCTGTGCTGTCCTATCTAGACAGTTTTGGGCCCCAGCGTTTGCTCAATCTATTTTCTGTCTGTGTTCGTATTTTCATCTTGTCTAACCGCCATTAAATGTTTGGGGCTTCCTACTCTTTTGGGGTCTAATCCGGGGCAGTTAGCTTTCCTCTTTCCATCTTCAGGGATAGCTATCTCTCCAGCTGTGCCAAGGTGTCTAGGACCACCTTAGGTACGCTCCACGGCTGCTTCTAGTTGTGCGGTTAGTTTAGGGGTCTGCAACCTATTAGTTTCCAACCTCTCTGGTGTTAGGCTGCCTATGTGGTTTTTTGCTCCTGCCTCCTCAGCTACCAAAACATAACAGAATCACCGGCCTTACTGAAAATTCTATGGTACTCAATAGAAGGGAAAAATAGTAAAGGAAAAAAAAAAGTCAGATTTGTCAGAATTTTTTTTTTCCTGTTTGTTGCATTTTTTCCCTCTTTTTTCTGGGGGCTGAGGAGGAATTTTTTCCCCAATGAAGGTCAAGCATTTGTCCGATTGTGTGGAGCAGCTTGCTGCTGAAGTTCAGAGTATTGCTATCTATCTTGCTGGGTTGCCTGCTGTGGAACCTAGGATCTCTCTGCTGGATTTATTTTGAGGGGATCGGTCTAAGTTTTTGAATTTTAAAAATAACTGTAAGTTGTTGAAGCCTAAATCCTCAGGGAACACAACGCAGCAGGTTCAAATTGTCATCTCCCTGTTGCGCGGTGACCCTCAGGATTGGGCCTTTTCCATGACACCTGGGGATCCTGTTTTGAATGATGTTGATGTGTTTATTCTGTCTCTGGGGTTATTGTACGATGAACTTAATGTTACTGGTCAAGCTGAAAAAACCTTGTTGGCATTGAATCAGGGTCATGAAGCCGCTGAGCTGTATTGTCAGAAATTCAGGAATTGGGCAGTCCTTACTAAATGGAATGATGATGCTCTGGCAGCTCTTTTTTGGAAGGGTCTGGCAGAGACTGTAAAGGATGTTATGGTGGGATTCCTTGTCCCCTCTGGTCTCAATGACTCTATGTCATTAGCTATTCAAGTTGACAGACGTCTGCGTGGAAATATGCATGAGATTGTGATGCCTTGCGGGCCAGCCCCTGAGCCCATGCAGTGTGATGGAGTGACTTCTTGGGCACAGCGTCATGAATTTCGTAAGCGTAATAAGTTGTGCTACTATTGTGGTGACGCTTCTCATGCTATTTCCGTCTGCCCCAAGCGGGGAAGACGTTTTGCGAGCTCAGTTGTTTTGGGTAGTGTTCAGACTAAATTTCTGTTGACTGTTACCTTGATTTGCTCCATGTCCACATTTTCAGCTCAGGCTTTTGTTGATTCAGGGGCAGCTTTAAACCTGATGGATTTTGATTTTGCCAAACATTGTGGTTTTCCTATGATACCACTGCGGAAGTCTATTCCTTTGCTGGGCATTGATTCTACCCCCTTGGCGGAGAATAAACCCCAGTTTTCTACCCAGGTGATAATGCGGGTTGACCCGGACCACCAAGAGAATTGCAAATTTTTGGTGTTACATAATTTACATGACATTGTTGTACTGGGCTTTCCTTGGTTACAGACTCACAATCCTGTTTTGGATTGGAAGTCTGTGTCTGTGACCAGTTGGGGTTGTCAATGTGTTCGCGCTGACACTCCTGTTTTTTCTGCCCCCCAGTCTCAAGATGTTTTTTCTGCCTCCCCCCAGTCTCAAGATGTTCCTGACTATTTGACTGATTTTTCTGATGTGTTAAGTGAGAGTAAGTCTGCATCCTTACCTCCTCACAGGAGTTATGATTGCGCTATTGACTTAGTACCCGGTTGTAAATTTCCCAAGGGTCGGCTCTTTAATTTATCTGTACCTGAGCATGAGGCTATGCGATCTTATATCAAAGAGTATTTAGAGAAGGGTCATATCAGACCATCCTCTTCACCCTTGGGCGCCGGCTTTTCTTTGTGGCCAAGAAGGATGGCTCATTGAGGCCGTGTATTGATTATCGTCTCCTGAATAAGATCACTGTTAAATATCAATATCCATTACCCTTGATTTCTGACCTATTTTCCAGAGTGAAGGGTGCTTGTTGGTTTACCAAGCTTGACCTCAAGGGGGCGTATAATCTTATTCGCATCAAGCATGGAGATGAATGGAAGACGGCATTTAATACCCCAGAGGGGCATTTTGAGTACTTAGTGATGCCTTTTGGGCTCACTAATGCCCCTTCCATCTTCCAATCCTTTATGAACGATATTTTCCGGGATTTCGTGGATAAATTTCTGATCGTTTATTTGGATGATATCTTGATTTTTTCCAATAACTGGGATTCTCATGTGGAACATGTTCGGACTGTATTCCAGATTTTGAGACAAAATGCATTGTATGTGAAGGGATCAAAATGTCTTTTTGGCGTACAGAAGGTTTCATTTCTGGGATTCATTTTGTCTCCGTCTGTTATTGAAATGGACCCGGTCAAAGTTTAAGCCATTCGTGATTGGGTTCAACCCACTACATTGAAGGCTCTTCAGAGATTTTTGGGTTGTGCTAATTTTTATCGTAAATTTATAGCTAATTTCTCTGGTATTGTGAAGCCACTGACTGATTTGACCAAGAAGGGTTCTGATGTAGTGAATTGGTCTCCTGAGGCAGTTTCTACGTTTCAGGAGCTTAAGCGGAGATTCACTTCTGCCCCTGTTCTGCGCCAACCTGATGTTTCTCTACGATTTCAGGTGGAGGTTGATGCTTCTGAGATTGGTGCAGGAGCCGTTTTGTCCCAAAGGGATCCGGAAACCTCTAAGATTAACCCTTGTGCCTTTTTCTCTCGAAAATTTTCCCCAGTGGAACGTAATTATGATGTGGGTAATCGGGAGTTATTGGCCATGAAATGGGCTTTTGAGGAGTGGAGACATTGGCTGGAAGGAGCCAAGCATCAGGATGCTGGTCCTCACGGATCATAAGAACCTGGTTTATCTTGAATCAGCCAAGCGACTTAATCCTAGACAGGCCAAGGAGGGCCTTGTTTTTCACACGTTTTAATTTTGTGGTCTCTTTTCTCCCGGGCACTAAGAATGTTAAGGCGGATGCCCTCTCAAGGAGTTTCTTTCTGGATTCTCCCGAGGTAACTAAGCCTGCTGTTATTCTGAAGGAGGGCATGGTTCTTTCTGCTATCTCGCCCCAATTTGAGACTGGCTTTGGAGAAATTTCAGGAGGATAAACCTGAACGTTGCCCTGCTGGGAGATTGTTTGTCCCAGACCAGTGGAAGAAGAATGTGATGTCTGAGATTCATTGCTCCACGTTGGTCGGCCATCCTGGTATTTTTGGTACCAGAGATTTGGTGAGTCGGTCCTTTTGGTGGCCCACTTTGTCTCGTGATGTCAGGGACTTTGTGCAGTCCTGTGGAACTTGTTCTCGGTCCAAACCTTGCTCTCGCTCTAGTGGTTTGTTAATGCCATTGCCTGTGCCCAAAGGGCCATTGACCCATATCTCTATGGATTTTATTTCCGACCTCCCTGTCTCTCAGAGAATGACCGCTATTTGGGTAATCTGTGATAGGTTTTCCAAGATGATACATCTTGTGCCACTACCTAAGTTGCCAAACTCCTCCGAGTTGGTGCCCTTGTTTTTTCAACAGGTGGTTCGGTTGCACGGCGTTCCAGAGAACATTGTATCTGACAGAGGAGTCCAGTTTGTTTCCAGATTTTGAAGGACATTTTGTTCCAAACTGGGAGTTCAGCTGTCTTTTTCCTCTGCGTTCCACCCTCAGACCAATGGACAAAGTGAGAGAGCAAACCAGACCTTGGAGACTTATTTGAGATGTTTTGTGTCTGCTGATCAAGATGACTGGGTCTCTTTTCTGCCTTTGGCTGAGTTTGCTTTGAATAATAGGGTTAGTTCTGCCACCTTGATGTCTCCATTTTTCTGCAATTTCGGGTTTCATCCTTGATTTTCTTCAGGGCAAGTGGAGGCTTCTGTCTGTCCTGGTGTTGACTCTATTGTGGAGAGAATGCAGCTGATTTGGGATCAAGTAGTGAATAAGCTGTCTCTCTCTCAGGAGAAGGCTCAGCGGTTTGCCAACCGGCATAGGACTGATGGTCCTCGATTTAAAGTGGGTGACTTGGTTTGGTTGTCCTCAAAAAATATCCCTATGAGGTCGCGTCTCCAAAATTTAAGCCAAAGTTCATTGGACCTTATAAGATCGTGGAGATTATTAATCCCGTTTCCTTCCGTTTGCTTCTTCCAGGAACATTCAAGATTCACAACGTATTTCACAAATCTTTATTGAAGAGATTTGTCGAGCCAGTGGTTCCTATGGCTGTGCCTCCTGATCCTGTTTTGGTTGAGGGCAATTTAGAGTATGTGGTTGAGAAGATATTGGATTCTCGTTTGGCCATGAGGAGACCCCAGTACTTGGTGAAGTGGAAAGGCTACGGTCAGGAGGACAATTCTTGGGTGTTTGCTTCTGACATTCATGCTGAAAGACTGGTCCGTGCCTATCACCAAGCTCATCCTGATCGTCCTGGTGGGGCAGGTGAGGGTTCGGGGTTCCCCTCCTCAAGGGGGGGTACTGTTGTGAACGTTTTGGAGACGACTTCAGAGCTGAAGCTCCCTCTGGTGGTTGCTGAGGGTATTGAACCTATGTTGAACACCAAGAGTCCTACACCTGCAGATAACGAGTGGTTGTCAGGTGGTACTGACTGGCCTGATATAAGTGAGCTGACCTCCCATGATCCTCACCGGTGATCAATTGTTCTTCCTGGTCTAGTTTGGAATTCAACTTGCTTTCCTGCTGTCTCCTGCCTGCTTTCAGATAAGTTCCTTTCAGTTTTCTTACTGTGGTTTGAATTCCTTGCTTTTTGCTGCATTGCTTTTTGTCTTCAGCCGGGTCCCCTTTGGGAGGCTTTGGCTGGTCTCCGTTCGTTTTTTGTATTTGTTCATTTGCTCAGTTCTTGTGATATTTTACTGCTGGGTAGCTACGTGTCTACACCAGAGAGCTGATATAGGTGGTCGAGACCGTGTGGTCTCAGTGTTTTTGGATTCAGAGGTGTTGGAGTTTTTCCTAGGGTTTTTCTGGGTTGCAGACGGTATTCTCTCCTGTGCTGTCCTATCTAGACAGTTTTGGGCCCCAGCGTTTGCTCCATCTATTTTCTGTCTGTGTTCGTATTTTCATCTTGTCTAACCACCATTATATTTTTGGGGGCTTCCTACTCTTTTGGGGTCTACTCTGGGGCAGTTAGCTTTCCTCTTTACATCTTTAGGGAGAGCTATCTCTCCGGCTGTGCCAAGGCGTCTAGGACCACCGTAGGTACGCTCCACGGCTGCTTCTAGTTGTGCGGTTAGTTTAGGAGTCTGCAACCTATTAGTTTCCAACCTCTCTGGTGTTAGGCTGCCTATACGTTTTTTTGCTCCTGCCTCCTCAGCTACCAAACCATAACACTCTAGTATATGATGGGCCCCATATATGATGCTCCAGTGTGTGATGAGCCCATATGATGCTCCAATATATGATGTGCCCCATGGATGATGCTCCAGTGTATAATGGGCCCTATCTATGATGCTCAAGTGTTTGATGGGCCCCATATATACCGTAATTCTCCAGTGTATAATGCTCCCCATATATTGCTCCAACCATTAAAAAAATTAAATACCTCTCCTCGCTGGGCACTGCTCACACTCCATCTTCCAGCTCTCTGCACTGTGACTGTTCAGGCAGAGGGTGCACAGATGTGACATCATCGCGCTCTCTGACCTGAATGTCACTGTTAGGAAACGCGGAAGACGTCACAGCGGTGGAGCAGGGAGAGGTAAGTATGGCAAGTGCTAGGGCCCTGAGCAAGCAGTACACCGGTGTCTCTGACGGCAAGTGGGCCCCCCCACCTGCTCAGGGCCCCGGCACTTGCCCGGGTGCGCCACGTGCTGACGCCGACCCTGGGGGGGGACAGCCCAGTTAGGGAGGTGGAAAAAGTGGCATATGTTGAGGTGTAGACTGGACGTTCAGCAGCTGCAAATGGAGGAATTGGAGAAGTCGGAGGAAGAGCAGGACAAAGCGAGCCATTTTGCTGGCAACCTATGTGTCATCAGGGCAAGGTATTGCAAAATCCTTTGAAACCCAGGCATGGTTCATTTTAATAAAGGTGAGATCACCTACATTTTGAGTCGACAGCCGGGTCCTTCTTTCTGTCAGGATTGATCTAGCAGCACTGAAGACTCTTTTTGATAGCACACTACCAGCAGGGCAAGCGAGCTCCTGTAAGGTATATTGTGCCAATTCAGGCCAGGTGTCCAATTTACAGGCCCAGTAGTCAAAGGGGAATGAACTGTGAGGGAGAACATCGATAGGGGAGGAGAGGAAATTTTGAACCATAGTTGACAACTGTTGTGTCCTGTCTGTTGCAATCGATTCAGTATTATCAGTCGTGTGAGCGTTACTCAAGAAATCAGACCACAACATGGTCATGAAACCCCTGTCTCCAACGCCACTTCGGCTGTGTGCACCGCAAACACCTCTTCCATTTGGTCCAGTACGGCTCGTTGTAGAACCTGCACCGCTGCTGTGTGCTGAGAATGCCTCTAACAAACGGTTTACCAGAGTTGCTTGTTTGTTCACCAATATTAGCTCTAGATTCTCCTGTGGCATGATGTTCTGTATTTTGCCTTTTTAGCGTGGATCGAGGATGCTGGCCAACCAGTAGTCGTCATCCTTCATAATTTTGGCAATGTGGGGGTCCCTTTTTAGGATCCGCAAGACATAATCACACATGTGGGCCAATGTTCCAGGTGTCAATGATGCACTGGCAGTGGTGGGTGGAGGAGCACTTTCTGCCAAATCCACATCCCTCCAATCATGCACAAACCCTGTACCTGACCTTGGCAAGCCAACATTTTCTCTTGCCCCCTGAGAAGCATCATCCTCCCCAAAATAATCATCCCCCTCATCCTCCTCCTCATCCTCTTCTTCCTCCACCTCATCCAGGACAGTTCCCTGAGCAGACAATGCCTGACTGTCATGAAGGCTTCCCTTCTCCTCCTCCGCTGCAGGCGCCTGATCCTTAATGTGCGTCAAAGTTTGCATGAGCAGACGCATAAGTGGGATGCTCATGCTTATGATGGTGTCGTCTGCGCTTACCAGCCGTGTGCATTCCTCAAAACACTGAAGGACTTTACAGAGGTCTTTCAGCTTTGACCACTGCACACCCGACAACTCCATGTCGCCCTCAAACTGCCTGCCCGTGTATCCTCCCACAAATGCATTACAGCCTGCCTCTGTTCGCACAGCCTCTCAACCATGTGCATGGTGGAGTTCCATCTTGTTTCAACGTCTATGATTAGGCGGTGCTTGGGGAGGTGGAGCGATCGCTGCAGCCTCTGCATATGACTGGAGTCTACAGGCGAGCGACGGATGTGCGAGCACAGTCTTCGCACATTATGGAGCAGGGCTGGTAACTCCGGATAATTATTTATGAAGCACTGTGTAAGGAAAAGGTTGTCGCCATTTTGTATAGGGCCTGTACCAGCCTCCATTTTGTCAGTTCACACAGCCACAGACTTTTAGCTACACAGGGCCTATTAGCATATCCAGTACGACCAGCTTTGATGTCCACTATGAATCAATAGGCCTTTACATGCTAATTGGTTTAGGCCAGGGTCTGAATAAGATGGTCAGTCGTATGGTAAATAGCTCTAGCTCAAGCCATTGTTTCCTGCTCCATATGAATTGCAGGCCAGTTAATATGTGGGCTTCAAAGCAAATGGGGAAGGGCCTAGCAGGGTTAAAAGCTGTAGCCAAGAAGAGGCTGGTCTCTCATTCCATTTCACACACAGAAGCCAAGAAGATGGTCTAGGAAAGGACCAAAAGAAAACGGATTTGTCTTGCCAAGGGTGCAGCAACATATGCTTTGGGGACTATCCAGTAACTGAAGACTACTACCTGGGAATGGCAAAGCCCCTGCCTTCCCATGACCATACTACAACCCGGTAATATTGATCTATAGCTAATACCTTTAAGCCTTGTACATTATCGTTGTATTTTTTTACTCTGACTGCAAATCCATTGTAATTACGTTGTATAGCTTTACTGTATATTTCTGTAATTATCTAGTGCGCCCTTAAGGCAAATTGAACCATAAAATTAATCTTGGGCTGATGCTTTTACTCTGATCACGAATCTTAGAATACCCAGTGGGTAGCAGGACACCTTCCCCGGCGGCCATTTGCTCTAGGTGCAGTTCTCTTACTGACCTGAGAGACAAAGGGGGGCGCCGGAGAGCTGTACCTGTGGAGTTACGTCCCATTGGTGACATGGGAGGAAAGGGATCGTCCGTCACATTTGGTAGCGGCGGTGGTATCAGAAGCTGTGATACCCGGGCTACCGTGTGGCGGCCGGCTGAGTTCCTCACACACTGCACCACCAGGTTCAAGGTGTGAGCCAGGCAAGGTATGTGTCTGAGTTTTGCCAGGGCTATGGCCGCCACAAAATTATGGCCGTTATCACTGACTACCTTGCCTGGCTCAAGATGTAGACTGCCCAGCCATGACTCAGTTTCTCACTGCAAGTAGTCGGCCAGTACCTCCGCGGTGTATCTGTTGTCGCCCAAAGACATCATCTTTAAAACAGCCTGCTGACGCTTACCGCTAGTTGATCGATAGTGGGACACCTCGTGTGCAACACTGGCAGCTGAGGATGGAGTGCTCGTGCGACTGCGCTCTGTCGACGAACTTATGCTTTGGAGGAGGAGGAGGGTCGAATGCCTACAGTCAACTGTTGCCTATACCGTGGCTCAGATTCTGGCTCAGTAGACTGTGAGGGCAATGCAGTGCTCTGGGTGAATGTACCAGCAGAATCAGATAGCAGTGGCTGTGCATTAGTGCACTCCATGTCCTATTCATCTTGGACTGGGGAATTCAGGATTTGACTTGATAACCTAGGCATGGTATGTGAAAAGAGCTCCATGGAGTAATCTGAAGTGTGGCCTGCCGCATCCTTCACTTTTGGTGGGGGTGAAGGACACAAGGAAAGGTGTTGTTCTTGACCAGGAGCCTGCGCTGATGACTCAGTGCTTGCATTTTTTTAAACTTCAGAAGTGGAGGCGATAGAGCTGGAGGCTGTTTCGGCTATGTAAGCCAAAACTTGTTCCTGATGTTCCGGCTTTAAAAGCGGTTTAACTACTCCCAGAAAATTGAGCCTTCCAGGCCTTCTGGAGCCAGATGATGAAGCAGGCTCAACACCTCCTGCCTCAGGTGCTATTGGGCTTTTGGTACTACCAGCAGATGCACCACCACCACCATCATTCCCAGCTGCCCCCCCCCCGCCCATGTCCGCGGCCTCTTCCACCATACTTCCTCATGTTTGGGAAAATGTACCAAAAATACCAGCAGATATATGGTACCGTATGAGGAGCGTACAGCTGTATATGGCGTAGGGTAAAATTTAAATCTCCGTATATATTTCCGGAGGCACACACAGACGCTCACTCAGTATGGATTTGACCGTAATACAAAGAGCAGATATATGGTACTGTATCAGAAGCGGACAGCTGTATACGGTTTTGGGGAAAACTTAAATCTCCGTGTACATTTCCAAGTCACACACAGACGCTCACTCAGTATGTATTTGACCGTAATACAAAGAGCAGATATACGGTACTGTCTCAGAAGTGTACTGCTGTATACGGTGTAGGGGAAAATTGCAATCTCCGTATATATTTCCGGAGTCACACACAGATAGTCAGCATGTATTTGTCCATGATACCAGCTGGTACACGGTAGTGTGTGAGGAGCGTACAGCTCTATACCGTGTGGGAAAAAATAAACGGTCGGTAAGTGCAGAAAAAAAGAATAAAAGTATTAGTGCTGTGTAAATAGCAGTCTGCACAGCAGTGTACACACAGCAATACAGCTATCAGGCAGCCTAATAACCAGCGCTGCTGCGCACAAGAAAATCCCCCCCTGTCACTGCACACTAAACTGTACAGCACAATTGCTATCAGCACAAGCACATAAGAACTTCTCTTTCCTGCCCTAACTCTCTCCCTACTAATAAACAGCGTCAGCAACCTCTCCCTACTGTTAATATCGTCAGAAGTAAAATGGAGGTCGGCGCTCAGGGCTTTTATAGACACTATGACGCCCCCCCAAAGCAAGCCATTCACTGCAATGCCCTTCTCTAAGATGGTGGTTGACGCTGCCATGTCATCTCATTGCCAACAGTGTACCTCCTTGCTCATTCGTTGAAAAATGGCGCCTGCAGGCATTATGGGAAAAACCGACTTTGGCGCTCGGGTCGACGACCCGCATGCTATGGTCGGGTTTCGGCCAACGAAACCCGACTTTGGCAAAAGTTGGCGACTGTTGAATCTGACCGACCTGTTTCGCTCAACTCTACCTATAATATAACCAAAGATGTGTCTGTTTGTCCGAAGCCTCCCGCGCTTGTGAAGTTTTGCAGGAGTCAGCGCATGTCGCACTATGGCGTCATTATCTCCAGGACGTCGGTTATAGCAGTAGCTTTACCGGTGGTGAGGAGAGCGAGAGAGACAATCCACTGCAGGGGAGCAGGGGAAAGGTGAGTAGGAGTGTTTATTGTTTTGGGGTTTCTTTCTATGTAATGAACAACAGCAGCACTGGCAGGATGAAGAAGCATATACCAGGATGGGAGAACATTTACCACGATGGGGAAGCATATACAAAGATGGGGGAACGTTATACCAGGATGGTGAAGCATATACCAGGATGGGGGAGCATATACTAGGATGGGGGCGTATATACCAAGATTAAGGGACATATACTAGGATGGGGGAGCATATACCAGGATGGGGGAACACATACCAGGATGTGGGACCATATACCAGGATGTGGGACCATATACCAGGATGGGGACATATACAAGGATGAGTCATATACAAGTTTGGGGGACCCATAAAAAGGGTGGGGGCAAAATTTCCCGGGTGGAGGGAGATTTACCGGGGGGTGGAAATTTTAAAACCCGGTGGGTGGAGAATTTTACCAAAGGAAGGGGGAGATTTTTACCAGGGTGGGGGGAGCAAAATACCCGGAAGGGGGGGCATATACCAGGATGGTGGAGCATTTAAAATGGAGGAAAAAATATACCAGGAGGGGGGAGCAATAATGGATGTGGGAGCTTATAACCGAATGTTTGAGCATTAACCCGGATAAAGGGGAATAACCGGGGGGAGGAGCATAACCAGGATGGAGGGCAATACCAGGATGGGGGGGGCATATACCGGG
>JARQOD010000005.1:122899968-122983283 GCA_033576555.1 Oophaga sylvatica | reverse complement strand
CGGGGCCCATTGGTGGAAGGGGGGCCCCTGTATGATGGCTAATAATGAGGGCAATCTGGCCTTTTTATCCAGCCCAGAGGCTCCGGGGGGCCTCTGGCCAGATTGCCCTCATGTGCGGCCAGCAAGGAGAGATCAGATATACCCAGTGTACAACAAAAGCCCTCTTCCTTGCATTTTATAAGGAGAAATCGACATCTGGCCACTAGCCTCTGAAGAGAGTTCTTGGAGTTTAATTTTAGTGCAGAGGATGATAATTGAAAGATGCAGGCATACATACATAACCTTCAATAGAAGGCACAGAAGGGAGGAATAGGTTCCTAGGACAACAGTTTTAGAGATAGCAAAAAGTTGGTGGTCCTAAACCAGGAATCCTGTTTAAAGACTTACTTAAAGTAGTCAGCATTGAAGTAGGCAAGGAACTTAAAAACAAATGTCATCAAATAGACTTGATAAGCATCAGGAAGCGCCTGATATACTGACTGTGAACTGCCTCTCCATTCTAATGGTAATAAAGAAGTCCCATTATCATGTTAGTTGGGCATCCCAGTGGTGGGACCCCATTGATCAACATGTTTTCACATATCAAGTGGATAAGTCTAGAAACAAAGAACCTATTTTTGCCCATATCTATAATTCACAAGCCGCAGACTGCTCATACTTCAATGTGGCAGAATCACTCCCTTCTATGTAAGTGCCCTGCAAAAATACATATTGCCAAGTTCCCTAATTCAAGAACTGGAGAAACATTGTGGGGCCTTTACCCATTTTTAGTGAAGAAAAAAGATGAAAATTATTACTCATGTCCCACTTATGCTATAATTTGCCGCTTTCACACCTCTTAACACTTAAGGGTGAGTTTCCACGGTCAGGAAACGCTGCGTGTTTGGCGCTGTGCGCTGGCGCAGCGCCAAACACGCAGCGTCCAGATGTTACAGCATAGTGGAGGGGATTTCAAGGAATCCCGTCTCCACCATGCGTAACAATACGCAGGTGGCAAACCTGCGTAAACGGACATGCGGCGCGTCTTTTTAGACCGCAGCATGTCCTCGCGTATTGCGGCGACGGTGCGTCGCCGCAACAGAATTAACACAGGGCTATGTAGCCCTGCGCTCTTTCCGGAGGTGTTCCGGAGGTGTCCTGAACACCTCCGGAAAGATCGCGCGTCAGAAAGGGGGCGGGGCTTAGACGGAGCGGAATTTCCGCTCCGTCCAAAGCGCTATGGTTCCGGACCGTGGAACCATAGCCTGACAAGTGAGCAAGCCTCTCAGAGACTGACAGATTTACACCAGAAATTTGGGAAATTATAGCACAAAATTATTTTTATAATTATTGCCAGCTCATAACAGATTTTGATTGCAATTTCTGGCATAAATACAGCCAAAGATGCACCAATTTTATTAAAAAGAGTATACCTCCTAGTAATTTGGATTACAGCACATACTGTATTTGATTAGGCCTGGCTTATTAAACAAAAGACTTTTTCAAATGTTCAACTACGAGAGGGTGGGCAATTAATTTTGCCGAGGGGGTACATGAGACACCATGACTGCTATAGAGGGCCGAACCAATACATGGAAATTAATTCTGTTTAATATTAATATTTTTAATATTATTACAATATAATTACTGTTAATACTATTTTAATATTAATCGTATTACTTAATATTGTTTGTTTTTTAATTGGTTTTGATTATTACTGCTTTATAATGTTTTTAAATTGCAGTAAATCATAACTGCTCTTGTTATTCAATCCTTGTACCAGTCAACAGCTCCCCTCACACAGTTTGATATCCCCACAGCCCAACACAAAGCAGTATGATGGTTCACACAACCCCCTCACAATATGATTACCCATATCCATCTAAAAAGTATAATCCCACATATAGTATGATTGCCTCCACACAGTATGATTGCCCCACTGTCTTCCACACAGTATGATCCCATTACAGTACCACATCATAGTATGATCCCACAGCTCCCCCAACAGAGTATAATGGCACCCACAATCCCCAAAAATATGATCCCACACAAAGAATGATGGCCCATTCACAATATGATTGCCCGCACAGCTCCATGTGTACAGTACTACGGTCGTCACAGCCCCCTAGACACAATATGATCTCTCACAGTATGAAGATCCCAGCACATTATGATTTCCTACAGTTCTCTATATACAGAATAATGATTCCCACCATTTTATTGCCCTCATAGTTCACTATATACCTTATGATGACCCCCACAGTCCCTTATACACAGTATGATGGCCCCCACAACCCCATATACATAATATTAGTGTCTTTATGGCCCCCTAAACACAGTATGATGTCCCCCTAGCACCCAAATACAGTATGATTTGTTACAGTCTCCAACGCAGTAAGATGATCCCTACACAGTATAATTCCCTACAGCTTCCTATACACAAAATTATGACTCCACAGTATGATCCTCCATAGCCCTCAAACACATTATGATGCCCACCTCAGAGCCCATGACTTCCATATTCACCTATACACAGTATGATGGCTCCCACAATCTCTCATATAGTATAGTCCGCCATAGCCCAAAAAATGAACTGATGACCCCACAGAATGATCCCTCTAATCTACCCAAAACAGTATGATGGTCACCACCACAGCTCTGAAACAATATCATACTCCACAGTTTCCACACAGTATGATGGCCCCAAATTTTCCAACCAACAGGTGAATGACAATAAAAAGCAAACAAACACCACTCACCTCACCCCCACTTTTCTAACATGCTGTTCTGGTCTTTGCTTTGTGCAGATTGAGGCGCCATAGCAGGTGCAATCTATTGATATCCTCACAACAGCTGAATGGTGGAAGAGGGAGATACTGAACAGGGTGGGGAGGGCAACCCCATCAGCCACTGTTTCCAGTTCTTTTGCTGACCAGATCAGGGAGCAACATACAGTGGGGAAAATAAGTATTTAGTCAGCCACCAATCGTGCAAGTTCACCCACTTAAAAAGATGAGAGAGGCCTGTAATTGACATCATAGGTAGATCACAACTATGAGAGTCAAAATGAGAAAACAAATCCAGAAAATCACCTCGTCTGATTTATCAAGATTTATTTTGCAAATTATGGTGGAAAACAAGTATTTGGTAACCTAAAAACATGCATGATTTCTGGCTCTCATAGACCTGTAACTTCTTCTTTAAGAGGCTCCTCTGTCCTCCACTCATTAACAGTAGTAACGGCACCTGTTTGAACTTGTTATTAGTATAAAAGACACCTGTCCACAACCTCAAGCTGTCACACTCCAAACTCCACTATGGTGAAGACCAAAGAGTTGTCGAAGGACGCCAGAAACAAAATTGTAGCCCTGCATCAGGCTGGGAAGACTGAATCTGCAATAGGCAAGCAGTTTGGTGTGATGAAATCAACTGTGGGAGCAATAATAAGAAAATGGAAGACATACAAGACCACTGATAATCTCCCTCGATCTGGGGCTCCATGCAAGATCTCACACAGTGGGGTAAAAAATGATCACAAGAACGGTGAACAAAAATCCCAGAACCACACGGGGGGACCTAGTGAATGACATGCATAGAGCTGGGATCACCGTAACAAAGGCTACCACCAATAACACACTACGCCACCAGGGACTCAGATCCTGCAGCCCCAGACGTGTCATCTTGCTGTCATGTGTGCATCGCCACGAAGATCGTCGCGGTTGCACATTCAGACTTCTCACAGCTGAGTTGCTGTTTCTTTGTGTTTGGCAGTTAGGGAGTTAATTCTGTCTGTGCTCAGTTCTGGGACTGGGTGCAGTTTCTCCCGGCTGCAATTAATTATTTGTTGATTGGTTTCCTTTAAATCTCTGGTTGTCTGTGTTGGGAGTTGCCAGTGAAATTCTTCATGCAGACCACAGATAGGATTGTATCTGTATAGACTTAAGTTAAAGAGCTCCTTAGTTGTTTTAAGCTCACCTTGCTTAGAGTTTAATATCCCAGATCATTTATGTTCCTTCTGTGTTTGAGTGTGTATGCAAGTCTGTGTTTTCTCCAGTCTGTCTTATATGTCTAATCTGTGTATTTAGCAGAGATCAGTCCATATCCCTTTGGTGGTAATCAGTATCCTTCTTAGGACTGATTACAGGGTTCAGGGACTGATAGGAGACAGGGTTAGGCTGGAGACTTGGACCTCTGAACCATTATCAGTACCTCCAAGGTGAGGGATTAGTTAGGACCCCAGTTTAGGGTCAGGTTAGACCCCCGGTCCTCCTCTTTCCTGTGACAGTGTATCAAGTCCTCAAGATTAACCCTGAGTTCAACGGATATCGTGTCAGGTAAATATATTCTATATTTACATGCTGATGTTGCTAATCTATATGTTGTATAGAGTGTTGTTATTTTAAGAATAGTTTACTGACATCGTACACATATCATAAGACCACGTGACATTTTCACTGGCCCATAAAATTATTCCCAGTTGCCATGGATCCAGTAGCCCAGCTGGCTCTGCAGTTGCAGGGATTATCCATGGAGCTGACGGACATTAAGTCCAAAGTTTTGTCTCCCTCGGAGCAAACCAGATTTGAACCTAAAGTAGCTCTCCCGGACAGGTTCACTGGTGGGCGAGACAAATTTTTTACCTTCAGGGAAGCATGTAAATTGTATTTTCGGCTTCGGCCTCGATCATCAGGAGTGAAGAGCAGAGAGTGGGAATTGTTATCTCGCTCCTACAAGGGGACCCTCAATCCTGGGCCTTCTCCCTTCCTCCGGGATCCCCGGCTCTACAGTCAGTAGATCGATTTTTTACTGCCCTGGGTTTGGTATATGATGACCCAGATCGGGTCTCTCTTGCTGAGACAAAATTACGTAAGATACAGCAGGGAGATCGTCCGGCGGAGGAATTTGCTTCTGAGTTCCGTAGATGGGCCACAGATACTCAGTGGAATGACCCAGCTCTTAGAAGCCAGTTTTGTCATGGGCTTTCTGACAAATTAAAGGACGTTTTGGCTCAGTATGATTCTCCTCCATCACTGGAGGCTGCTATGGCCCTAGCTATCCGTACTGATAGACGGCTCCGGGAGAGGTGCGAGGTAACTCCGCCCCCTGTTGTTACTCCACCTACTACTAAAGTCCCTTATGTTGAGGTTCCCCTTGTCTGTTCGGAGGAGCCTATGCAGTTGGGAGGGACATCATTTCGTAGGAGGGGATTGGCGGTACGCCGCAGGACTAGAAGGTGTTTCTTCTGCGGGAAAGAGGGACATTTGTTGGGGGATGTCCATCCCGTGCCTTGTTGAGCAAAAAGTCGCCGGAAAACTGTTAATCCCAGGTTGTGTGGTGGACGACAACCTGGGAGTATGTATTTCGTCCGCTAGTTCTTCTCAGTTCCTTGTACCAGTGGAGGTGGTGGTTGGTACGAGAGTGGAGAGATTTTCTGTTCTTCTTGATAGTGGGTCCGGGGCTAATCTGGTTGACGCTCAGTTTGCTCAGGCTCAAGGTATGCATCTGAGTGTATTGGTCAAACCGATCCCTATATTCTCCATTGACGCCAGGCCTCTCGGCCAAGGTAGCTTTGTTCATGAGGTTCATAACATTGACCTTCGGGTAGGGGCAATACATAGGGAACTATTATCTTGTTATGTGTTGGAGGGTCTACCTACTCCTATTGTGTTGGGACTTCCTTGGTTGGTTAAACATAACCCTGTGATTAATTGGCAGTCCAGAGATATAAGCCAATGGGGGGAGTTTTGCAAAAGTAACTGCATGAACACAGTCATCAGTGCGGTCGTGCCTAGTACTTTGCCTCCTTTTTTGGAGGACTTTGGGGATGTGTTCTCTGAGGAGGGGTGTCAGGAGTTGCCTCCTCATCGCGTGTATGACTGCTCTATTAATTTACTTCCTGATGCTAAGTTACCTAAAGCTAGGTTATATAACCTTTCTGGTCCTGAGAGGCAGGCTATGAAAGATTATATTTCGGAAAGTCTGGCCAAAGGGCATATTAGACCTTCATCTTCCCCAGTGGCCGCGGGGTTCTTCTTTGTGAAGAAAAAAGATGGAGGCCTACGCCCTTGCTTGGATTTCCGCGAACTTAATCGGATTACTGTTCGAGATCCGTATCCACTCCCTCTGATTCCTGATCTCTTCAATCAAATTGTTGGCGCCAAATGGTTCTCTAAATTGGATCTCAGGGGGGCGTATAATCTGATTAGGATAAAAGAGGGGGATGAGTGGAAAACGGCGTTTAACACGCCGGAGGGACATTATGAGAACCTTGTCATGCCTTTTGGTCTGACTACTGCACCAGCAGTATTCCAACATTTTGTTAATGACATTTTTCGTCATCTGGTGGGGCTGTTTGTGGTCGTATATTTGGATGACATTTTAATTTACTCACCAGATCTTGTGTCTCACCAGGAGCATGTGAGACAGGTGTTGCAGATCTTGCGAGACAATAAACTATACGCCAAACTGGAAAAGTGTGTATTCGCCGTACAGGAACTTCAGTTTTTGGGTTTCTTGGTGTCAGCCTCCGGTTTCCGTATGGACCCTGAAAAGGTGAGAGCAGTGCTTGAATGGGATCAGCCAGAGGATCTTAAGGCTCTGCAGCGTTTTCTGGGGTTTGCTAACTACTACCGGAAATTTATTTGTAATTTCTCATCTGTTGTCAAACCTCTCACTGACATGACAAGAAAAGGGACGGATTTTTCTAAATGGTCGGACAAAGCTTGCCAAGCTTTTTCCTCTTTGAAAAAATGTTTTGCTTCGGCACCCGTTCTCATCCAACCAGATGCATCACAGCCGTTCGTTGTGGAGGTGGACGCGTCTGACGTAGGGGTGGGTGCAATATTGTCCCAGGGTCCGTCCCCTGGTAAATGGCATCCATGCGCTTTCTTTTCTAAAAAATTGTCGTCCGCCGAAAGGAATTATGATATCGGCAATAGGGAACTTTTGGCCATTAAGTTGGCTTTTGAAGAATGGCGTCACTTTTTGGAGGGGGCAGTCCACCCGGTCACCGTCATTACTGATCACAAGAACCTGCTGTATTTGGAATCTGCTAAGCGTCTGAATTCCAGACAAGCTCGATGGTCGTTGTTTTTTACCAGGTTTAATTTTGTTGTCACTTATCGCCCTGGATCTAAGAATGTTAAGGCGGATGCCTTGTCTCGCAGTTTCCCAGGGGCCGGGAAAATGGATGACCCGATTCCTATCCTTCAGGAGGGGGTGGTAGTGTCGGCTGTATGTTCTGAGCTTGAGGAGGAGGTGTTAGAGGCTCAGGGGGACGCCCCTGCAGGACCTCCAGGGAGACTGTTTGTCCCAAATCAGTTGAGACAAAAGGTTATTGAGGCACATCATAATTCTGCTTTAGCAGGACATCCAGGGAGTAAGGCTACTTTAGATCTCCTTTCTCGCCGGTTTTGGTGGCCTAACGTTAATAAAGATGTTTTAACTTTTGTCGCGTCCTGTGGGGTTTGTGCTCGCTCTAAGACCCCTCATACCCGTCCGTCTGGGACCCTCTTACCCTTGAAACTTCCGGAGCGTCCATGGACTCATTTGTCTATGGACTTCATCACGGACCTTCCTCAGTCGTCAGGGAAGACTGTCATACTGGTGGTTGTTGACAGGTTCAGTAAGATGGCACATTTCATTGCTCTTCCTGCCCTCCCTAATGCTAAAACTCTGGCGCAGGTGTTCATTGGGGAGATTGTGAGACTTCATGGGTTGCCTTCTGATGTGGTGTCAGATAGGGGGTCTCAGTTTGTGTCCAAGTTTTGGAGGGCATTTTGTTTACGTCGGGGGATGCAATTGTCATTTTCCTCGGCTTTTCATCCGCAGACCAATGGTCAGACAGAGCGTCTGAATCAAAGCCTAGAGACTTATCTTCGGTGTTTTGTCTCAGAGAACCAGGAGGACTGGTCTTCTTTCTTGCCTCTGGCAGAGTTCGCTCTTAACAACAGGCGGAGCGAGTCCACTGGTAAGTCCCCGTTTTTTGGGGCATATGGTTTTCATCCCCAGTTTTGTACATTCAATGGGGGGGGCCCTTCTGGGGTTCCTGAGGAGGAGCGTTTCTCGTCGTCACTTGCTTCACTGTGGAGAGGTGTATTGAATAATCTGAGTGCTATGGGGAACCGTTATAAATGTATGGCTGATAGGAGGAGAGTTTCTGGTCCAGATCTTAATGTGAACGATCTGGTATGGTTGTCTACCAGGAATATAAAACTTAAAGTTCCCTCCTGGAAGCTGGGCCCCAGATTCATCGGGCCGTACAGGATCAGTTCCATAATTAATCCTGTGGCATTTCGTCTGGACCTCCCTCCTACGTTTTAAAATCCACAATGTGTTCCACAAGTCATTACTTAAGAGGTACGTGGCACCAGTCATACCATCACCTCTACCTCCTCCTCCAGTGGTGGTCAATGGTAACTTGGAGTTTCAAGTGTCAAAGATCATTGACTCACGTCTGAATCGCCGGTCCCTTCAGTACTTGGTGCATTGGAAGGGGTATGGTCCAGAGGAGAGGACGTGGGTTCCTGCGTCTGACATTAACGCAGATCGTTTGGTGCGGACCTTCCACAGAACTCACCCGGGCAAACCTGGCCCTGAGGGTCCGGAGGCCCCTCGTAGAAGGGGGGGTACTGTCATGTGTGCATCGCCACGAAGATCGTCGCGGTTGCACATTCTGACTTCTCACAGCTGAGTTGCTGTTTCTTTGTGTTTGGCAGTTAGGGAGTTAATTCTGTCTGTGCTCAGTTCTGGGACTGGGTGCAGTTTCTCCCGGCTGCAATTAATTATTTGTTGATTGGTTTCCTTTAAATCTCTGGTTGTCTGTGTTGGGAGTTGCCAGTGAAATTCTTCATGCAGACCACAGATAGGATTGTATCTGTATAGACTTAAGTTAAAGAGCTCCTTAGTTGTTTTAAGCTCACCTTGCTTAGAGTTTAATATCCCAGATCATTTATGTTCCTTCTGTGTTTGAGTGTGTATGCAAGTCTGTGTTTTCTCCAGTCTGTCTTATATGTCTAATCTGTGTATTTAGCAGAGATCAGCCCATATCCCTTTGGTGGTAATCAGTATCCTTCTTAGGACTGATTACAGGGTTCAGGGACTGATAGGAGACAGGGTTAGGCTGGAGACTTGGACCTCTGAACCATTATCAGTACCTCCAAGGTGAGGGATTAGTTAGGACCCCAGTTTAGGGTCAGGTTAGACCCCCGGTCCTCCTTTTTCCTGTGACAGTGTATCAAGTCCTCAAGATTAACCCTGAGTTCAACGGATATCGTGTCAGGTAAATCTATTCTATATTTACATGCTGATGTTGCTAATCTATATGTTGTATAGAGTGTTGTTCTTTTAAGAATAGTTTACTGACATCGTACACATATCATAAGACCGCGTGACACTTGCTTAAGCCAGTACGTGTCCGGGCCTTTCTGAAGTTTGCGAGAGAGTATTTGTTTTATCCAGAAGAGTATTGGGAGAATGTCATATAGTCTGATGAAAGCAAAGTAGAACTGTTTGGTAAAAACAAAACTCATTGTGTTTGGAGGAGACAGAATGCTGAGTTGCAGCCAAAGAACACAATACCTACTGTGAAGCATGGGAGTGGCAACATTATGCTTTGGGGCTAGTTTTGAGCGATACGATAATGCAAATATCGGCTATCGGCCGATATTAGCTCTATCGGCCTTTCGATAATTCGTTTCGATATTTTCGTCTTATCGAATACCGGAATCGGATTTGTCACTGTCACTGTGAGTGTCCGTCGGTCGGGTCTGTCAGGAGTCAGCGGCACTTACCTGGCAGAAGATCTCCGGCGGTCACGTCCTGGACTGCTTGATGGCCGCCATTATCTTCTCCCTGGCGGTCACATGCAGTTTTTTGCGATAACTGCAGTGACTGCAGGGTAATCTCGGCCGTAAAGCAGTCAGTCCGATGACGTCACCGCCGGGGAAGCAGGTAATCAGCTGTGCTGCGCCGGGATGACAGGCTCTGCCTGTCATTCTGATGTAGCAGAGCTGGATCGTCGTGGGACACTCGTTACTATGGACTGCGTCGGTCAGGTGGTATACTTTTTTTTTTTTTTTTTCATTTTTTTACAGGAGATCGATGGCGTCGCAGGATGAGACAGTAATAAAAGAAATGAAAACTGTGTTTTTTTTTTTTTATTAAATTAAAAAAATTTTTTAGGAACATTCACCCGTCCGGGTACATAAACAAGTTAACTATTTACATACAGGGACCCTGTCCGGGTTATTTAGACTTCTTTGGCTGGCCTCTTCCAGGTACCACCTGGTACTCTTCTTGAGATTGCCAAACATCCGAGGCACCAAGGACCACCAGGACCTGATGACGTCGTGTGGCCTGTACAGTGACGTCGTGACCCGCTATCTGGGTCTGTGTGGCCACCTCTTTCATCTCCCTCCGGGTCTGGAGCCCTATGTCCCGGACTGTATGAACCCCAGGGTGCCTAACAGGCGCCGGGTATGGGCCAGCTATACTTATCATGTCCATAGCTGGGGCTGCTGAGGAGACCACTGAGGGAGGCTGGGGAGATTTACGGCGTGGGGTGGGCACTTTTGCAGAGGCCTGGATGTGGGAGGCTGAAGGCTTCGAGGGTCTCACAGGTTCCTGACACACTGGGGAGTAGGGGTCGCACCTGGTAACATTTAGGGCGTACCACCCATTGTAACCCCAGTGTCGGGTGTAAGTCACCAAGTGTCCTTCTGGGAGGTGAGCCTCCACGTCCCGCCGGGTCACAAAGACTTCTAAATAAAGTCCAGGCTCCTTGATGAAGCCCCAACCACCTTTCAATTTAAAGCTCCGTACTGCACCCTTACGCCGCGGCTCACTCAGGGTTCCTTTATCCTTTCTCATCCGGTCCTTATCTGCCCGGTCCTTCTCCAGGTGACATTGGCGAAGTTTTAGGGTTTCTCGCTGCTCCCTTTGTCGCTCTGCTTCCCGCTCCCAACGTCTCCACTCTTCCTCCTGACGCCGGTTGAAATTCTCCTCCACCAGCTGCTCCATGTCTCCACCACTCCACTGCAGCTTACAGTGTCCGGTTTGCGGCAGCTCTCCTGTCGCCCCCCAGTCCTGGCGGCGCTCCCCTGCGGAGGAAGCAGACGGCTCTAAATCAGATGACAGTCGGGGCTCCGGTACAGGCAGGTAGTGCTCTGGTGCCTGCGCGGCCTCCTCCATGAGGACGGGTGTCGCTTCTTCTATCTCAGCGACGGGGGCAGACAGCGGGATCTGGGGTGCTGCTGACGGTGCTGCGGTTTTTGCAGGAACGGGTGCCTCCACTGCGACAACGTCAACCGGATCACATTGCAAGGACTCCTCTACTAGAACGGGTGCCTCACCTTCCGGACAGACACTTCAGGTAAGAGGGATTGGCGCCGCTCCAAGTTTATTTTTAGGGCACGCCAGCTGGCTTCCATCCTGGCGACCTCCTCCCGGTGCCGGGCCAGGCCTCTTAGGGTATCCGCCGCTTCTTGCAGCGTAGGAGGGTTTACAGGCCGGGTGCCCAACGGTGATTCTGTGGCGATCGGGTCGCTTCCGTGGGGGGAGAGCTCTGACTGCTCCATCCCTTCTCACTTCTGCTCGTCGTGTCCATTAGCCATCTCTGCCAAGTCACATGTGTCATATCTGGAGAGGGCCCCTCTTTTGTAGGGAGGCGGGACCTTCGTGTTAGTTTCCGCACACTGAGGAGGATGAGGAGGCGGAACTCCAGAGCTGTGGGGCACGATGTTACATTGCAGTACCATTTACAGTGGGCGGCCATCGTTTTCACGCCACTGAGTGAGTGACACCCACGAAGAGCACGCCCTTCTTCTTCACCAGTGCCTCGTCGTGACGCAGATATGGCGGAAAAATGGCAAATACATTCTCTGATGATTTTAGCAATTCTCAAGCACAAAACCAGTGCAATTCAGGCACACAGGACTCGCTTATAGCGAGCTACAGAATCCTGTTCGTGACGCCCAAGTTGAGTCGCACAGAGCCAGAGGTTTTCGGGGTACTCGGCACCGAGCCCGTCGACTTCTATGGGGTATGTCACGTCTTTACCCGGCAATTGAATTAGAGTCGATTTTACTATGTAGAAGTGTATAAACTATAAATATATGTATATATATATATGTCACAATGACATGTATATATATATATATATATATATATATATATATATATATATGTATTCTATGTGTGTATATTTTGTGTTTACAACGAAAGAAAGGGTTTTTTTTGTTGCGATATTTTGTTCCCATAGACTTACATGGGACTTCCGGTATCGAAATCGGATATCGACGATATTTAGTGCTATCGGCGATACAATTTCGATACGATATTTTTAGATATCGAGCAATATCGCTCAACACTATTTGGGGCTGTTTCTCTGCAAAGGGACCATGACGACTGATTCGTGTACATGAAAGAATGAATGGGGCCATGTATCGTGAGATTTTGAATGCAAACCTCCTTCCATCAGCAAGGGCATTGAAGATGAAACGTGGATGGGTCTTTCAGCATGATAATGATCCCAAGCACACCACCAGGGCAATGAAGGAGTGGCTTTGTAAGAAGCATATGAGTCGCCCGTAGCCAGGGCCTGTGGGGTACTCGGCACCGAGCCCGTTTACTTCAATGGGGGATGTCACGGGTAGCGCAGCTCGGTCCGTTGCCCTGGGGGCTCACCTCAATAAAAGGGGGAATATTTACAGGGGATTATAGGTTTGTAGAAATGTTCGTGACGCCACCTGTGGTTCCTGGTCAGGGTGACCAGCGCTGCAGGGTAGATCCTCTGAGGGGCTGTTATGGGGCAGCAAGGTGTTAAGTCTTCCACAGGCAAGACTGATCCCTCAGGGTATATGGCGGTGTAGGGGTGCAGGAGCAATAAGGCAGACACACACACGAAAGTCTCTTTCTGTACCTTTACTGATGGTATAGTTGCAGGCACGTCCCGGGAAGCTGTCAGGGTGGAGGATGCACTTCCAGTAATCCCACTGAGTAGGTGTGGGGCCTCCGTACTCCTGTATGTGTGTGAGTTTCTGACCTGTACAGAACGAAGTCTAACTCTGTCTTCTCATATACGCCCTGCTGACTTTGAGGTGAAGCCTTCTTTTGGATAGAACTTAGTCTCTAATGGTTGCACTGACCAGACTCCTGTTCTTCCTGACTCCGTTTACGTATCAGCACTGCAGGGCCCCTGCGACCTGAAGTCCAGCAGGGTCTCCGGTATCTCCTACTAGTCGTGTAGATGCTAGCAAGCTTGGACCCGGCGTCCGGTAGGGCAGAGTAGAGGTAAGCGATCAATGCTGTTTCAACCTCTGTCACTCTCTTCTTTCTTCCACTCGCCTTTCGTCCTACTCTAACCTTTAACATAAGCACATACTAGCAGTAGATGGCAGTTTTTCCTTCTCTTCACCGCTCTCAAAGCGTCGGCACGCTCGCTCACTAACAATACCTCAGTTGACTCAGTCTTACAAACACTGCAGTTCCCTTCCCTTTCTTCCTTCTGAGGCTCTGTCCGAAGTAGCTATCAGGACCTTTCGTCAGACTGATCTTCGCTCACTCCGAGAGTCACTTTCCACTTTCCTAGGGAACTAACAATCTGCAAGTTCTGAGGTAACACCAATCCACTAGCTAACTCACAGCTAGACTGCCTGACAAGATCTCACTGTTGTCTCTCTCACACTCCTCTACTAACTACTAACTGCTATCGTCTCCACAACCCTTATATATAACCATATTCTCCAAGGGCTCCCTCTGGTGGCACCAGGGAAATGTGAAGGTGTGAATGAATATCGGGTTTATTTGTGAGTTTACCTTCTGTGCATCCTCCAGGGTACATGTGGCCTCAAACGCAGCTGGGCTACACACATATGTTTGGCGTCCGCCCACTGCAGGTCTGAACTGCAGGTCAGACAGCACCCCGAGAAACCCCGAGACCCTTTACCCCTATACAGGGATCTGGAATTATAGCGAAGCCCAGGGGGTAGCTGCCTATGAGAGCAGTGGACTGGAATAGGAAGGACGCTAGGACGGGAATAAAAAGCGAGAAGTCCAAGGATCAAAACCAGGAGGGGAGCAAAAGTACAAAATCGGCAGGCAGTAGAAGGGTCAGAAATTCAGGCTAAAGTTCAAGTCAAAACCAGGCGGAAACAGAGGTACAAAATCGGCAGGCAGTAGAACAGTCAGAAATCCAGGCAAAGGTCAGAAATACAATAGCAAAACAAACTAGCATGCTGGGGAAACCAAGACTATATCTGGCGGCCTACAAGCCAGGCTCCAAGGCATTTGAAGGGCATGGCTACCTCTCACAGGCTCACAGTCTGATGACCTCATCTGGACCGCCCCCAGAACCTGGTCAGATGGTGATGCATGACTGACACCAAACACTTCACCTCTGACAGAAGAGCGAAGCCTATGCCCACCAGACGCCTGCGCAGAGACCCCTTCTCTGTCGCCAACATTACCCACAGGCGAGACATGGCGATGCGCAGCGACAGAGGCTGGCATCAAAGGAGCAGAACCATATGAGGATACCGCACTCCTATCACGGGCACCACCAGCCGAAGGAGTCCGGCGCCTCCCAGCGGCCGAGGCAGGAACACCAGCCACTGAATCCAACGGCGACGTGACAATATCAAGGTCCTGGAGTGGCCTAGAAAGTCTCCAGATCTCAATCTCATGGAAAACCTTTAGAGGGATTTGAAAGTCCGTGTTGCCCAGCGACATGCCCAAAACATCACTGCTCTAGAGGAGATCTGCATGGAGGAATGGGCCAACATACCACCAACAGTGTGTGCCAACCTTGTGAAGACTTACAGAAAACATTTGACCTCTATCATTGCGAAGCGGAGTTGTGGAAAATGTATTGCTGGTACCGTGTAAGACGTGCTTATGGTGTCTTGGATGTGCTGTGCCCGGAGGAAAATAAAGCATAACTGTTTGACGTTGTACTGGACTCTGATTCTAATTATTCTGTATACTCTGAAACGGGGGAAGAACACCCCAGGAATATAGAAGTAACCGGAGTGAAGAATGCAGCTGTCACTGGTAAGTCCACCCCCGGCCAGCCCTTTATACTAAAGGTACTGCCACACTAAACGCTCCCGCTAATGATCACAATAACGACGTATACTAATGCGATCGTTTTTGTGATCGTTTTAATGTCGCTAGTAGCTGCCACACTTAGCGATCTCGTTAACGACTCATAAGCGGTTAGCGATCTCATTAACGACTTTAACGGTCATTGCGATGTAAAAAACAGCGCACATCGCTCACAAAAGGTGCCAGACACAGCGATATAGCGTCACCAGCGGGACGCCAACGATCTAAATACGGTCCAGAACTCTAGTGAACGATCAGCGAGATCACAGCAGGGGCCACGTCGTTGCTACATGCCACACACGTTAGCGTCACTAACGAGATTGCTAAATAGTGACGTATTTTAGCGATCTCGTTAGCGACGCTGTTTAGTGTGGCATACCCTTAACGCTATGTGTCCCACAGGATGCGCTCAGAAGCTTATTAGATTCACTAGAGTGCCTTGTGTACACAGCAGGTTGCCTGTGAGTCACAAGGCAAAATAATAAGTGTGAACTTAGTCAAGTTATTTGACCAAGGAATTGTTCAGGGAAAACCAGGTATGGGCTTTTATTTTTGAAATGGACTGCAGGATGGTAGTGGGGCCGGTCTGTTTCCTCCAGCCCAGGTCTTATAAGTGGCCCATGGCCACAGATTCTGGTGGAAAGGAAAATAAAACCCTGCAAGAGGGTTTTGGGTGTGTCAGTTTTGGTATTGCAAGCAGACAGAGCAGTTGGTCTGCAGAGCACTCACTGTGTGAGGTAACACAGGCCAGCAGAGCCAAAAGATCTGGCACCCCCTGCATACACAGAAGTGCAGTCCCAGACTGTCTTTTGATTTTCCCTGCTCCGATCCAGAGGATACAGCATACTGTGCACTGTGTGAGTTTTTTAGACATTAAACATGTTTTGTTTTTGAACTTGCTTGGGTCACTGCCTCATTCCTGCACAGGGTGGACACCACTGCATCACACATATTACAAAATTACAGTTTTATAAATAGGCCAAAGTAGATGGGGCAATTTGGTTGTCTACGATAGGATCTTGTTGTCCACAATGACTAACACCATTAAAATAGTAGGTTAAAATACCAGGTACTACTGTTTTGTATTTTTAAGTCTGCTGACATATAGTGGGGTACAACTTATTGTGGTAGGATGAATTTTAAGTTATTTTGATCAAAACAATGTTAATGAGTACTTTATCTTTTTTTTTCAACATGTACTATTACTATGTATTTACTTACTATGGGGTATTTGCTCTTTTTGTTTTTATCTTTGGTTTTGCTTATTAAATGGCTACTGTGTGAATGCACACTTCTGCATTGCTCTTATACCAACATATCCTATGGCTGAAATTTTCTTTTGGTTTATTTTTTTGTACTTTGTACAAACAGAAGAGTGGCTCCTGTTTTCTTGGGCTGTTCATTTTGTTTATACAGTTTTTGATAGGCAGGTATCTGAACAGTCGGAACCCCAGTCCTACTCTGCCCTTATGCATTTTTACATCTGCTGACACATAGTGAGGTGAGCTACAACAGTTAAGTACTGTCCTTATTGAGGTAAACCTTGTCGTGGTGGGATTGCTTTTATGTTATTTTGATCAAAACAATGTGAAAGTGAACCTAAAAGCAGAAATTTGTCATGTAAACTACAGGAATTGTCAGGTTGGCAGTGCTAAACTGATTAACCCCTTAAAAACAGCCGATATGCCTTTGAACGGCGGCAGTTAAGGGTACTTAAACCACAGCACCGTTGTCGCTGAGGAAAAGTGTATAGCGCCACCCAGAGTCAGAATTTCTCTGGGTGGCGCTTTATCCCCCTCTTAGTTAGGGAAAAATAATAAAATAAAAAATTTATTTATTTCCATTTTCCCATTAGGGTTAGAGTTGGGCTAAAGTGAGTTGGCTAAAGTTTGGGTTAGGGTTGGGGCTAAAGTTAAGGTTAGGGTTAGGGCTTAATTTAGGGTTAGGGTTTGGCCTAAAGTTAGGGTTGGGGCTAAAGTTAGGGTTGGGGCTAAAATTAGGGTTGGGGCTAAAGTTAGGGTTTGGGCTAAAGTTAGGGTTGGGCTAAAGTTAGGCTTAGGGTTGGGCTAAAGTTAGGGTTAGGGTTGGGGTTAAAGTTAGGGTTAGGGTTGAGATTGGGTTAGGGTTAGGGATTAGCATTAGGGTTGGGATTAAGGTTAGGGTTGGGATTAGGGACAGGGTTGGGATTAGGGTTAGGGTGAGTTGAGGTTAGGTATGTGATTAGGGTTATGGTTAGTGTTGGGATTAAGATTAGGGGTGTGTTGGTTAGGGTTATGGTTGGGATTAGGGTTAGGGTTGTGATGGGGGTAGGGTTGTGGTTAGGATTGGGATTAGGTTTAGGGGAGTGTTGGGATTAGGGTTGGAGTTAAAATTGGGGGGTTTCCACTGTTTAGGTACATCAGGGTCTCTCCAAACGCAACATGACGCTCGCAAACCATTCTATCAATGTCTGCATTCCAAAATGTCCCTTCTTCCCTTCCTAGCCCCGACGTGTGCCCAAGCAGTAGTTTTCTCCCACTTATGGGTATCAGCATACTCAGGACAAATTGGACAACAACTTTTGGGGTCCTATTTCTCTTTTTACCTCTGTGAAAATAAAAAATTAATGGCTAAAATATAATTTTTGTGGGAAGAAAAAATTTTTTTTTCACGGCACTGCATTATAAACTTTAGTGAAACACTTGGGGGTTCAAAGTGCGCACCACACATCTAGATAAGTTCCTTGAAGGGTCTAGTTTCCAAAATAGTGTCACTTGTGGGGGGTTTCCACTGTTTAGGCACATCAGGGGCTCTCCAAACACAACATGGCATCCGATCTCAATTCCAGCCAATTCTGCATTGAAAAAGTCAAATGGTGCTCCTTCTCATCCGAGCTCTGCCGTGCGCCCAAACAGTGGTTTACCCTCCCATATGGGGTATTGACGTATTCAGGAGAAATTGCACAACAAATTTTGTAATTCATTTTCTCTTTTTACACTTTTGAAAATAAAAAAAAGGTACTGAAATTAAATGTTTGAGAAAAAAAGTTAAATGTTAATTTTCTTTTCCATACTGCTTCAGTTACTGTGAAGCATGTAAAGGGTTAATTAACTTCTTGAATGTGGTTTTGAGCACCTTGATGGGTGTAGTTTTTAGAATGGTGTCACTTTTGGGTATTTTCTATCATGTACACCCTCAAAGTGACTTCAAAAGTGATGTGGTACATAAAAAAATGTTTTTGTAAATTTTGTTGTAAAAATGAGAAATCGCTGGTCAAATTTTAACCCTTATTACTTCCTAACAAAAATTTTGCTTCCAAAATTGTGTTGATGTAAAGTGGACATGTGGGTAATGTTATTTATTAAGTATTTTGTGTGACATACAGAATAGACCAAAAGTTTGGACACACCTTCTCATTCAAAGATTTTTCTGTATTTTCATGACTAGGAAAATTGTACATTCACACTGAAAGCATCAAAACTATGAATTAACACATGTGGAATTATATACCGTATATACTCACGTATAAGCCGACCCGTGTATAAGCCGACCCCCCTAATTTTGCCACAAAAAACTGGGAAAACGTATTGACTCGTGTATAAGCCTAGGGTGAAAAATGATTATGCCCCCATATGATGCTCCACAGATTATGACCCCATATGCTGCACAGATTATGCCCAATATGCTCCACAGATTATGCCCTCATATGCTCCAGATTATGCCCAATATGCTTCAGAGATTATGGCCCCATATGCTCCAGATTATGCCCAATATGCTTGAGATTATGCCCCCATATGCTCCAGATTATGCCCCCATATATTCCAGATATTGCCCCCGTATGATCCACAGATTATGCCCCCATATGTTCCACAGATTATGCCCCCATATGCTCCCATATGCTCCAGATTAGGCCCCCATATGTTCCACAGATTATGCCCCATATGCTCCAGATTATGCCCCCATATGTTCCACAGATTATGCCCCCATATGCTCCATATTATGCCCCCATATGTTCCACAGATTATGTCCCCATATGCTCCAGATTATGCCCCATATGTTCCAGATTATGCCCCCATATGCTCCATATTATGCCCCCATATGCTCCAGATTATGCCCCCATATGTTCCACATCTTATGCCCCATGTGCTCCATATTATGCCCCCATATGCTCCAGATTATGCCCCATATGCTGCTTTTGCTGCAAAAAAAATGACATACTCACCTCTCGTCGCTGGGGGCCAGGTGCCGGTGTCCTGAGCAGGCGGTGACACCGGCGCGCTATGGGGGACAGGTGCCGGTGTCACCGCTCGCTCAGGACCCCGCCACCTGAGATAATTACCTGTCTCGTTCCACCGCTGCACGCTGCGTCCTCGTCTGACTCCTCTGGCTGTGAATGATCTGGCAGGGGGCGCAGCGCGCACTAACGACGTCATCGCGCCCTCTGCCTGATCATTCACAGCCAGAGGAGTCAGACGAGGACGCAGCGTGCAGCGGTGGAACGGGAGAGGTAAATATCGCTATACTCACCCCTCCGCCGGCGCGGTCTCTGCAGCCTCTCCTCTTCTCCCGGCGCTCTCTGCAGCGCTTCAGTCCTACAGCGGTCACATGGTACCGCTCATTAAAGTCATGAATATGTGCATATTCATGACTTTAATGAGCGGTGCCATGTGACCGCTGCAGGAAGGAGCCGGAGATCGTGGGAGAAGCAGGGGGCTGCAGAGACCGCGCCGGCGGAGGAGTGAGTATGATCCGACACCCTCGCTCCCCCTCCCCCGCTGACCCCCGTATATGACCCGCGTATAAGCCGAGAGGGGGACTCTCAGCCCTAAAAATGGGCTGAAAATCTCGGCTTATACACGAGTATATACGGTACTTAACAAAAAAGTGTGAAACAACTGAAAATATGTCTTATATTCTAGGTTCCTCAAAGTAGCCACCTTTTGCTTTGATGACTGCTTTGCACACTCTTGGCATTCTCTTGATGAGCTTCAAGAGGTTTTCACTTCACAGGTGTGCCCTGTCAGGTTTAATAAGTGTGATTTCTTGCCTTATAAATGGGGTTGGGACCATCAGTTGTGTTGTGCAGAAGTCTTGTGGATACACAGCTGATAGTCCTACTGAATAGACTGTTAGAATTTGTATTAAGGCAAGAAAAAAGCAGCTAAGTAAAGAAAAACGAGTGGCCATCATTACTTTAAGAAATGAAGGTCAGTCAGTCTGAAAAATTGGGAAAACTTTGAAAGTGTCCTCAAGTGCAGTTGCAAAAACCATCAAGCGCTACAAAGAAACTGGCTCACATGAGGACCGACCCAGGAAAGGAAGACCAAGAGTCACCTCTGCTTCTGAGGATAAGTTTATCCGAGTCACCAGCCTCAGAAATTGCAGGTTAACAGCAGCTCAGATTAGAGACTAGGTCAATGCCACACAGAGTTCTAGCAGCAGACACATCTCTACAACAACTGTTAAGAGGAGACTTTGTGCAGCAGGCCTTCATGGTAAAATAGCTGCTAGGAAACCACTGCTAAGGACAGGCAACAAGCAGAAGTGACTTGTTTGGGCTAAAGAACACAAGGAATGGACATTAGACCAGTGGAAATCTGTGCTTTGGTCTGATGAGTCCAAATTTGAAATCTTTGGTTCCAACCACCGTGTCTTTGTGCGATGCAGGAAAGGTGAACGGATGGACTCTACATGCCTGATTCACACCGTGAAGCATGGAGGAGGAGGTGTGATGGTGTGGGGGTGCTTTGCTGGTGACACTGTTGGGGATTTATTCAAAATTGAAGGCATACTGAGCCAGCATGGCTACCACAGCATCTTGCAGCAGCATGCTATTCCATCCGGTTTGCGTTTAGTTGGACCATCTTTTAGTTTTCAACAGGACAATGACCCCAAACACACATCCAGGATGTGTAAGGTCTATTTGACCAAGAAGGAGAGTGATGGGGTGCTACGCCAGATGACCTGGCCTCCACAGTCACCAGACCTGAACCCAATCGAGATGGTTTGGGGTGAGCTGGACCGCAGAGGGAAGGCAAAAGGGCCAACAAGTGCTAAGCATCTCTGGGAACTCCTTCGAGATTGTTGGAAGACCTTTTCCGGTGACTACCTCTTGAAGCTCATCAAGAGAATGCCAAGAGTGTGCAAAGCAGACATCAAAGAAAAAGATGGCTACTTTGAAGAACCTAGAATATAAGACATATTTTCAGTTGTTTTACACTTTTTTGTTAAGTATATAATTCCACATGTGTTAATTCATAGTTTTGATGCCTTCAGTGTGAATGTACAATTTTCATAGTCATGAAAATACAGAAAAATCTTTGAATGAGAGGGTGTGTCCAAACTTTTGGTCTGTACTGTATCTCTCTGATTTAAGGGCATAAAAATAAAATTTTGAAAAATTTTAAAAATTTTCGCCATATTTCCATTTTTTTCATAAATAAACGTAAGTCATATCAAAAAAATATTACCACTAACATGAAGTCAATATGTCCTTGGTTTCTCTGGTTTAGAGCAGGAAGATAAGACTTTGTCTACAGGTCCGCCTGAAGCACGAGAATTTTATTAACTGAAAATGCCTAAAACTGATTACACAAGAACCAGAAGATAGATTTATTGACCTAAGGTATCATTTTAATCAGTTTAACACTGCCAACCTGACAATGCCTGTAGTTTACTTAGCAAAATCCTGCTGATAGGATCACTTTAACTAAGTACCCTTTGTTATTTACATGTCCTGTTACTATTTATTTACTTACTACTGTATATTTGCTTATTGTTTTTTATCTTAGATATTACTATTAGGCTATGTGCTCACGTTGAATATTTGATTGCTGATTGGAATTTGTTACCAGCAAAAACACAATGGAAAACATGTGTGTTTTTGATTGCATTTTCTGTGCATTTTTGTACATCAATGAATGCTTTTTAGAGCTAAATAAAGATATTTAAAAAATGAAAAAAAATTTTGTGATGTAATTTCTGGGGTAATGGGATATGGGGTTGGTGTCAGCAGCTGTCCCTGACACCAAGCCCCAGACTTAGTAATGAAGATAAGAGATGGGCAAACCCAAACAGTAAAGTTCGGCATCCGTACCAAACATCTACTATTCGGGAATGGACACCAAACACGGACTTCACCAGGAAGTCCGTGTTACTGTTCGGGTTTGGCCCCTGAACACCTAGAGAACACTGCATCTAGTTGGTGGTAAAATCATTACCACTAGCCAGACAGCTGCAGTTCCAACGCTGTTAAATGACAGCGTGAACCAGCAGCTGTGATCAGAGATAAAAAGTTTACCTCCGGTCTCTAGAGTCAGCTGATGGGACTACTGCTCCCATTAGCCTACGCCTGCTGCCTCTAATAACAGAGAGAGAAGGCGGCGGCTGATGGGAGTATTCATCAACCGGCGCGAGCTCTGTAAAAAAATATAAAAAAAAGCTTTGTGGATTCCCCTGTATTTTTGATAACCAGCCTGGCAAAACTGACAGCTGGCGGCTACAACCTTCAACTGTCAGCGTTAGAAAGGTTGGTTATAAAGATTAAAGGGGTCTCTACACTGTTTATTTAAATTATTTAAATAAATGGTGTCCCCTACATTTTTGACTACCATCCTTGCTAAAGCAGACAGCTGAGGGTTGATATGTTCAGGCTGGTAAGGGGCCACTGATATTGGTCCCCCCACTCTAAAAATTAGATGCACCAATTTCTGGCATTTTGGCCGGCTCTTCCCACTTGCCCTGTAGTGGGGTTCAAATTTGTGGGGTTGATGTCACCTTTGCATTGTCCAGTGACATCAAGCCCATGGCTTAGTAATGGAGGGGCGTCTATAAGACACCTATCTATGACTAATCCTATAGTTTTATTGTAAATAAACACACACAGCCAGAATAAAGTCCTTTAATTGAAAGAATGACACAGACTCCTTTAATTATTCTAAATTAAACCATACTCATGTCATCGCCCATTCCACCGAAGCACTCATCTCTTGTAATAAAACAAAAATAAAAGACAACCATATCCCTCACCTGTTCGTCGTTCTGTCCCATACCGTAATCCGTGTCTAGGTGATAAACAGTTTTCAATCGCAGCATCAGTGACTAGTGGTGACATCATCGAGGTTACTGCCGGTCACTGAGGCTGCACTCCCAGCTGGGCCCCTAAACTGCAGTGACCTTGGTGAGATCCCCACTAGCACTGTGAGAAAGTCTCACGTTGCAGAGCTGATCTCAGAGAGTTCACCGCAGTTCACTGTCACTGATATGCAAAACATCTGATGCGACTGCTCTACCCAATAGCCAACGACACACTGACAGGAGTGTGTAATCACTCCAGCAATGTGTAGCGCTGAGCTGCGGTGAGAAAGTTCACTGGAGTTCATCAGCTGTTATCAGCGACAGCAGACATAGGCTGATGGGAGTAGTAGTGTCAGCCGACACCTGTGACTGACGGTAACTTATTTACCAAGGGTCACAGTCACAGCTGCGGACTGACGCTGACATCTGACAGCGTGACCCCACAGCGCTTTTACCGGCGGTAAAGATTCTTACTGCCGATCAGAGCTGCAGTTGTTTCCCGTGATGTCACAGATGAGAGCTCCTCTGGAAACACACGAGGAAGTCAGTAAAAGTGCAAGCAAAGACTCATCAAATCCACAAACATTTTTATATCTGCGTTTTTGCTGCACATTTGACTGACTCAATTGAAGTCAATAAGTGAAAAAGACAGCACAAAGAATTGACTTGCTGCAGATTTAAAAGCAGCAAAAATCCTGAAAGGAAAAAAGATTATGTGTACAGCACTTCAGGATTCTCACTGACTTTGCTGGCATAAGGATTCCCTAGCGTTTTTGGGCCAAATCAGTGCAGAAACACACAGCAAAAACACACTATGTGCACACAGCCTTAAAATATCAGTGTTCACTGATTATCAATAAGTGCCAATTCAGAATTATTAGGTTTCATATTGAATATACAGAAATTGATCCCACTTTATATAGTTTTATGAAATACAAATAATCACTGTTAAAATATACTTTTTACTCTACACAGAAAATAGGGGAATAATATATTTAATTATGTAGAAAGTTGAATGCACAGTCTTCTTAGCCTAACACTGAACCTGAATCTATTGTGTAGGAGTAGTTAAATATCATGGCTGAACGGCTCCATACCCACTTTTAGTTTTTAAACTACTGGACTCAAGAGACCCACAGACACTAAATTAATTTCAGAGATCTCTTCTAATTTATGTCATGATGACAAACTCCGTCCTTTTATGTTCAATTCTCATTAAATATTGCATTAAACTAATGTATAATGTTCTGATTTCAATTCTCAGCAGAGGAATCGTCAATTCTGTTGTTTTTATAATAGCTGTTGACATTCCTCTCTGGATGTAGTGGTATCAGGAAACCTGGGAGCTTATCTTTTACATTGTTAAAATTGTAATGATTAAAAACAAAGTTTAATTCATTTAGGTTAGTTCCAGGACAGCAAAATTACCATTTGCAGGAAATTAAATACCAGTTACTTTAATAGGGAAAATAGAAAAATATCAGACATAACGCTATAATACTGAAACAATAATTTCCCTCTGAAATAAAAGTGACAACCATAATGTCATTATTTCAAGCGATCATTATGGTTGTCAATCAGCTTTACAATAATCAGAATGAAAATGTCACGGCTCTTTTGTAGGGTGTCCCTGGACCAGAGGCTCCTTCCCTGTCCCTAAAGCTAGGGGCATCAGATCACGCCCTGTTCCCCCAGATTACTTCTGATGGTGAAGACACTGGGGCCACGTACCTTGCCTTAGCTCCTGAATCTGCCCTCAGTCTGTACCCTTCCCCCACGAAGGAAAATACTAATCATACAAATATACTTATAAATAACAGAACAACACCGTGGAATGGGGTAAAACCAAAGTAGAAGAGGAATTAGCACACATTCCACAACCTACCAACAGTCTGTGATTTTAACGGCACTTATCGTGATTTGCTCTGGTCCTCATCCACACACAGTCTGATGGGAGTTGAAGTACCGTCAACGGCCGGCGTGATGTCCTCAGATGCAGTTCAACAAATCTCGGTCCAGCTTCTGTCAGCAACGGGCGGTCACTGGTTCTGCGCTGAGCTGTGCAGTTGGCACCCGCTCCTCCGCACGGAAACTGCGCTCTGCTTATCCGGGAGCGTGGCACTCTGCACACTAAGCACTAAGCGTGGCACTCTGCACACTAAGCGTGGCACTCTGAACACTAAGCAAGTCTTACTGGAGCATCCATGTGAGCTCTACCGGGGCATGACTGCGCGCTGTCGTACACACTGTGGTAGCGCGCCGCACACCTGACCCTGCTCTCACTGCCAGCAGGAAACTGACTCCCTTTACCCGCGCTTTCCACTCTCTGCCCGGCTTAGCCACTCCCCCTCTTTCCGGGTCATGGGACCTGTCCGGTCCCCTATTCCTTCCCCTCGGCAACACTGGAGGCAGCCTCGACAGGTTTGGACCCTGCATGACGCAGGTACCCGCTGCCTGGTGTTCCTCCTTACACAACAACCACAAACCACCATCTCCTAACTATGCAGAATAAGTTTGCTCTGGCAATGAGTGCTAGCCATGGCCCAGAATACATAGGAGAGTGAAGTGGCCAACAGTGAACAGCTGAGAGTCTTAAAGCAGGAAAGCTTCCGAGAGCTCTCAGCTGAGCAGAATAACCCCTGCACTTCTAAAAGAAAGGAGTAGGAGGAATCAGAAGCTGCAGTGTTCTGGCTCCTCTCTGTCATGGTAAACCCTTGACAGTATATAATTAAAATAGCATTGGTGTGATATATGTACCAAATGAAAAAGTAACTGTCACGCTGTGATGGTCTTTGCTAAGGAAGAGGGGCCTCACACTGTCCCTGGAACTGGGACCCTAACTATTCCTGTCCCATGGGTACTCTTGAAGATAGAAAGGCCAGAGTCTCCCACCTTACTATGCTCCTATTAAACTCTGACTTGTCCTCTCCCCTACCACATGAGGCATGGGACAGAAATGTAATTTAAACAAGACACAAATACGAAACAGGGATAACGGAAAACCTGTATCATACAAAAGCACTAACCAACAATATTGAGGAGGATAGGTACAGGGAGGAATAAACTAAAAGGGAACAGGGACCAGGAGTTAAAGACACATGTACTACAGCAAACCACTGATCACTACTACAACAACTCCACTCCAACCACTTAGTTTTAGCACACAGCACAAAAAAGACAAATTTTTCACTGGCAGGGACAAGAAGATCCATCCAGTTTTTATAGAAAGAAGTAATGAGCAGATCAGACGCATTTGAAATGATACTGCATGTTTGTGATCAGCATAAAAGGGTCGTAACCAGAGGAAACTAAATCCATTTAATATGGGACACAAACTGTGACACCCATTAATCTCTCTATCGCTGACTGGCAAGGGCAAAGCAGTCGACCTGCATGGGTTCAGGTGAGACCTCGACAGGGGAGGGTGAAAGAACAAGCGGCCTTTGAAAAGACAGAGCCAGGCACCGCAGTCCTCTTTCACATGCCAGCTCACAGGCACGCTCTCGGAAACTAAGGTCTATATGGATGGCGAGGGAGATTAGGTCATCGAAAATAGTTGGTAGGTCTCGACCGGCTAGCTCATCCTTAATGTCTTAATGTCTACGGAAAGCTCCTCCCAGAATGTCGCCACCAAAGCTCTGTTATTCCATCCCAGTTCGGATGCCAGAGTGCGGAAGCGCACCGCATATTGTCCCACAGATGAATTGGACTGACGTAAATAGAGAAAAGCGGAAACTGAAGAGGTGGTTGGCCCGGGCTTATTGAATGCTTTGCTTTCAAGAATGCAGGCAAATTGAAGATGATTTTGTCCTCCTCTCTCTCCCATAATGGGTTCAACCATGCCAGGGCCTCACCTCCAAGGTGTGGCTTAAGGAATGCCACCTTTTGTTATGTTTTGGTAGCTGAGGAGAGCAGGCAAAAATGGCAATACACCAGAGAGGTTGGAATCTACTACCTAAATTAGTTCTCTGGTGTAACAAAACTAAGCCGCAGCCACTGAAAAAACTGGAAAAGGCAAATGAACAAACAACAGTGGCTCCAGAGGAACCGAGAGGAGCCCAAGCCCCCCGGGGAGGGGAACCTGGCCAACCTCACAGAAATGCAGATAAATATGCAAATGGCAAGCACAAAAACAAAAAACAGAAAATATCTTATCTGAGAGCAGGAGAAGAGGCAAGACTCAGCAAGCTTCCAAGTGAACCAGGAAACAACGTTGAGACAAGAACAATTGATCACCGGCAACCATGATGGGTGGAAACCTCCCTTATATCCAGCCAGTCTGTGATTCCTGATTGCCAATCCTCATTGAATGGTTCAGTACTGTTTGTAACCACCAGAGGGAGCTTCTGCTCAGAATTTATTTCTAAAACATTCACAACAGTACCCCCCCTTGAGGAGGGGTTACCGAACCCTCATTTGTGCAACCAGGTCGGTCAGGATGAGCTCTGTGATACGCACGGATCAGTCTCCTAGCATGGATGTCCTAAGCAAACACCCAAGAATTGTCCTCCTGACCATAACCTCTCCACTTAACCAAATACTGGAATTTCCGTCTAGAAAAACGAGAATCCAATATTTTCTCAACCACATACTCCAGATTGCCCTCAACCAAAACAGGGTCAGGAGGCGCAGCCATAGGAACCACTGGCTCGACAAACCTCTTCAATAAGGACTTGTGGAACACGTTATGGATCTTAAATGTCCCTGGCAGAAGTAAACGAAAGGAAAAAGGATTAAGAATCTCCATGATCTTATAAGGTCCAATGAACCTAGGCTTAAACTTAGGAGATGCAACTCTCATAGGGATATTTCTTGAGGACAACCAGACCAAGTCCCCCACTTTAAACCGAGGACCATCAGTCCTATGCCGGTTGGCAAACCGCTGGGCCTTCTCCTGAGAGAGAGACAACCTCTCCACTACCTGGTCCCAAATCTGCTGCATACGCTCCACAACAGAGTCAACACCCGGACAGACAGAAGCCTCCGTCTGTCCCGAAGAAAATCGAGGGTGAAACCCAAAATTGCAGAAAAATGGAGACATCAAAGTGGCAGAGCTTGCCCTATTATTAAGAGCAAACTCAGCCAAAGGCAAAAAAGAGACCCAGTCATCTTGATCAGCAGACACAAAGCATCTCAGATAAGTCTCCAATGTCTGGTTTGTTCTCTCAGTTTGTCCATTGGTCTGAGGATGAAAAGCAGAGGAGAAAGACAATTGAACACCAAGTTTAGAACAAATAGTCCTCCAAAATCTGGAAACAAACTGGACTCCTCTGTCAGACACAATGTTCTCAGGAATGCCGTGTAACCGAACCACGTGCTGAAGGAACAAAGGCACCAATTTGGAGGAGGAAGGCAACTTAGGTAATGGCACAAGATGTATCATCTTGGAAAACCTATCACAAATCACCCAGATAACGGTCTTTCTCTGAGAAACAGGGAGGTCGGAAATAAAATCCATAGAGATATGGGTCCATGGTCTCTTGGGCACAGCAATGGCATCAACAAACCACTAGAGCGAGAGCAAGGCTTGGAGCGAGAGCAAGTCCCACAGGACTGCACAAACTCCCTGACGTCACGAGACAAAGTGGGCCACCAAAAGGACCGACTTACCAAGTCTCTGGTACCAAAAATTCCGGGATGACCGGCCAACGCGGAACAATGAATCTCAGACATCACACTCTTCTTCCACTGGTCTGGGACAAACAATTTCCCAACAGGGCAGCGCTCGGGTTTATCCTCCTGACACCCTTCCAGAGCCAGTCTCAAATTGGGCGAGATGGCGGAAAGAACTACACCCTCTTTCAAAATAACAGCAGGATCAGATAACTCAGGAGAGTCCGCAAGGAAACTCCTCGAGAGGGCATCCGCCTTAACATTCTTAGTGCCAGGAAGAAAGGAAACCACAAAATTAAAACGTGTGAAAAACAAGGCCCACCTGGCCTGTCTAGGATTAAGTCACTTGGCTGATTCCAGATAAACCAGATTCTTATGGTCCGTGAGGACCACCACCTGATGTTTGGCTCCCTCCAGCCAATGTCTCCACTCTTCAAAAGCCCACTTCATGGCCAATAACTCCCGATTACCCACGTCATAATTACGTTCAGTTGGAGAAAATTTTCGAGAGAAAAAAGCACAAGGGTTACTTTTAGAGGTCTCAGGATCTCTTTGGGACAAAACGGCACCTGCCCCAATTTCAGGCATCAACCTCCACCTGAAACGGCAGAGAAACATCAGGCTGCCGTAGAACAGGAGCAGAAGTGAATCTCTGTTTAAGTTCCTGAAACGCAGAGACTGCCTCAGGAGGCCAATTCACCACATCAGAACCCTTTTTGGTCAAATCAGTCAATGGTTTAACAATAACAGAGAAATTACCAATAAATTTACGATAAAAATTGGCAAAACCCAAGAATCTCTGAAGAGCCTTTAATGAAGTAGGTTGGACCCAATCACAGATGGCCTGAACCTTGACCGGGTCCATTTCAATAACAGATGGAGACAAAATGAATCCCAGAAATGAGATCCTCTGTACGCCAAAAGACACTTTGATCCCTTCACATACAGAGCATTCTCTCTCAAAATCTGGAACACAGTCCGAACATGTTTCACATGAGAGTCCCAGTCATTGGAAAAAATCAAGATATCATCCAAATAGACAATCAGAAATTTATCCACAAAATCCCTGAAAATGTAATTCATGAAGGACTGGAAGACGGAAGGAGCATTGGTGAGCCCAAAGGGCATCACTAGGTACTCAAAATGCCCCTCTGGGGTATTAACCCCTTCACCCCAAGGGTGGTTTGCACGTTAATGACCGGGCCAATTTTTACAATTCTGACCACTGTCTCTATATGAGGTTATAACTCTGGAACGCTTCAACGGATCTGCGCGATTCTGAGATTGTTTTCTCGTGACATATTGTACTTCACGTTAGTGGTAAAATTTCTTCGATATACCTTGCGTTTATTTTTGAAAAAAATGCAAATATGGCGAAAATTTTGAAAATTTTGCAATTTTCAAACTTTGAATTTTTTTTCCCTTAAAACAGAGAAATATGTCATACAAAATAGTTAAGAAATAACATTTCCCACATGTCTACTTTACATCAGCACAATTTTGGAACCAAAATTTTTTTTGTTAGGAAATTATAAGGGTTAAAAGTTGACCAGTGATTTCTCATTTTTACAACAAAATTTACAAAGCCATTTTTTTAGGGACCACCTCACGTTTGAAGTCACTTTGAGGGGTCTATATGGCAGAAAATACCCAAAAGTGACACCATTCTAAAAACTGCACCCCTCAAGGTACTCAAAACCACATTCAAGAATTTTATTAACCCTTCAGGTGCTTCACAGGAGCTGAAGCAACGTGGAACGAAAAAATGAATATTTAACTTTTTAGCCACAAAAATGATCTTTTACAAACTTTTTTTTATTTTCACAAGGGTAAAAGGAGAAAATGGACAGATAAAGTTGTTGTGCAATTTCTCCTGAGTACGCCAATACACCATATGTGGGGGAAAACCACTGTTTGGGCACACGGCAGAGCTCGTAAGGGAAGGAGCGCCGTTTGACTTCTTCAAACTAAAATTGGCTGGAGTTGAGATTGGACGCCATGTCGTGTTTGGAGAGACCCTGATGCGCCTAAACAGTGGAAACCCCCCACAAGTGACACCATTTTGGAAACTAGACCCCCTAAGGAACTTATCTAGATCTGTTGTGAGCACTTTGAACCCCAAAGTGTTTCACAAAAGTTTATAATGCCTGGGTGTGAAAAAAAAAAAAAACAATTTTCCACAAAAATGATTTTTTAGTCCCAAATTTTTGATTTTTCCCAAGGAAATTGGACCCCAAAAGTTGTTGTCCAATTTGTCCTGAGTACGCTGATACCCCATATGTGGGGGGGAATCACTGTTTGGGCGCACGACAGAGCTCGGAAGGGAAGGAGCACCATTTGACTTTTCCAACCAAAATTGGCTGGAATTGAGATTAGACGCCATGTTGCATTTGGAGAGTCCCTGATGTGCCTAAACAGTGGAAACCCCCCAAAAGTGACCCCATTTGGGAAACTAGACCCCCTAAGGAACTTATCTAGATCTTTGGTGAGCAATTTGAACCCCCAAGTGCTTCACACAAGTTTATAACGTAGAGCCGTAAAATTAAAAAATCATATTTTTTCCACAAAATTGATCTTTTCACCCCAATTTTTATTTTCCCAAGGGTAACAAGACTCCAAAAGTTATTGTGCAATTTGTCCTGAGTACGCTGATACCCCATATGTGGGGGTAAACCACTGTTTGGGTGCATGGCAGAGTTTGGAAGGGAAGGAGCGCCGTTTGACTTTTTCAACGCAGAATTGGCTGGATGCCATGTCGTGTTTGGAGAGCTCCTGATCTGCCTAAACAGTGGAAACCCCCCACAAATGACACCATTTTGGAAACTAGACCCCTCAAGGAACTTATCTAGATGTGTGGTGAGCACTTTGAACCCCCAAGTGCTTCACAGAAGTTTATAACGTACAGCCGTAAAATAAAAAATCTTTTTTTTTTTTTTACAAAAATGATTTTTTGCCCCCAATATTTTATTTTCACAAGGGTAACAGAGAAATTGGACCCAAAAGTTGTTGTCCAATTTGTCCTGAGTACGCTGATACCCAATATGTTGTAGTAAACTACTGTATGGGCGCACGTCGGGGCTCGGAAGGGAAGTAGTGACGTTTTGGATTGCAGACTTTGATGATTGGTCTGGGGGCGTCATGTTGCATTTGGAGAGCCCCTGATGTGCCTAAACAGTGGAAACCCCCCACAAGTGACCCATTTTGGAAATAGACCCCACAAGGAACTTATCTAGATGTGTGGTGAGCACTTTGAACCCGAAAGTGCTTCACAGAAGTTTATAACGTACAGCCGTAAAATAAAAAATCTTTTTTTTTTTTTTTTTACAAAAATGATTTTTTTGCCCCCAATATTTTATTTTCACAAGGATAACAGGAGAAATTGGACCCAAAAAGTTGTTTCCAATTTGTCCTGAGTACGCTGATACCCAATATGTGGAGTAAACTACTGTATGGGCGCACGTCGGGGCTCGGAAGGGAAGTAGTGACGTTTTGGATTGCAGACTTTGATGGATTGGTCTGGGGGCGTCATGTCGCATTTGGAGAGCCCCTGATGCGCCTAAACAGTGGAAACCCCCCACAAGTGACCCCATTTTGGAAAATAGACCCCACAAGGAACTTATCTAGATGTGTGGTGAGCACTTTGAAGCCCGAAGTGCTTCACAGAAGTTTATAGCGTACAGCCGTAAAAATAAAAAATCCTTTTTTTTTTACAAAAATGATTTTTTCGCCCCAATATTTTATTTTCAAAAGGGTAACAAGAGAAATTGGACCCCAAAAGTTATTGTCCAATTTTCCTGAGTACGCTGATACCCAATATGTGGGAGATAACTACTGTATGGGCGCACGTCAGGGCTCGGAAGGGAAGTAGTGACGTTTTGGATTACAGACTTTGATGGAATGGTCTGGGGGCGTCATGTCGCATTTGGAGAGCCCCTGATGCGCCTAAACAGTGGAAACCCCCCACAAGTGACCCCATTTTGGAAAATAGACCCCACAAGGAACTTATCTAGATGTGTGGTGAGCGCTATGAAGCCCCAAGTGCTTCACAGAAGTTTATAACATACAGCCGTAAAAACAAAAAAAAATCATTTTTTTTTTACAAAAATGATATTTTCGCCCCAGTTTTTTATTTTCCCAAGGGTAACAGAAGAAATAGGACAAACTGCCCACTAACTCTTGGGGTACAGAGTACGCTGATACCCCATATGTGGGGGTAAACTACTGTTTGGGCGCATGGCAGAGCTCAGAAGTGAAGGAGCACCATTTGACTTTTTCAACGCAGAATTGACTGGAATTGAGATCAGACGCCATGTCACATTTGGAGAGCCCCTGATGTGCCTAAACAGGAAACCCCCCAATCTAACTCCAACCCTAAACCCCAACACACCCTAACCCTAGTCCCAACCCTAACCACAAACCTAACCCTAACACACCCCTAACCCTAATATCCCAACCCTAACCCTAATCCTAACGTTAGCGCCAACCCTAACCCTAACTTTAGCCGCAACCCTAACCCTAATGGAAAAATGGAAATAAATACATTTTTTTAATTTTATTATTTTTCCCTAACTAAGGGGGTGATAAAGGGGGGTTTGAATTACTATTTATAGCGGGTTTTTGTGATTGGCAGCTGTCACGCTAAAAGACGCTTTTATTGCAAAAGTAGTTTTTTGCATCACCACATTTTGAGAGCTATAATTTTTGCATATTTTGGCTCACAGAGTCATTTTAGGTCTTATTTTTTGCGGGACGAGGTGACGTTTTTATTGGTACCATTTTTGACCACGTGACGTTTTTTGATCGCTTTTTATATTGATTTTTTGGAGGTTAGAATGAACAAAAATCAGCAATTCATGAATTTCTTTTGGGGGAGGCGTTTATACCGTTCCGCGTGTGGTAAAATTGATAAAGCAGTTTTATTCTTCGGGTCAGTACGATTATGGTGATACCTCATTTATATCATTTTTTTATGTTTTGGGGCTTTTATAGAATAAAAGCAATTTTATCTACAAGATGACGTTTTCAGCAGTACCATGCTTATTTATATCGGTCTTTTTGATCGCGTGTTATTCCACTTTTTGTTCGGCGGTATGATGATAAAGCATTGATTTTTTGCTTAGTTTTTTTTTTTTTTTTTTAAGGGGTTCATTAAAGGGGTTAACTAGTGGGATAGTTTTATAGGGGGGGTCGTTACGGACGCGGCGATACCAAATATGTGTACTTTTATTGTTTTGGTTTTTTTTATTTACAGGAAGAAATGAATTTATTGGGGAATATTTTTTTTTTTTATGATTTTTTTTACCACTTTTTATTTTCGTTTTTTTAACTTTTTTACTTTGTCCCAGGGTGGGACATCACAGTATTTTAGCAGATCGCTGGTGTGACAGTGTGCACAGCCAAAGGGGTAGAATCAATCCCCAGTAGGGGAATAGACTTCCGTAGGGGTATCAAGGGAAACCCACAACGTTTAGCAAAATCAAAATCCATCAGGTTAATAGTTTTTTTTTTTTCTTTTTTTTTGGAAGTGCATTAGAGCAGCAGGGTGATTTGCTGCTGAAGGAGAAAAAAAAAAATCTCTCTTTAAATCTTCTGCTTCAGCGAGTGTGAGCGAGCTGAGTGTGACCGGTGCGCAAGTGTGAACGGTGGTAAGTGTGACTTGAGATTCAGTGAAGAAGTATTTGAAAAACCTTTAATCAAATACCTGTGTGAATTGGTGTGAGTGGCTGAATTGTGGATTGCTGAGTGCCTTTCTACCAGTTCTATCTTTTGGGGGCTTTTTTAACCTATTTTTTCTCTCTAAAGGATTAATCTCTTATTTTACTATCTGTGTGTTTAAAGGTTAACTATATTGCATTTAAATCTTGGTGTAGCTATATTCACAAGGGGTTAATTAAGGGTGGGGGTTCATAATTAAGGGTTTATAAGGGCCAGCTGGTTGGGACTCAAATCTTTTTGGAAGTGCATTTGAGCAGCAGGGTGATTTGCTGCTGAAGGAAAAAAAAAAAAATCTCTCTTTAAATCTTCTGCTTCAGCGAGTGTGAGCGAGCTGAGTGTGACTGGTGTGCAAGTGTGAACGGTGGTAAGTGTGACTTGAGATTCAGTGACTTTGGATTCAGGGAGTTTCCAAGGGAGGATTTACTGAATTGCTGGTACTGTATATTTTATTAATACTTTTTATTTATTTTTACTTATCTTTGCTGTCTGGTGAAATCCCCATTAGATATGTGCTCCACTATTGCCAATACCATCCAGTGTACATCTTGCCACATGTATGCAGTCCTTGAACAGCCGGTCGAGGGTGCATACTGCTGCGTGAGATGTGAGCACGTTGTGCATTTGGAAGCCCAAATTCTGGATCTAAATGTGCAGCTGGCAACACTGAGATCCATAGACAATATGGAAAGGAGTCTTCTGCTCACTGAGCAGACGCTCAATGGGATAGATGAGGGGGGGATGCTAGGGTGGAGCTGCAGGACACTGAAGTAGGAAGCTGGGTGACAGTTAGAAAGCGGGGTAGAGGGAAGAGCGCCAGGGAGGCTAGTCCTGATCTGGCACACCCCAATAAAGGGTATGCCACACTAAACAATATCGCTAACGGGATCGCTAAAAAACGTCACTATTTAGCGATCCCGTTAGCGATATTGTTCAGTGCGGCAGCTTCCAGCGACGAGCTTCCTGCTGTGATCTCGCTCGTCGCTGGAATCGTTCCGGACCCTATTTCATCGCTGGCGCTCCCGCTGGGTAAGTATTTAATCGCTGTGTGGCACCTTTTCTTAGCGATTTAGCGGTACTTTTGTACCGCTAAAGTCGTTAAGAAGATCGCTAACGGCGACGATAGCGTCGTTAACTATATCGCTAAATGCGGCAGCATTTAGCGATATAGAAACAATCCCGCTAGCGATCTCATTAGTATGCAACGCTAACGAGATCGCTAGCGGGATTGTTTAGTGTGGCAGTACCTTTAGTTTGCAAAGTTGGCAGATGAGGGGGTTGTCAGTACAGGGGTAGCACTGCTGCAGCCAGGCATGTCCTCTGAAAGCCGGGGAGTGTCTGCTCCAGTAAGGGGGGAATTAGGAGAGCAGGCAGGCCAGACAGGTGCTGGTAGTGGGGGACTCAATTATTAGGGAACAGATAGGGCAATCTGTCACAAAGACAGGGATCGTCGAACAGTGTGCTGCCTACCTGGCGCTCGAGTCCGACACATCGCTGATCGGGTTGACAGATTACTGGGAGGGGCTGGTGAGGACCCAGCGGTCATGGTGCACATTGGCACAAATGACAAAGTTAGAGGCAGGTGGAAGGTCCTTAAAGATGATTTCAGGGAATTAGGCTGCAAGCTTAAAGCAAGGACCTCCAACGTGGTATTTTCTGAAATACTGCCGGTACCACGTGCCACACCAGAGAGGCAACGGGAGATTAGGGAGGTTAATAAGTGGCTCAAGAATTGGTGTAGGAAGGAGGGGTTTGGGTTCCTGGAGAACTGGGCCGACTTCTCAGTTGGCTACAGGTTCTATGCTAGGGACGGGCTGCACCTCAATGGGGAGGGTGCAGCTGTGCTGGGGGAGAAAATGGCTAGAAGGTTGGAGGAGTCTTTAAACTAGGGACTGGGGGGGAGGGTATTCATTTTATAGGAGGGGAAGGCAGTGCAGATAGAGACCTGGGCACAAATAATGAAATTGGGGGTGGGGGTGGCATGGGGGTGGGGTTAGAACAGTTAATAATTTAAGAAAGAATAGAGGTTCAGAGAGATACATAAAGTGCATGTATACTAATGCTAGAAGCCTCACCAACAAAATGGCGGAATTAGAATTAATTTTGTTGGAACATAATTATGACATGGTGGGGATATCTGAGACTTGGCTGGATGAGAGCCACGACTGGGCGGTTAATTTACAGGGCTATAGTCTGTTTAGAAATGACCATAAAAATAAGCGAGGTGGGGGTGTGTGTTTATATGTAAAATCATCCTTAAAACCCATCCTGCGTGATATCTGTGAATCTAATGAAGATGTAGAGTCTCTGTGGGTGGAGATTAGGGGAGGGGGAAAAAAATAAATTATTGATAGGGGTTTGTTATAAGTCTCCTAAAATAATGGAAGCGACAGAGAATATCCTCGTAAAGCAAATAGATGAAGCAGCGACTCAAGGAGAAGTCATTATTATGGGGGACTTCAACTACCCTGAAATACATTGGGGAACAGAAACCTGCAGTTCCAGCAAAGGTAATAAGTTTTTGGCAACTATGAGAGACAATTACCTTTCACAACTAGTTCAGGACCCAACAAGAGGGGGGCACTGCTAGACCTAATATTATCCAACAGGCCAGACCGCATATCAAATATAAGGGTTGGGGGTCACTTGGGTAATAGTGATCACAAAATAATAAGCTTTCATGTATCCTTTAATAAGATGTGTAGTCGAGGGGTTACAAGGACACTAAACTTCAGGAAGGCAAATTTCCAACGGATGAGAGATGATCTTGGTGCAATAAACTGGGACGATATCCTGAGACATAAAAATACACAAAGAAAATGGGAGACGTTTATTAGTATCCTGAATAGGACCTGTGCACAGTATATACCCTATGGGAATAAACATGCTAGAATTAGGAGGAAACCACTATGGCTAAATAGAGCTGTAAGGGGCGCAATAAGGGACAAAAAGAAAGCGTTTAAGGAATTAAAGCAAGTAGGTAGTGAAGAGGCATTAAATAAATACAGAAGACTGAATAAATTCTGTAAAAAGCAAATCAAGACAGCAAAGATTGAGGCAGAGAGACTCATTGCCAAGAAAGTAAAAATAATCCCAAAATATTCTTTAACTACATAAATAGCAAGAAACTAAAAAATGATAGTGTTGGTCCCCTTAAAAATAGTCTGGGTGAAATGGTGGATGAGGATGAGGAAAAAGCCAATATGCTAAATGACTTTTTTTCAACTGTATTTACACAAGAAAATCACATGACAGATAACATGATCATAGATAAAAAAATTTCTCCATTAAATGTCACATGCTTAACCCAGCAGGAAGTACGGCGGCGTCTAAAAATCACTAAAGTTGACAAATCCCCGGGTCCGGATGGGATACACCCCGAGTACTGCAGGAATTAAGTACAGTTATAGATAGACCATTATTTTTAATCTTTAAAGATTCCATAATAACGGGGTCTGTACCACAGGACTGGCGTATAGCAAATGTGGTGCCAATATTCAAAAAGGGGGCAAAAACTGAACCTGGAAATTATAGGCCAGTGATCTTAACATCTACTGTGGGTAAAATCCTGGAGGGTTTTTTAAGGGATACTATATTGGAGTATCTGAAGCTGAATAACCTCATGACACAGTATCAGCATGGGTTTACGAGGGACCGTTCTTGTCAGACTAATCTGATAAGCTTTTATGAAGGGGTAAGTTCAGGACTGGACCAAGGGAATGCAGTGGACGTGGTGTTCATGGACTTCTCAAAAGCTTTTGATACAGTGCCACACAAAAGGTTGATACATAAAATGAGAACAATGGGGATAGGGGAAAATATGTGTAAGTGGGTTAAGAACTGGCTCATGGATAGGAAACAAAGGGTGGTTATTAATGGAGCACACTCGGACTGGGTCACGGTTAGCAGTGGGGTACCACAGGGGTCAGTATTGGGGCCGCTTCTCTTTAACATATTTATTAATGACCTTGTAGGGGGCATACAGAGTAGTATTTCATATTTGCAGATGACACTAAACTCTGCAGGGTAATAAATACAGAGGAGGATAATTTTATATTACAGGAGGATTTATGTAAACTAGAAGCTTGGGCTGATAAATGGCAAATGAGCTTTAATGGGGATAAATGTAAGGTCATGCACTTGGGTAGAACAAATAAGATGTATAATTATGTGCTTAATTGTAAAACACTGGGCAAAGCTGTCACTGAAAAAGACTTGGGTGTATGGGTGGACGACAAACTCACATTTAGTGGCCAATGTCAGGCAGCTGCTGCCAAGGCAAATAAAATAATGGGATGCATTAGACGAAGCATAGATGCTCATGAGGAGAACATAATTTTACCTCTATACAAGTCACTGGTGCGACCACACTTAGAATACTGTGTGCAGTTCTGGTCTCCGGTGTATAAGAAAGACATAGCTGAACTGGAGCGGGTGCAGAGAAGAGCGACCAAGGTTATTAGAGAACTGAGGGGTCTGCAATACCAAGACAGGTTATTACACTTGGGGTTATTTAGTTTGGAAAAACGAAGGCTTAGGGGTGATCTTATTACAATGTACAAATATATGAGGGGACAGTACAAAGACCTTTCTAATGATCTTTTTACTCTTAGACCTGTGACGGGGACGAGGGGGCATCCTCTACGTCTGGAGGAAAGAAGGTTTAGCCATAATCACAGATGCAGATTCTTTACTGTAAGAGCAGTGAGACTATGGAACTCTCTGCCGTCTAATGTTGTAATGAGTGATTCCTTACTAAAATTTAAGAGGGGACTGGATGCCTTTCTTGAAAAGTATAATATTACAGGCTATATTCACTAGTTTCCTAGATACAGCGTTGATCCAGGGAGCTAGTCTGATTGCCGTATGTGGAGTCGGGAAGGAATTTTTTTCCCCAATGTGAAGCTTACTGTTTGCCACTTGGTTTTTTTTTGCCTTCCTCTGGATCAACATGTTAGGGCAGGTTAGGATAGGATATGGGTTGAACTAGATGGACTTAAAGTCTTCCTTCAACCTTAATAACTATGTTACTATGTTACTATGTTAGGTTAATAGCTGCTCCAGAATCAACAAAAGCCTGAGCAGAAAATGTGGACAGGGAGCAAATCAGGGTAACAGTCAACAGAAATTTAGTCTGAACACTACCCAAGACAACTGAGCGTGTAAAACGTCTTCCCCGCTTAGGGCAGACTGAAATAGCATGAGAGGCATCACCACAGTAGAAACATAACCCATTGCGTTTTCGAAACTCATGATGCTGTGCCCCAGAAGCCACTCTATCACACTGCATGGGTTCAGAAGCTGGTTCACAAGGCAACACTATTCCACGCATACTTCTACGCTCACGCAAACGTCTGTCAATTTGAATCGCTAATGACATAGAATCATTGAGACCAGAGGGACAGGGAAACCCACCATAACATCTTTTACATTCTCTGACAGACCCTTCCGAAAAAGGGCTGCCAAAGCATCATCATTCCATTTGGTCAGGACTGCCCACTTTCGGAATTTCTGACAGTACAACTCAGCGTCTTCAAGCCTCTGATTTAATGCCAACAAGGTTTTTTCAGCTTGATCAGTGACATTAGGTTCATCGTACAATAACCCCAGAGCCAGAAAAAATGCATTAACATTACTCAAAACAGGGTCCCCAGGTGTCAGGGAAAAAGCCCAATCCTGAGGATCGCCGCGCAGGAGAGAGACGACAATTTGAACCTGCTGTGCTGCGTTCCCTGAGGACTTAGGTTTTAAGGCAAAAAACAACTTACCGTTATTTTTGAAATTCAGAAATTTAGCTCGATCCCCCAAAAACAAATCTGGCATGGGGATCCTGGGTTCCACAACTGGCAACCTAGCAAGATAGGTAGCAATACTCCGAACCTCAGTGGCAAGCTGATCCACACGGCCAGACAACTGTGGAAACTCCATTGAGAAAAAAAAAAAAAATCCTCCTCAGCACCCAGAGAAAAAGAGGGAAAAAATGCAACAAACAGAAAAAAAAAATCTCTGACAACTCTGGCAACCTTTTTTGTTTCCACACTATTTTTCCCTTCTGTGAGTACCATATAATTTTCAGTTGGGCCGGTGATACTGTTATGTTTTGGAAGCTGAGGAGAGCAGGCAAAAATGGCAATACACCAGACAGGTTGGAATCTACTACCTAAATTAGTTCTCTGGTGTAACAAAACTAATCCGCAGCCACTGAAAAAACTGGAAAAGGCAAATGAACAAACAACAGTGGCTCCAGAGGAACCGAGAGGAGCCCAAGCCCCCCGGGAGGGGAACCTGGCCAACCTCACAGAAATGCAGATAAATATGCAAATGGCAAGCACAAAAACAAAAATCAGAAAATATCTTATCTGAGAGCAGGAGAAGAGGCAAGACTCAGCAAGCTTCCAAGTGAACCAGGAAACAACGTTGAGACAAGAACAATTGATCACCGGCAACCATGATGGGGGGAAACCTCCCTTATATCCAGCCAGTCTGTGATTCCTGATTGCCAATCCTCATTGAATGGTTCAGTACTGTTTGTAACCACCAGAGGGAGCTTCTGCTCAGAATTCATTTCTAAAACATTCACAACAACCTTTGCTCAGTCCAACAGGAAGTGGTGAGGAAGATGTTCAAAATGTAACTGGCACTGATTGATGAACCCGCGGCAGAGCTTTGGATTGCTGTCAAAGCGTGGTGGAGCTGCAAGTCAGGGGCCTGCACCTCGAACTAAGCAAACAGTCTGAGAAGTCTCTGAAGAAGACATGGCTGCTTCAGCTTGCAGGAACTCTGAAGATATGTTTAAGGCCTCCAATTTGGTAGTCAGGGACTGCAACTGCATGGACAGCTCCTCCTGCACGTCTTTCTGTCTGCAGAGCTCTTGGTACATGGTCCGAACAGGCAGGATCCGGGTCCATGGCCTGAGCAAACTGTCACAGACATGGTTTGTGGAAGCACTGTACCACGGACCGCGGAGAGCCTGGAGGGTATGACTAAGCGAGCACCAGACTGTTCACTAGAGCCTCTGTTGGTGAGGTTAGATTTGGCTCCCAATGAATGCCAGGTGCCACTCCAGGACAAACCAATGGATACACAGCAGGTGGACCCAGTAAGACAGACTGGATGGTGTAGCAGGCAGGGTTTGTATCAGAGTGCAGCAGGCATAGTTCATATCAGAGTGCAGCCGGCAGGGTCTGCATCAGAGTGCAGCCGGCAGGGTCTGCACCAGAGTGCAGCAGGCAGGGTCTGCACCATAGTGCAGCAGGCTGGATCTGCACCAGAGTGCAGCTGGCAGGATCTGCACCAGAGTGCAGCAAGGACTGGAACACAACCTTACACAACTTAGACCGCATAACAGGAAGTTTGCTCAGTCACCTCCCCAGTGAGGAGGAAGCATATATACATAATGCCACACAGCCATTGGCTGGGGAGGAAATAGCAAGTGCATGCGCTGGCCCTTTAAGAGGGCAGGAGCGCGCACGTGCTCTAAGGACATGGCTGGAAGCCCGGGTAGAAGCTCTGCTGGAAGCATGCAGAGCATGGGGAATGGAAGAACCGACCGAAGCACGGAAAGTGAAGTGACATGCCAGAGACCCTGCCTGTCAGAGCAGGGATCCGGCATGGTGCTAACAATATACAGCTCTGGCAAAAATTAAGAGACCACTGCAAAATTTTCAGTTTGTCTGATATTTCTCTTTATAGGTATTTTTTTGAGTAAAATGTAAATTGCTCTTTTATTCTATAAACTACTGACAACATGTCTCCGAATTTCCAAGCAATAAATTTTGTATTTATTTTCAGAAAATGAGAAATGGTCAAAATAACAAAAAAAAATGCAGTGCTTGCAGACCTCAAATAATGCTAAGAAAACAAGTTGTTAATCATTTAGAAACAACAATGCTAATGTTTTAACTCAGGAAGACTTCAGAAATCAAAATTTTGTGGAATAACCATGATTTTTAATCACAGCTTTCATGTGTCTTGGCATGCTTTCCACCAGTCTTTCACACTGCTTTTGGGTGACCTTATGCCACTCCTGGTACACAAATGTAAGCAGTTCTTCTTTGTTTGATGGCTTGTGACTATCCATCTTCCTCTTGATTACAATCCAGAGGTTTTCAATGGTGTTCAGGTCTGGAGATTGAGCTGGCCATGACAGGGATTTGATGTGGTGGTCCTTCATCCACACATTGATTGACCTAACTGTGTGGCATGGCGCACTGTCCTGCTGGAAAAAAAGTCCTCAGAGTTGGGGAACAATGCTTGAGCAGAAGGAATCAACTGTTTTTCCAGGATAACCTTGTATGCGGCTTGATTTATACGTCCTTCGCAAAGATTAACCTGCCAAATTCCAGCCTTGCGGAAGCATCCCCAGATCATCACCGATCCTCCATCAAATTTCACGGTGGGAGCAAGACACTGGCTTGTAAGCCTCTTCAGGTCTCCGTCTAACCATTAGATGATCAGGTGTTGGGCAAAGCTGAAAATTAGACTCATCAGAGAAGATTACCTTACTCCAGTCCTCTATGGTCCAATCCTTATGGTCTTTGGCAAACTTCAGCCTGGCTCTCCTTTGCTTTTCATTGATGAAAGGCTTTTTCTAGCTTTACATGACTTGAGCCCTGGCTCTAGGAGCCTGTTATTTACTGTTCTTGCAGTGCACTTCACCCCAGCTGCTTTTGCCATTCCTTTTGTATGTCACTTGTTGTCATCCTGCTGTTGCTGAGTGACATTCGAAGAAGATGACGGTGATCCCGGTCAGTGGAGAAGCGTTTTCACCCTCTGCTGGTCTGTAGCTTTGTTGTCCCCAAGTCTGCTGCTTGACCTTGTTGTAATGGACTGCCATCTTAGAAATTTTAAGGATGGAGACAACATGACGCTCACTGTATCCCTCTGCTAGTAAAGCCAGAATTAAGCCCTTCTTTTCCTCACTCAAGACTTTTCTTTTCAAGTCCTTTGGTATGGTTAAAAGTAATTTTTTCATTCCTATTACTTTTGGGATATTACTAGCACTTGTTTTGCCATCCAGCTTGTCCTTTTGCAAGAGGATTGTGAAAACCACAGCAGTGTTTTTCATACTTTCCTTCGTTATATAAGATTTGGGTCAGGTGATCACCTAATCACTATCAGGAGCACATTAAGTAGAATGAGGTGTACTCTGTTTAGAATTCAACTGACACTGGAATGTAATGGCTGTCAGACACGTAGAGAAGTTGATTTTTAGAAAATTGTGTAGTGGTCTTTTAATTTTTGCCAGAGCTGTATATACAGTACAGACCAAAAGTTTGGACACACCTTCTCATTCAAAGATTTTTCTGTATTTTCATGACTATGAAAATTGTAGAATCACACAGAAGGCATCAAAACTATGAATTAACACATGTGGAATTATACATTACACTTTACAAAAAAGTGTGAAACAACTGAAAATATGTCTTATATTCTAGGTTCTTCAAAGTAGCCACCTTTTGATTTGATTACTGCTTTGCACGCAGAAAAGGTGAACGGATGGACTCTACATGCCTGGTTCCCACCGTGAAGCATGGAGGAGGTGGTGTGATGGTGTGGGGGTGCTTTGCTGGTGATTGGGGATTTATTCAAAATTGAAGCGGTGAGCGGTCCAGCTCACCCCAAACCATCTCGATTGGGTTCAGGTCTGGTGACTGTGGAGGCCAGGTCATCTGGTGTAGCACCCCATCACTCTCCTTCTTGGTCAAATAGCCCTTACACAGTCTGGAGGTGTGTTTGGGGTCATTGTCCTGTTGGAAAATAAATGATGGTCCAACTAAATGAAATCCGAATGGAATAGCATGCCGCTGCAAGATGCTGTATTAGCTATTCTGGTTCACTATGCCTTCAATTTTGAATAAATCCCCAACAGTGTCACCAGCAAAGCACCCCCACACCATCACACCACCTCCTCCATGCTTCACGGTGGGAACCAGGCATGTAGAGTCCATCCGTTCACCTTTTCTGCGTGCAAAGCAGCAATCAAAGCAAAAGGTGGCTACTTTGAAGAACCTAGAATATAAGGCATATTTTCAGTTGTTTCACACTTTTTTGTAAAGTGTAATGTATAATTCCACGTGTTAATTCATAGTTTTGATGCCTTCAGTGTGATTCTACAATTTTCATAGCCATGAAAATACAGAGAAATTTTGAATGAGGTGTGTCCAAACTTTTGGTCTGTACTGTGTGTATATATATATATATATATATATATATATATATATATCACTCATTACATACAGCATTGTATATGTTCTGGGTATAAGCTCATTGGTTTCATTCTTTAATTTCATTAGCTTCAGTGACAATTACATATCATGTGATTTCTACAAACGTCAGTCTTAGGCCTCTTTCACACATCCGGTGTGCGCCTGACGGCGCCCCCGGCATTTTGCCGCAGCGCCGCATCACAAAACCTGATGTGCCGCTTGCGGTTTTTTGGCATTGACTTGCATTAGCGCCGGATGGCGCCGCATGTCAGTGCGTTGTATGCGGTTTTGTCCGGATGTGGCGGAATTGTACATTCCGGCGGCTGGACAAAACGCAGCATGTAACGTTTTTTTGTTTTTGCCGGATGGTTTCTGTTGTCTCCGGGCATCAAAAACCATCTGGCAAAAAAACGCAGGCGGCGCATGCGGCGCATCCGGTTTTGTGATGCGGCGCTGCGGCAAAATGCCGGGGGCGCCGTCAGGCGCACTCCGGATGTGTGAAAGAGGCCTTAGTAAAAACCTCTTTGTTCCTGTTGTTCCACAGAGATCTGTAATTTTCGATTATGTTTTTATACTGTATTGTGAAAGAGGAAGCTCTGTTTAACTTGTTATGCTTGATTTTTTAATGTACCCCTTGAGACTTTGCTTTCATTAAATTAAACTGAAGGTTGAACTGTTTTGAGCAAGTGTTCACCTATATCAAATTGGGGGTTTTACTAATTAGAAGTATGACTATTTAATTAGTCAATAGTTAATAGTTTTAATATCTGATTTATTTTCTGCTTTTTTATTTTCATGTTATTCTCTGTACACTATTGCCTCAGTTATTTGTCCAGAGATATGCTTTTCAGCAGGCACCTGAAGGACACAATGTCAGAAAATACAGTGAGTAATTCAGCTACATATAGGCTATGTGATCATCTCCTATATGTAGCTGAGCCGATCGGGCAATGGCAGCTTCTAGTCTCCCCTGGAGACTATTGAAGCATGCCAAAAGTAAAAAAAATTTTAAAAAAAATATTAAAAAAATAAAAAATATATGAAAGTTCAAATTACCCCCTTTCACCCCATTCAAAATAAAATAAAAAAATCAAACACACACATATTTGGTATTGCCGCATTCAGAATCGCCTGATCTATCAATAAAAAAAGGATTAACCTGATCACTAAATGGCGTAGCGAGAAAAAGTAAAAATGCAAGAATTACTTTTTTGGTCTTCGCGACATTGCATTACAATGCAATTTTGGGCGATCAAAAGATCGTATCTGCAAAAAAAAGTAGTATAATTAAAACGTCAGCTTGGCATTCAAAAAATAAACCCTCACCCAACCCGAGAACACGAAAAATAGAGACGCTACGGATATTGGAAAATGGCGCTTTTTTTAATTTAACAAAGTTTGTCATTTTTTTCACAACTTAGATGAACCTAGACATGTTTGGTGTCTATGAACTCGTAATGACTTGGAGAATCATAATGGTAGGTTAGTTTTAGCATTTAGTGAATCTAGTAGAAAGCCAAACAAAAAACAAGTGTGGGATTTCACCGCACTTGGAATTTTTTTCCCGTTTTCTGGTACACAACATGGTAAAACCAATGGTGTCAATCAAAAGTACAACTCATCCCACAAAAAAAAGCCCTCACATGGCCATATTGACAGAAAAATAAAAATGTTATGGCTCTGGGAAGAAGAGGAGTGAAAAACAAAAACGCAAAAACGAAAATACCTCCAGTGGTTAAGGGTTAAAAGGGCTCACTGAGACTCTTTCGCCCGGGGTCCACAAAAACCTGGAGCTGGCCCAAGCCAAATTAGAATAATATGTATACACCGTACAAGAAGTTCAGTTCCTTGGTTTCCTAGTGTCTGCAGCAGGTTTCCAGATGGACTTTGATAAAGTCTGTGCAGTTCTGGAATGGGATCTGACAGAAAATCTGAAAGCGTTGCAATGCTTTTAATTTCTATTTTAAGTTTATCAAAAACTTTTCGTCTATTGTCAAACTGCTCACTGACATGACATAGAAAGGTACGGACTTCTCGGCGTGGTCCGAATGAGCCCGTCATGCATGTTCTTCTTTGAAGAAATGCTTTTCCACTGCTCCTGCACTTATTCAATCCAATGTTACCCCAACATCTATTGTTGAGGTTAATGCATTGGAGGTTGAGGTTGGGCCTGTGTTGTCTCAAGGGTCATCTTCTGGTTAGTGGCAACCATGTGCCTTCTTCTCTAAAAAATTATCGTCGGCCGTAAGGAACTATGATTTAGGCAATAGAGAACTTCTGGCCATCAAGTAGGTTTTTGAGGAGTGGCAACACTTTTTGGAGGGGGCAGTACACCCTGTCACTGTCTTTACTGATCATATAAATCTGTTGTACCTTGATTCCGCTAAACATCTTAATCTTAGGGTACCGTCACACTCAGCGACGCAGCAGCGATCCCGACAATGATACGACCTGGCAGGGATCGTTGCTGTGTCGCTTTGTAGTCGCTGGTGAGATGCCAAACAGTCAAATCACGCCAACGATGCAGCAACGATACAGCGACCCGTAGCGACCTTTGTAACGATGTCAGCGGTCGTTTGGACCCTGTCACATAGCAGCTTTGCTGACGATGCAGAGCTCAATGTGGGATGTACTGTGTGATGCTGTAGTGACAGAAGCGTGCATTTGCGATGCCTTTTCCGCGCCCAGTCTGCTCCGATTGGTGGTCGCAACTGCGTCCTGATTGGCGACTATGCCTTAAAAGAGGACTACAATGCAAGAGCTTTCGTGCTTTGTAGCAGACTTCATGCTGCTTTGCAGATCGTAGTAGTGTTCCCCCCTGCGACTCCACAGCGACGTCAGTGTACCTTTGCTATTCATCGGATATTCTAGCATTTATTCTCTGAGCACGGTAGGTATCATTTGGGGTCTCAAATGCGTTTCCATTTTAACCTAATTTTACATTAAGTTATAGGACACCTAACTATTGTCTATTGTCTGCTCTCATTGCTCTGGTGGGAGGGAAGGCTTGGCTTCTATAGGTGTACATATGCCTTTTCATCGGCAGCCATTTTAGGGGGTCTCGGGTGGGGTCTCAAATACGTTTCCATTGTAACTAATTGGAAATTAAGTTATAGGACACCAAACTATTGTCTATTGTCTGCTCTCATTGCTCTGGTGGGAGGGAGGGCTTGCCTTCTATAGGTGTACGTATGCCTTTTCATCGGCAGCCATTTTAGGGGGTCTCGGGTGGGGTCTCAAATACGTTTCCATTTAACCTAATTTTAAATTAAGTTATAGGACACCTAACTATTGTCCATTGTCTGCTATCATTGCTCTGGTGGGAGGGAGGGCTTGGGTTCTATAGGTGTACATATTCCTTTTCATGGGCAGCCATTTTAGGGGGTCTCGGGTGGGGTCTCAAATACGTTTCCATTTAACCTAATTTTAAATAAAGTTATAGCACACCTACCTATTGTCTGTTGTCAGCTGTCACTGCTCTGGTGGGGGGAGGGAGGGCTTGGCTTCTATCTGTGTACATATGCTTTTCATGGCAGCCATTTTAGGGGGTCTTGTGTGCAAAAACCAAACAAACAGTAGTGCGGTTCAAATGGTATTTGTTACTTTTTAAAGATGTTCCATGTATGCTAACTGTATGCTATTCTTTTTTTCAGATGTCTTTCAATACCGAAGAATTCGTCAGAGAATTGATTGACTTGTACCGGTCTCTGCCCTGCCTTTGGCAGATTAAATTGGCTGAGTACTGCAATCGGAATAAAAAAAGGGAGGCATATGAGAAGCTGATTGCCCTCTTTAAGCGCCATAATCCGTCCGAGAAGGTGGATGAGAGTGTTGTTAGGAAAAAGATCCAAGGTCTACGTACCGTGTATAAAAAAGAGCTGAACAAGGTGGAGAAGTCAAGGAAGTCAGGTGCCGGCACAGATGAGGTTTATGTGCCTTGTTGTGGTACTATGACTTGCTTGGCTTCACCCGTGACCAGGAGCTACAGTACCTCGGACAATGCTTTGTGGAATGCGGCCTACCCTGGAACAAGACCCTGAGATCCAGAGTGACTCCCCTGTAGAAGATGTAAGTACTTTTTTGCTTCCCTGTAAATAGCATTTAAACTTGGTATGTACATGCCACAGTTGAATAGAAAATATTAACTAAGGTTTCACCTGTTTAATTCTGCAGTTTACAAAAGATATCCCTTCCAGTTCAGATAAGTACACTCCTTTACTATTTTCGCCCCCCTGAGTTCTCATAATGTTGAATGACATTTCATATTCTATACTGCTATTGCCGCCCCTCACATTTATTTCCAGTGCATGTTTACCCATGCTGGTCACAATACATCCAATGCCAACATATTTCTGTGGTGTGGTGCTGGATGTTGTAAAAATTTGTTTGGGTTTTGCTTTAACAATAATTTTATGTTCCCGCAGCAACGTCAGCAAGAACTCTCGCCACAAAGAACTGATGACATCACTGAACCAATTATGGAGGAGGCTGGTGAGGGGTCGAGTCAAGACCCTGCACCCTGTACTGTACCTAGGCGGACAAATTCACGGAAGAGAAAGGCCACCCTGTCGCCATCAGCTGATCTAATGTCTTTCGTCAACAAAATTTTACATCAGCAGGCCAACAACATGGACAGCTTTACCTACTTTGCGTCTCATAGACTGCGTAAGCTGGATGAGACACAAAGGATCCATGCGGAAAGAGTTATTTTTGAGACTTTGAGCAAAGCAGAAGCCGGGCAACTGGCCGATACATCTACAGTTAAAAGTGGGATCGATAGTGATCCTTTCCAATGTTAGTGGACACAAAATACGGACCCACTATGTAGCACGCCAGTGCGGGGGTTTTGGCCTCCACAAAACCTGCCGCTTGTACCCCCCCACAGTATCCAGTATTTACCCATTCTTTTACTTCCGAAATGTCTTCACCGCCCAGGCCAGGATATGAACACTTGTAAGGACATTTGCCTTTAGTTTTTGGTTTTAAGTTTCTTTTTTACATAGTTGATTAATTGTTCAATTGTTCAAATATTTGTTTGCAATAAAAATGCTTTTTGCTTAAAACTTGCTGCCTGACTTCAGCATATAGTTATTTGCAGGCATACTTGGCGGGGTAATGGGCTGGGTGATCTATACAGATGCATAGCTATAATGGGTGTGAGTGAGGAAACATGTAATTTTTTTTCTTTAAACAAATAGGATGGGTTGAGGGTAGGTCAGGTCCGCCATCAGGGCGGCACTCAAGCTTAAGATGCCCAGATATAATGGGAGTGTTTTTAATATTTTAGTTTATTATTTTTTTAAAATGTAGAAAGTGTTATAACAATGTTTTTTTTAAGGGGTTTTCTTTTGTTTGTTTTCATAGTTGGATTTTTGGTTTTTGAAAGAAGTTGACACTGCTGCAGTTATAAAGTATTACTGTATATATTTTTTATATATTTAGAAAATATATATGCATATATATAAATTTATATATATAAAAAAAGACAAACTATTTACATAAAAAAAAATAATAATAACATACAACAAAAAAAATTTAATTATTGGCTGCCCCCCTGGTGGAGGCCAGCCACGAACCTCTCCAGCATCACCCCATGGTCATACATAGCTGCCATCATCCGCCGGTGGGAGGCCAACAGGTCCTGTGCGGTGGGGATTTCTCTGGAGGGAATGGTAAAAGTTAACCAGGCAATTCTGTTGCAACATCAACTTAAGTAACATGTTTGCTGTTTAACACTTATGGTTTTGGGGCGTTCATCTGCACACCGCTGACACACTGCGCCGACTACAAAAAGGTACACCGGACACTTTTCCCCACCTCTCCTCACTGACAGGCGGTGGACTCCGCGTCACAGGATTCCCTCTTTATCTGAACTCTCTGGGTAAGTGCACCATCATTTCAGCCGCTGTACTTCATTTGTTGCTGTTTTCCCTAGCGTTCCTGACTTGCGCCCATTCTTGTTTAATTCATTCAATTTCCACCGCAGCCATCACAGTCAGTTTTGACTGACCACGTATTTCTTTATACTGGTATGTGATTTCTACTTTAACCCTTTCAACACCACCTGTTATGTCTGCTTCGTTTCTTCTTGATACAAGTACCTTCCTTACCACAATCCCTACTATTAGTCCTGTACCACCTGACATCCTCCTGGTCTCGTTTGACATTAAGAACTTGTATACATCCATACCCCACTCAGATGGTATATTATCCACACGTCGTCTGTTAACCATCTCTGACATACACCCAGACCAAATCGACCTTTGCTGTGACCTTCTTTCTTTAGTCTTGACTAAAAATTTCTTCCTTTTCGAAGACACCTATTACCTCCAGACAAAAGGCACAGCAAAGCGCTCGAACGTCGCACCACCTTATGCAAATGCATACATGGCCCACTTTGAGGACACTTTGATCTATACTAATGACCTTTTCCATACCCATGCCCTGGTATGGAAAAGATATATAGATGATAGCTTCTGTGTATGGAAGGGAGATCCTGCATCCTTAGAAGATTTCTTCACTTTTCTCAGAACATCCTGGCCTGGCCTTGATTTTACAATGACATACAATACTCACCAACTTAACTTTCTGGACACCTTAGTGGTGAAGGATCCTTTAGGTAACCTAACAACCGACCTATGCTCAAAACCTACAGACAGGAATAGCTTACTCCATTTTGACAGCTTTCGCCCTACTAGGATAAAGAATTCCATTCCACTTTCACAGATACAGAGAGTCACTAGAATAGTCTCCAATCCGAATTCTCTCCAACTACGTATCAGGGAAATGCAATCCAGATTTCTAGCGAGGGGTTACCCACCCCATACCTTGGAACCTATTGACATTACTTCCAGAAGTAGGGATAAGAACATGGGTAACCGTATCCCATTTGTGCATGACTACCACCCGTCAGCATACAGAATCCACACAGCCATACGCAAACACTGGCATATTTTACGAACTGCCCACCCCAGAGTAGAGGCATTTAAACTACCTTTTCTACCATGCTTCAGGAGGGCACGTAACATACGTTATACTCTAATCCGAGCAGAAATTGGCTCCAATAAACCCACCATGACCCAACGGTTTTTACATTATCCCAAAATGGGGATTTTTCCTTGTCTCAACTGGCACCAGTGTAATAACATTCTCAAGGGCAACATTGTACATCACCCATACACTGGGAAAAGATACACCATTAATCAGTTTTTTACTTGCAACTCTAATTTTGTGATATACCTGATCAAATGCCCTTGTGGTCTTCTCTATATTGGCGAAACCACCCAGTGCATAAAGGACAGAATTTCTAAGCACAAGTCCACCATCCGGTGTAAGAACTTACTCCTTCCTATCCCGTACCACTTCATTTCTAAGGGACACAACGTGTCACAGTTACGATTCCAAGTGCTGGAACACATCCCCCCACCACGTCGTGGTGGTGATCGCATATCCTTGCTCAAACGCAGGGAAGCCTTTTGGATACATGCACTCAATACTCTCTCCCCCAAGGGACTTAATAGAGATTATGATCTCCAAGCCTTCCTATGATCTCTCGTCTTATTATGTGATATTACATCTTCCCATTATACATTATTATGAAATGCTGTTTTTCAATTGTAAGTTTTATTAATATGTGCTCTGACTTTTCTCTTTTCTTACAGAACTGCATCTATTGATTTAATTATGGGATGTCCTTATTCCCGTTTTGTCCTATTATCCACATCACTATGGATCCTCCACATCCACTCAGTGCTATTTGTATTTATTCTCTGTGACACTCAAGCACCAGCTCCCTGGAATGCACTGTGCAGCCTCCGTCAGTCTGTGGAACGCGGAGTGACATCACTTCCGGTCCTTGGAATGCAGACGTCACTTCTGGTCTTCTATTTCCGGTCCTCGTTCATCTGCACGCCGCTGACACGCTGCGCCGACTATAAATAGGTGCACCGGGCACTTTTCCCCACCTCTCCTCACTGACAGGCGGTGGACTCCACGTCACAGGATTCCCCTTTTTATCTGAACTCTCTGGGTAAGTGCACCATCATTTCAGCCGCTGTACTTCATTTGTTGCTGTTTTCACTAGCGTTCCTGACTTGCGCCCATTCTTGTTTAATTCATTCAATTTCCACCGCAGCCATCACAGTCAGTTTCCACTGACCACGTATTTATACTGGTATGTGATTTCTACCTTAACCCTTTCAACACCACCTGTTATGTCCTATGAGGACCGGTTACAGGATTTGGGAATGTTTAGCTTGCAAAAAAGAAGACTGAGAGGAGACTTAATATCTGTCTACAAATATCTCAAGGGCTGTCACATTGTAGAAGGATCATCTTTATTCTCATTTGCACAAGGAAAGACTAGAAGAAATGGGATGAACCTGAATGGGAGGAGACGCAGATTAGATATTAGAAAAAACTTTTTGACAGTTAGCGTGATCAATGAGTGGAACAGGCTGCCATGAGAAGTGGTGAGTTCTCCTTCAATGGAAGTCTTCAAACAGAGGCTGAACAGACATCTGTCTGGGATGATTTAGTGAATCCTGCTTTGAGCAGGGGTTGGAACAGATGACCCAGGAGGTCTCTTACAAATCTACCATTCTATGATTCTATGTATAGTTTATATGCGCCATTCACTTTTTACAGATCACTATCAGACGCAGTCTGTTGGTTCTCTCTTTCTTTTTGCACAGCATCTGGACAGACACTACTGTCTTTAGCTAGGTCCTTTTCCTAGCCCTACATCAGGTATACCATATGTTCCTATTTCCTATAATGAGCATAATGATGGAAATAACCCCCCTCTGGGTTGTTCCTTACGTTTTCCCCTACTTTATATACCTTGACATGACCATTTTTGACTTTTGCATATACTTTGGTTTTGTAATATTTTTCTTCCAGTTGGTATACTGCGGATTGATTATGATTTTGTGTTGATTATTTTTCTTAATTTTCCCTCATTGTAGTACACTGATGAAGGTCTCCTGACCGAAACGTTTGTACTAAGTGACTACTGTATGTATTAAAATTACTCTTTTCATACCACTCACTGGAGTGTGCCCAGTTTTCATTATATATACTCCCAAGGTTTGGGCACCTACTGTGGCACCTCTTTTACAGGCTGTGGAAGCATTTATTATACTTAGTCACGCTCCTCTAGGCTCTCCGCGGTCCGTGGCACAGTGGTTCCACAAACCACGTCCGTGCCATATATACAGGGTGGTCCAAAAGTAGGTGGACAGAAAATAATAACATTTATTTTGATTTATATATAAAATTATATTTACTAGCATAAGCATAACATTGACAATTAAATTTTATTCTGAACAATAATACAAAAGCCCTTAAATTTTATCAACGCAGGTGCTCAAACTGTTTTCCATCACAATTTGCACACCTTTGAAGTCTGTCTCCCCCTTCATAACCCTATTACACATACTGTCCACCTACTTTTGGACCACCCTGTATATATATATATATATATATACATGTATACATACAGTTGAATCTAGAGGCTTACATACACTATATAAAAAGACATATATGCATGTTTTTCTCATTATCTGACATGTAGTGTTGAGCATTCCGATACCGCAAGTATCGGGTATCGGCCGATATTCGCGTTATCGGAATTCCGATACTTAATTCCGATACTTTTTCAATATCGTATACCGGAATCGGAAGTTCCCATAATTCTTTGAGAGGCAATGTGATTTTAGTCAGCCAATGAGGAATCCTACGAAGTGTGGGCACATCCTGTAATGCTGCGGTCATCTTAACTAATGGCATGGCTGTGATTGGCTGCTGAAATGATGTCAGAATGCACTATAAAAGGCGCCGCCGCCATTTTAGCGTCACTGTGCTGTGAACTCAGTAAGGGACAGAACGCTACTCTGCTCACTCTGAGGGACAGTTAGATATTGCGATTTTGTGTACTACTGTGCTTGAGGCAGGCTAGTTTACCAACCGCTGTGTAAAGCTTCATTTTGCCAGTGTTGTTTTAACAGCTCTGTGCAAGGTGTGTGTGTGACAGTGCAGGTGACGCTGCAGTTTGCTCTGCATCCACCGCTGTTTGTAGGCATCTGCACGTGTCACTGACTCTTTTTTTTTTTTTGATTTTATTTAGTGGAATTGGTGCAGCTCCATTATATTAGAAAAAAATCAAATCTATTAGTGTGACGTGCTTCCATCCGTATACAATACATTGGTTGCAAACACTATAGAAGTACAGAAAGGAGCCTTTCACAGCTACTGAACAGTTGTCTGCAGGGTTTACTGTAGTCTGTGAGCTTTTAATTTTGTGAGTGCAGATTACGCTCCAGTTAGTTCTTCAACCACTGCCGGTTGTAGTCTGCTGAGCGTGTCACTGCCTCATCCTTCACATTTTTCTCTAATTGGTGCTGCTCCATTTTAGTGGAAAAAAATCTAATCTATTAGTGTGACGCGCTTCCATCTGTATACAATACATTGGTTGCAAACACTATAGAAGTACACAAAGGGGCCTTTAACAGCTACTGAACAGTTGTGTTTCAGTGTTCACTGTAGTCTGTGAGCTTTTCATTTTGTGAGTGCAGATTACGCTCCAGTTTGTTCTTCAACCACTGCCGGTTGTAGTCTGCTGAGCGTGTGTCACTGCCTCATCCTTCACATTTTTCTCTAATTGGTGCTGCTCCATTTTAGTGGAAAAAAATCTAATCTATTAGTGTGACGCGCTTCCATCCGTATACAATACATTGGTTGCAAACACTATAGAAGTACACAAAGGGGCCTTTAACAGCTACTGAACAGTTGTGTTTCAGTGTTCACTGTAGTCTGTGAGCTTTTCATTTTGTGAGTGCAGATTACGCTCCAGTTTGTTCTTCAACCACTGCCGGTTGTAGTCTGCTGAGCGTGTGTCACTGCCTCATCCTTCACATTTTTCTCTAATTGGTGCTGCTCCATTTTAGTGGAAAAAAATCTAATCTATTAGTGTGACGCGCTTCCATCCGTATACAGTACATTGGTTGCAAACACTATAGAAGTACACAAAGGGGCCTTTAACAGCTACTGAACAGTTGTGTTTCAGTGTTCACTGTAGTCTGTGAGCTTTTCATTTTGTGAGTGCAGATTACGCTCCAGTTTGTTCTTCAACCACTGCCGGTTGTAGTCTGCTGAGCGTGTGTCACTGCCTCATCCTTCACATTTTTCTCTAATTGGTGCTGCTCCATTTTAGTGGAAAAAAATCTAATCTATTAGTGTGACGCGCTTCCATCCGTATACAATACATTGGTTGCAAACACTATAGAAGTACACAAAGGGGCCTTTAACAGCTACTGAACAGTTGTGTTTCAGTGTTCACTGTATCTGTGAGCTTTTCATTTTGTGAGTGCAGATTACGCTCCAGTTTGTTCTTCAACCACTGCCGGTTGTAGTCTGCTGAGCGTGTGTCACTGCCTCATCCTTCACATTTTTCTCTAATTGGTGCTGCTCCATTTTAGTGGAAAAAAATCTAATCTATTAGTGTGACGCGCTTCCATCCGTATACAATACATTGGTTGCCAACACTATAGAAGTACACAAAGGGGCCTTTAACAGATACTGAACAGTTGTCTGCAGGGTTCACTGTAGTCTGTGAGGAATAACCACACTTAGGCCTTATAACTTTTCTGACTTTCTTTATCAATCTACCAAGATGAAGAAGTCAGTGAGTAAGGCACGTGGTCGTGGTCGTGGCCGTGGATTTGCAGCAGGGAGAGGACGTGGGGATTCTGTGGCTGCTGCCGCACCCAGTGACACAGCATCCACCAGTTTTCCCCGTGAGCGTTCCTTTATGCGCACTTTTGTAGGAGCTCAGCGTACCCCCCTGCTGCGTCAAGAACAAATTGAGACCGTTGTTGGTTGGATGGCAGCCAATGCATCGACTTCAATACCTTCCACCTCCTCTCAGGACCACAGCACTGTTGAACAACCATCAGTCTCTTCACCGCCTGCCAAATTGCCCAGGCAGTCAGAGAGCTCTGTACAGGAGCCAGCTGAGTCTCTGCTTCTGTTCTCAGAATCTGTTGGCTTGCAAACAGGGGCCCAGCTAAGCAGCATTCTGGAATGTGAAGAAGAGGCAGTATGCAGTGATGCGCAACAGCTGTGTCTCTCTGAATCTGAAGAGGCGGGTGAGCCAGTGCCGATGGTCAGCACACCGCAGAACGCATCTGATGATGATGAGACTCAGTTGCCAGTTTCTGTTGAGCATGGTGCTGGCCAGACCACCCAACAACAGCAGGTGTTGGAAGAGGGTAGTGGTGGAGATGATGAGGTCCAAGACCCAACATGGCGTGAGGAACAGGAAGGTGGTGGGAGCAGCTCTGAGGAAGAGATTGCCCCAACGGTCCAAACAGTAGGGAGAGGTAGGCTGCAGACTCGCTTGCCTGTAGCCTCCAGTTTGGCACCCGTTCGGAGCAGTTCTCTTACAACAGCCAAACCGGGCGCTCCCAGGACTTGCTCTGCGTGGTCCTTTTTTGATACAGTTGCAGATGATATTTGCTATGTCAAATGCAAGCTGTGTAATCAAAAAATTAAAAGAGGTAAAAGTGTCAGTAACCTTAATACAACAAATATGTGGAAACATGTGCGGTCAAAGCACTTTGTTGAGTTACAAAGACACACTGGAGATGTAGGCCAACCTACAGCAGCACCTACATCTTCAGCTCGTGTTGGAGCCTCTTCCTCCAGTTCACACACAGGTGTTTCGGCTTTCTCACAGGATCGCCATGGAAGAACCTCTGTCACTGTTGTCCAGAGACACAGTGTTATTCCACGCACAGCTGCAAGTTCCCTGTCATCCTCACACACCCAGGCCACAAAACAGCCATCGGTAGCACAGGCATGGGATAAAAGACGGCCATACTCGGCAAACCATCCACGAGCACAGGCTCTGAATGCTGGCATTGCAAAACTCCTGTCCCTTGAAATGCTGTCATTCAGGCTGGTGGAGACTGACAGTTTCCGTGAATTAATGGCATTGGCAGTCCCACAATACAATGTGCCCAGCCGATTTTATTTCAGCAGGCAAGCCGTCCCTGGTCTGCAAAAGCATGTTGAGGCAAAAATTAAACATGCGCTACTAAACGCCGTCAGTAGCAAGGTCCACCTGACCACCGATGCGTGGACCAGTACCCATGGCCAGGGACGATACCTTTCACTCACTGCCCATTGGGTGAATGTTGTGGAGCCGGGTACAGATCTTGCGAGTGGCGCTGTACGTGTTCTGCCAACTCCAAGGATTGCCGGAATTAAGTCTGTCCACATTGACTCCTCCTCCTACTCCAGTTCCTCAGAATCATCGCTGCAGGAGCCATCACGGTCTACCTCCACATGGACCCGTGGACGCTTACCTGATGCGACCGATATGAGCACAGCCGTGGCCAAACGGCAACAGGCCGTTCTGAAATTAATTTACATGGGGAATCGAAGCCACACAGCGCAGGAGGTCTGGAATGCCATCAAGCAGGAGAGCGACGTGTGGTTTTTGCCAGCGAATCTCCAGCCAGGCTTGGTAGTGTGTGACAATGGCCGAAATCTGGTGGCAGCTCTGGGCCTTGGCAAACTCACTCACATACCATGTCTGGCACATGTGCTCAACTTGGTCGTGCAGAGTTTTTTGAGGGACTATCCGGATCTTGATGCACTGCTGCACAAGGTCCGCCTAGAGTGCGCTCACTTGCGACGTTCCAGCATGGCCAGATCGCGCATTGCAGCTCTGCAACGCAGATTGCGCCTTCCTGAACATCGCATCATATGTGACGTATCCACCAGGTGGAATTCAACGTTACATATGTTGGAGCGGTTGTGTGAGCAGCAGCCAGCAGTAATGGAGTATCAGCTGCATCAGGCGCAAGCAACACGCAATTTGCGCCGTCCACACTTCACCATTAATGAGTGGGCCACTATGAAGGACATGTGCCACGTTTTGCGTGCGTTTGATGAGTCAACGCGGATGGCGAGTGCAGATGATGCACTAGTCAGCCTGACTGTCCCCCTTATCTGCCTGCTTCAAAAAACACTGCAAGCAATAAGGGATGAGGTTTTGGAAGAGGTGGAGGATGAGGAGTCACAAATTCCATCACCTTCTGGAAAGTCAGCGCAACGTGGTTCCTCACAAAGGGCTGGGCAGGGCTCACTTTGTGAGGAGGATGAGGAGGAGGAGTCAATGGAGGAGGAAGACATCGCTCCAGAGGGAGGTACATAACGCTCTAGTCAGTATGTAGAGCGAGGGTGGGGTGATGCAGAGCAGGCAGAGATGACGCCTCTTGCAGAGGACAGCGTTTCTTTGCCAGTTGGGAGTCTGCAGCACATGGTTGATTTCATGCTGCAGTGCCTAAGAAACGACCGCCGCATCGCCCACATTCTCACGACGTCTGATTATTGGGTGTACACCCTCCTAGACCCTCGCTACCGGGACAACGTCAAAAGCCTCATCACACCGTTGAACCGGGAGCGTAAAATGCGGGAGTACCAAGACACACTGGTGCAATCCCTAATGTTCTACCTTACTGCCGAGAGCACTGCTGCTGCTACTGCTTTACAAAGCAGCTCTGTGCGTCGAGGCAGTGTAGAGAGCTCTGCAACAAGAGGGAGCACACGCAGTGCCTCTGCACAGGGAAAGACCAGTATGTTAAAAATGTGGCAAAGTTTTGTGGCAGCGCCACAAATGTCTACACCATCCGAGAGGGCTCCAGTCAGCGGGAGGCAACGTATCCGTCAGATGGTGACAGACTACTTGGCTTTGCCTCTCAGTGTACTCCCAGATGGCTCTTCCCCATTCAAGTTTTGGGTCTCTAAGCTGGATACATGGCCAGAGCTTAGCCAGTATGCATTGGAGGTGCTGGCTTGCCCTGCTGCCAGTGTATTATCGGAGCGCGTCTTTAGTGCTGCAGGTGGTGTACTAACAGACCGTCGCATGCGACTATCCTCCGATAATGTAGACCGGCTTACTTTTCTGAAAATGAACAAGGCATGGATCTCGCCAGAATTTGTCTGTCCGTTTTCAGATTAAATAACTGGTTCGCAACGTTATCCATGTCTCCTGTTATGTTCATCTTTCTACCACCTGAACTCTACTCCCTGGGCTCCAACACTGCCAGTTGCTGCTCAGAAGTGTCGTGTCCACAGAACAAAACACAAGCTCTACTGTTAGTGGGGTTCAGTAACGCCAGCTGTTCCCCTGCTGTGTCAACGGCAAGAAGTCTCCTGTTCCCGACACATGGACAGAAAAACACATGACCAACTTGCTCCAAATAGGGAAGAGCCGTCACCCTGCTTGTTATGCTGAAAACATGAAATTGTGAAGTTTTGCAGGCCTAGAATGATAAATTTTAATGACAAATATGGACAAATAATAATTTGTCATCACAGCGCATATCTGCACATGTCTATTAGAAATGGTAACAAAAAATAAAACATAGTCTACTCTTCACATTTTGAAATTAATGCATAAAAGTACATTTCATACTTATGAATTAATGCTTTTTAAGGAACTTTATCTGTACCTGTAAGATAATGCAGTCAATGGATGTACGAATCATTAAATCCTCATCATCATCATCACGAGTTTTATTTATGACAGACATTATAAAATACACATACTGATGCCAACTGTAACTTCAAACACCATATATGAAATGGCCAGCATGTAAACATGGTAATAATGTCCAATAATAAATTATTACATCTAGAAAGTGCATCATGCATACTGACAATAGGTTGTTATACCTGCAAGTGCTGTTGAAACAACCACAAGAGATATAAATTAATACTGGTATATAGGTATCACATTCACAGTGCATAGTTACTCATGGACAATGTTGATGTAATACTGTATCTCAATTAAGTCAGCGTGAACCATTAGGCTTGTTAGTCTTGTACATTGTTAAAGAGGGAACGTAATTTTTTTGTTTGTCATAGGTGGAGTATTACACATTAAATTATTACTGCTGTATTTTTTTTTGCGTCCCTAGTGCGCAAGAACGCAGCCTAACCTCACATTTTATAGTCAGCTAATTGCCACACGCTACCCTACCCTACGCGTGACAGTAGGAAGGTAGTGTTGTTGGATAAAGCTTTGCGCAACCAGACATTCTTTTACCCTCTTCAACACTCTACAAGCAAAAAATACATGATTTCAGCCACAGACTTTATTGACGTACAGTATAACATCGGCATTACCCATCAGAGGCTGTCCACTGTCTGATACAGACATAGAATATACCTTTGCTATCCGTAGCCTTTGTTTCACCTACACTTGCAGGCACACACTTAAATTGTGACAAACAATGCCTAATGTTTTTTTAAATGGTTATTTTTTATCGTACATTATTGTGTCATCAATCATCACATTGATGAGTCCATGCTGGACATGTCATACATGCTATAGAAAGTTACGATTTTATGAACTTAAATAATTGAAATGTCTGTGACTGTCACATAAAATTTGCGATGATGATGATGAGTGACTATTACAAAATCCATTGTCTTCACTATGTTATGGTTTAACATAGCGTTCCTTAAGCATTATTCATAAAAAAAAAAATGGACTTTTATTCTTACATTTACAACACTATATTTTGTTACCAATTTTTTGGGTGTTGTGTTGGTCCATTTTTTTTTGGCATGTGCATATATGCGTTTATATTTGTATTTTCTTTATTTTTCCTTCTTGAAATTAGAAAACATGTGTATCTTTGTACCGTGTTAGCCAGTAGATAGAAAAATATTTAGACTTCAGAGTCAGCAGTGGTTGATACCTTTTAATGGATAACTGAAAAGATGGAAACAAATTGCAAGCTTTCAAGGCTACTCACGTCTCTTCATCAGGCAAAGACTAAATAAAAAAATTAAGCATCACATATTTCTATACACAACAGGACACAGGAATAGTGCAATAGGTAAGACAAGTAAGTGACGTGTATCAGAACTGTCATTATCTCACAGGGATGAACATAAATATTGGAACAGTTCCTACATAAGGATAGAAAGTTTGATTGCCCTCTCATTGGCTTTTTTTTGTTGGGTTTTCATGACCCTGGAAGGGCATAGACGCAGATTCCTTAATTGATATAGAATGACATAAATCCATGTGATCTATTCATTCCATCACTAACAGTGTCAAAGGTCATGATGAGCTTATATTCTGAAACCTTTGTACGTTTCTCATATTTAAAGTTATATTTTAATACCAGTAATTCCATATCCATCATGCTATGACCGGGCATACAAAAGTCTTTTGCCACAGGTAAATTCATTAATTTATCTCTGATTGTGTGGCGCTGATAATTCATCCTTGTTCTCCTTTTTGTTGCCGGTCTCCCCTCACTTGTCCCTCCCTCACTTGTCTTAGCTATTCCTGTGTCCTGTTGTGTGTAGAAATATGTGATTCTTCATTTTTGGCTTTACTCTTAGCCTGATGAAGACACCTGAGTAGTCTCGAAAGCTTTGAATTTGTTACCATATTTTCAGTTAGCCATTAAACGTTATCAACCACAGAGGACTGTCAAGTATAAATATTTTTCTATTCTTGTAATTGAAATTCATCATTTTATTGTCGTAGTAAAACTTCATTTATTCTTGTTTGAAGTACATACATTTGCAATGGCCACGTAACAAGGCAATAACTCAATATTTTATGCCTACACCCTCCTTGACCCTGGGTTACAACACCGCCAGTTGTTTCTCGGAAGTGCTGTTAGCACAGTCTACACTTGCTCCCGTGTTACTGGGGTTCAGTAATGTCAGCTGTTCCCCTGCTGTGTGAACGGCAAACAGTCCTGCTGCCTCCACCATGTTTTCTTCTCATCCCTGGGTTACAACACCGCCAGTTGTTTCTCAGAAGTGCTGTTAGCACAGTCTACACTTGCTCCTGTGTTACTGGGGTTCAGTAATGTCAGCTGTTCCCTGCTGTGTGAACGGCAAAAAGTCCTGCTGCCTCCACCATGTTCTCTTCTCATCCCTGGGTTACAACACCGCCAGTTGTTTCTCGGAAGTGCTGTTAGCACAGTCTACACTTGCTCCCGTGTTACTGGGGTTCAGTAATGTCAGCTGTTCCCCTGCTGTGTGAATGGCAAACAGTCCTGCTGCCTCCACCATGTTCTCTTCTCATCCCTGGGCTACAACACCGCCAGTTGTTTCTCGGAAGTGCTGTTAGCACAGTCTACACTTGCTCCTGTGTTACTGGGGTTCAGTAATGTCAGCTGTTCCCCTGCTGTGTGAACGGCAAAAAGTCCTGCTGCCTCCACCATGTTCTCTTCTCATCCCTGGGTTACAACACCGCCAGTTGTTTCTCGGAAGTGCTGTTAGCACAGTCTACACTTGCTCCCGTGTTACTGGGGTTCAGTAATGTCAGCTGTTCCCCTGCTGTGTGAACGGCAAACAGTCCTGCTGCCTCCACCATGTTCTCTTCTCATCCCTGGGCTACAACACCGCCAGTTGTTTCTCGGAAGTGCTGTTAGCACAGTCTACACTTGCTCCTGTGTTACTGGGGTTCAGTAATGTCAGCTGTTCCCCTGCTGTGTGAACGGCAAAAAGTCCTGCTGCCTCCACCATGTTCTCTTCTCATCCCTGGGTTACAACACCGCCAGTTGTTTCTCGGAAGTGCTGTTAGCACAGTCTACACTTGCTCCTGTGTTACCTGGGTTCAGTAATGTCAGCTGTTCCCCTGCTGTGTGAACGGCAAAAAGTCCTGCTGCCTCCACCATGTTCTCTTCTCATCCCTGGGTTACAACACCGCCAGTTGTTTCTCAGAAGTGCTGTTAGCACAGTCTACACTTGCTCCTGTGTTACTGGGGTTCAGTAATGTCAGCTGTTCCCCTGCTGTGTGAACGGCAAAAAGTCCTGCTGCCTCCACCATGTTCTCTTCTCATCCCTGGGCTACAACACCGCCAGTTGTTTCTCGGAAGTGCTGTTAGCACAGTCTACACTTGCTCCTGTGTTACCGGGGTTCAGTAATGTCAGCTGTTCCCCTGCTGTGTGAACGGCAAACAGTCCTGCTGCCTCCACCATGTTCTCTTCTCATCCCTGGGTTACAACACCGCCAGTTGTTTCTCGGAAGTGCTGTTAGCACAGTCTACACTTGCTCCTGTGTTACTGGGGTTCAGTAATGTCAGCAGTTCCCCTGCTGTGTGAACGGCAAAAAGTCCTGCTGCCTCCACCATGTTCTCTTCTCATCCCTGGGTTACAACACCGCCAGTTGTTTCTCGGAAGTGCTGTTAGCACAGTCTACACTTGCTCCTGTGTTACTGGGGTTCAGTAATGTCAGCTGTTCCCCTGCTGTGTGAACGGCAAAAAGTCCTGCTGCCTCCACCATGTTCTCTTCTCATCCCTGGGTTACAACACCGCCAGTTGTTTCTCGGAAGTGCTGTTAGCACAGTCTACACTTGCTCCCGTGTTACTGGGGTTCAGTAATGTCAGCTGTTCCCCTGCTGTGTGAACGGCAAACAGTCCTGCTGCCTCCACCATGTTCTCTTCTCATCCCTGGGCTACAACACCGCCATTTGTTCCTCGGAAGTGCTGTTAGCACAGTCTACACTTGCTCCTGTGTTTACTGGGGTTCAGTAATGTCAGCTGTTCCCCTGCTGTGTGAACGGCAAAAAGTCCTGCTGCCTCCACCATGTTCTCTTCTCATCCCTGGGTTACAACACCGCCAGTTGTTTCTCGGAAGTGCTCTTAGCACAGTCTACACCTGCTCCCGTGTTACTGGGGTTCAGTAATGTCAGCTGTTCCCCTGCTGTGTGAACGGCAAACAGTCCTGCTGCCTCCACCATGTTCTCTTCTCATCCCTGGGCTACAACACCGCCATTTGTTCCTCGGAAGTGCTGTTAGCACAGTCTACACTTGCTCCTGTGTTACTGGGGTTCAGTAATGTCAGCTGTTCCCCTGCTGTGTGAACGGCAAAAAGTCCTGCTGCCTCCACCATGTTCTCTTCTCATCCCTGGGTTACAACACCGCCAGTTGTTTCTCGGAAGTGCTGTTAGCACAGTCTACACCTGCTCCCGTGTTACTGGGGTTCAGTAATGTCAGCTGTTCCCCTGCTGTGTGAACGGCAAACAGTCCTGCTGCCTCCACCATGTTCTCTTCTCATCCCTGGGCTACAACACCGCCAGTTGTTTCTCGGAAGTGCTGTTAGCACAGTCTACACTTGCTCCTGTGTTACTGGGGTTCAGTAATGTCAGCTGTTCCCCTGCTGTGTGAACGGCAAACAGTCCTGCTGCCTCCACCATGTTCTCTTCTCATCCCTGGGTTACAACACCGCCAGTTGTTTCTCAGAAGTGCTGTTAGCACAGTCTACACTTGCTCCTGTGTTACTGGGGTTCAGTAATGTCAGCTGTTCCCCTGCTGTGTGAACGGCAAACAGTCCTGCTGCCTCAACTTTAATTTCCATGGGTACCTTCTGCTACCCATCCGGGTTCCAGTACCGTCAGCTGGTTCTCCGCAGTGCCTTTGGCCTAGGTGCCTCCATGTCGGTATCCGAGTTCCAGCAACGTCTGCTGGTCCTTGGTAGTGCTTTGGAGCACAGGTACCTCCTGCTTAGTAACCGTGTCCCAGTAACGTCAGCTGGTCCTCGGTTGTGCCATTGGCTCTTTTCCTTCTGCTGACCCTCCGGGTTCCAGCACAGTCAGCTGGTCCTCGTTACTTTCATTGGCTCTTGTACCTTCTGCTACCCATCCGGGTTCCAGTACCGTCAGCTGGTTCTCCGCAGTGCCTTTGGCCTAGGTGCCTCCATGTCGGTATCCGAGTTCCAGCAACGTCTGCTGGTCCTTGGTAGTGCTTTGGAGCACAGGTACCTCCTGCTTAGTAACCGTGTCCCAGTAATGTCAGCTGGTCCTCGGTTGTGCCATTGGCTCTTTTCCTTCTGCTGACCCTCCGGGTTCCAGCACAGTCAGCTGGTCCTCGTTACTTTCATTGGCTCTTGTACCTTCTGCTACCCATCCGGGTTCCAGTACCGTCAGCTGGTTCTCCGCAGTGCCTTTGGCCTAGGTGCCTCCATGTCGGTATCCGAGTTCCAGCAACGTCTGCTGGTCCTTGGTAGTGCTTTGGAGCACAGGTACCTCCTGCTTAGTAACCGTGTCCCAGTAACGTCAGCTGGTCCTCGGTTGTGCCATTGGCTCTTTTCCTTCTGCTGACCCTCCGGGTTCCAGCACAGTCAGCTGGTCATCGTTACTTTCATTGGCTCTTGTACCTTCTGCTACCCAACCGGGTTCCAGTACCGTCAGCTGGTTCTCCGCAGTGCCTTTGGCCTAGGTGCCTCCATGTCGGTATCCGAGTTCCAGCAACGTCTGCTGGTCCTTGGTAGTGCTTTGGAGCACAGGTACCTCCTGCTTAGTAACCGTGTCCCAGTAACGTCAACTGGTCCTCGGTTGTGCCATTGGCTCTTTTCCTTCTGCTGACCCTCTGGGTTCCAGCACAGTCAGCTGGTCCTCGTTACTTCCATTGGCTTTTGTACCATCACCAACAGGACAAAGAAGGTTAAGACAAACTACAAGATACAGAACAAGAGACAGAAGAACAATAAGCAGAAGATCAAAAAGCAGAAGAACATTAAGTATAAGACCAAAATGAAGAGCAAAATATATGCTCTAAATTCTAAGCAGAAGAAGACTAAGCAGTGTATGGGGGTGAGTCCGTTCCTCCTCGTGGTGCCCTGGAAAATGCCTGATGCTGCTGCAGGCTAAACTGAACGCGGACAAATACTGTTGTAATTAAAATCTTTCGTGACAGCAAGAACGGAAGGATGAAAATTCAGAGTTTTACAGATTACAAGTACAGGAATGTCTGTCACAAATAAGAATATGATGAAAAGGATGAATAGGAAGAAGATGAAGAAGTAGAATATGAAGAATAATAACTGTTTAATAAGAACAATATAAGTAATGTTAACAAAAAGATGAATAGCAAGAAGTTTTAGAAGATTAAGAAGGTGAAGATGAAGAATAATTTGATGAGAAAGATGATGCTGCTGAAGATTATGAAGGAGAAAGTGTGTGAAAAGTTAAAAAGGTGAAGACCATGGAAGTTGTGAAACAGACATATTTGACAAAATAGAAAAAAGGTTAACAACATTGTGAATTTCTTCGTCAATCCGAACGTATTTCCTAAAAAAAAAAATTAATGCTATTCCATTGGATTGGGTTAAACATCTATGCCTTTAATGTCTCCTCAACCTCCCCAATACATTCTACATTACTCTTTATTGTTTTCCTTCATGTACAATTAACCTACAAGGCAAGAATGGGGTTTTTTTTATTTCGATATTTTGTTCCCATAGACTTACATTGGACTTCCGGTATCGGTATCGGGTATCGCCGATATTTTTTGGGTATCGGCGATACCATTCCGATGCCGATATTTTTGGATATCGGAAAGTATCGCTCAACTCTACTGACATGACATCAGAATAAACCTTTCCTGTTTTAGCTCAGTTAGAATTACCATATTTATTCATACTTGCCAAATGCCAGAATAATGAGAGAGAGAGAATGTTTTAAGTCATTTTTATTACTAAGATTACTATGCCTTTAAACAATTCTGGACTGCCCATATGATAATGTCATGTGTTTGGAAGCTTCTGTTTTTTTTGCAACATCTGAGCTAATTAGAAACACACCTGTGGATGTATTTTAATGTACACCTGAAACACACTGCTTCTTTGTGTAGCATCATTGGAAAGTCTAAAGAAATCAACCAAGATATTGTGGACTTTCACAAGTCTGGCTCATCCTTGGTGCAATTTCAAGATACCTGAAGGTGTCTCGTTCATCTGTACAAGCAATTATATGCAAGTACAAACAAGATGGGAATGTCCAGCCATCATACCGCTCAGTTGGAAGGTGAACCTTCGGCCAAGTCTGAGGTCCAGAGCACTCTGGAAGAGGTTTTCATCCAAGATATCTCTGTACTTGGCCACATTCATGTTTCCTTCAATTGCAACCAGTCGTCCTGTCCCTGCAGCTCAAAAACACCCCCATAGCATGATGCTGCCACCACCATGGGTAGGTGATGAGCAGTGGGATTGTTGGGATTGTATTGGGCAGGTGATGAGCAGTGCCTGCTTTTCTCCACACATACCGCTTACAATTATCACCAAAAAGTTCTATCTTCGTCTCATCAGACTAGAGAATCTTATTTCTCTTAATCTGGGAGTCCTTCATGTGTTTTTTAGCAAACTCTATGTGGGCTTTCATGTGTCTTGCACTGAGGAGGGGCTTCCATCAGGCCACTCTGCCATAAAGCCCCGACTGGTGGAGGGCTTCAGTGATAGTTGACCTTGTGCAACTTTCTCCCATCTCCCTACTGCATCTGTGGAGCTCAGCCACAGTGATCTTGAGGTTCTTCTTTACCTCTGTCACCAAGGCTCTTTTCCCACGATTGCTCAGTTTGGCTGGACGACCAGGTCTAGGAAGACTTCTGGTGGTCCCAAACTTCTTCCATTTAAGGAACCTTGAGTACTGCAGAAATTCTTTTGTAACCTTGGGCAGTTCTGTATCTTGACACAATTCTGTCTCTGAGCGCCTTGGCCTGTTCCTTTGACCTCATGATTCTCATTTGGCCTGACATGCACTGTGAGCTGTGAGGTCTTATATAGACAGGTGTGTGCCTTTACAAATCAAGTCTTATCTGTATAATTGAACACAGCTGGACTCAAATGAAGGAATAGAACCATCTCAAGGAGGATCACAAGGAAATGAACAGCATGTGACTTAAATATGAGTGTCTGAGCAAAGGGTCTGAATACTTATGACCATGTGATATTTCAGTTTTTCTTTTTTAATAAATTTGCAAAAAATTCTACATTTCTGTTTTTTTCAGTCAAGATGAGGTGCAGAGTGTACATTAATGAAAAAAAAATGAACTTTTTTGAATATACCAAATGACTGCAATGAACCAATAAGTGAACAATTTAAAGGGATCTGAATACTTTCCGTACCCAATGTATTTATAGATCTTAACATTGTTGAGTCTTTCTTGGATTACATGAAGAGACAGAAGTATTTATGCAAGCCTATATCCACAGAAGGTCTGTGATTAGTTCTCCAAGATGTTTGGAACAACCTACTTCCTTTCTTAAAACACTGTGTTTAAATGCACATATAAAAATTGATACTGCTTTGCTTTTTTGTAGGCAAAAGGAGTTCACACCAACTATTGACTTAATAGAGTCATAGAATCATAGAATGTTAGAGTTGGAAAGGACCTCAAGGGTCATCATGTTCAACCCCCTGCTCAATGCAGCGTAGGAATCACTAAACCATCTCTGACAGATGTCTGTCCAGCCTTTGTTTGAAGACTTCCATTGAAGGAAAACTCACCACCCCTCTTGGCAGCCTATCCCACTCATTGATCACCCTAAATGTCAAATTTTTTTTTTTTAATATCTAATCTAGATAATATCCAATTCAGTTTCATTCCATTGCTTCTCGTGTTTCCATGTGCAAATGAGAATAATGATGATCCTTCTACACTATGACATCCCTTTAAACAGAGGCTGGGCAGACATATGTCTCAGATGATTTAGTGAAACCTGCATTGAGCAGGGGGTTGGACAAGATGACCCTTGAGGTCCGTTCAACTCTAACATTCTATGATTTGTAAAAAGCTATTAAGTCTCCTCTTAGAATTCTTTTTTGCAAGCTAAACATTCCCAGATCCTTTCCTCGTAGGACATACTTTGGAGTCCTATTACCATCCTAGTAGCTCTACTCTGAACTTGCTACAGTTTTTCAATGTCTTTTTTAAATTGTGGTGCTCAGAACTGGACACAGTATTCCTTATGAGGCCTGACCAAGGAGGAGTTGAGCGGGATAATTACTTCACATGATCTAGACTTTATGCTTCCTTTAATACATCCTAAAACTGTGTTTGCCTTTTTTTGCTGCTGCATCACACTGTTGACTCATGTGCAGCCTGTAATCTATTAGTATGCCCAAGTCTTTTTCACACGTGCTATTGCTTAGTTCTAGTCCTCCCATTCTATAGATGTAATTTTTGTTTTTCTTTCCCAGATGTAGAATCTTGCATTTTTCCCTGTTAAATACCATTCTGTTAGTCGCTGCCCATTGTTCAAGCTTATCTAGATTCTTATGAATCCTTTCTCTGTCTTCTCTAGGGTTAGCTATCCCTCCTAGCTTTGCATTGTTTGCAAATTTGATTAGTTTACCTAAAATTAATTTATAAAATGTTGAACATCACTGGGGCCAAGACAGAGCCTTGTGGTACCCTACTTGAAACACTATTCCAACTGTGTGTGCAACCATTTATTACCACTATTTGAGTATGATCCAGTTATGAATCCACCTAACCGTAGCCTTATCAATCCCACACTTGTCCATTTTTTTCAACGAGGATAGTATGCGATACTTTATCACATGCTTTGCTGAAGTCGAGATATACTATATCTACCACATTTTCCTGATCCACCCAGTCAGTAATTCTATCATAGAAGGAAATTAGAGTAGTCTGACTTGTTTGCTACAAATCCATGCTGGCTCTGGTTAATTGCTGTATTCTTATCCAAGTACTGACATACATGCTGTTTAATAATTTGTTCAAATATCTTTCCTGGTATAGAAGTAAGGCTCACTGGCCTGTAATTTCCTGGCTCCATCTTCTCTCCTTTTATGAAAATAGGGAAAGCATTTGCCCTTCTCCAGTCTACTGGGACTTCTCTTGTATTACAGGATTCTTCAAAGATTCCGGTGAGAGGTTCTGCAATTTCCTCTGCTAACTCTTTCAGTACCCTAGGTCATCTGGACCAGGAGATTTAAATTCATTTAAATTAGCTAAGTGTTCACTCACCATTTTTATTGATAGTGTGGATTATTTTATTCCTTCGATGGCATCATGAAGATCAATTGATGTTACATTTGCTTTCTTAGAGAAAACAGATGCAAAATAGGAATTTAGAATTTCTGTCTTTTCAACATCATTTTTGATGACCTTACCCTTTTCATCCTGTAAAAATCGTATAGCATCTTTGACTTTTCTTTTGCTTTTGACATAATCCCAAAATCCTGTTTTACAGCTTTTGGTCTGCCTTGCAAGCCTTCCTTTATTACTGGCTTTACCTCTTCTAACTCTTGCCCTGCACTCCCTGCAAACGGCATTATATTCTTCTTTAGATATGCCCCTATTTTAATTTGATATGCATTTAATTTTTCCTTTTTAACAGGTGATTAACTTCTGTGTTCATCCACCCTGGTCTCTTTAAATGCTACCAATTCTTCCTTCTTTTGGGAGTTACCGATTGTGCGTTGGGAATTTTATTTAGCAAAATCTTCCATCCTTCTTGACATTTCTGTCCTTTAGAACATCCAGCCATTGGACATTTCCTACCCTCTTTCTGAGTCCACTAAATTTTGCCTTTCTGAAATCTATCCTTAAGGTTTGAGTCCTCGCTGTTCTTCTTCCTCTTGTAATCCAAAATTAGAAAATAGCATGATCGCTGCCTCCTAAATTCACAGCCACCTTTACTTCCTCAACTATTTCCTCCCTGTTGGTAAGAATTAGATCCAAGAGTGCAGATCCTCTTGTTTTCTCTTCTACCATTTGAAGATAAAGTTGTCAGCAAGAGAAGATAAGAATTTTTTGGACCCAGTACTTTTGACTGGGAAAGATTCTCTACAAATACCTGGATATTTCAAATCTCCCATGATCATTATGTCGTGCTTTTTTGATAATAGAGACATCTGATGTAGAAAGAGATCATTCATATCTTTAGTCTGTCCTGGCAGCCTATAGTAAACACCTACAATAGTATGCTTTTTGTTATTCTCTCTGATAATTCTTACCAAAACAGTTTTTACAGAGCTACCAGTCTCTGAAGCTTGGATCTCTGTGGAGATATACATTTTCCTAACATACAATTCAACACCTCCTCCCTTTTTGTTAATCTGTTTCTAATAAATAAGTTGTCTTCAAGGTTTGCATTCCAAGCATGTGTATCATCCCTACAAGTTTCAGTGATGCCTATGACAACATATCTATCTTCCTGTGTTAGCAGCTCCAATTCTCCTTGTTTCCCATGCTCTGTGCATTTGTATAGACACATTTTAGTTTGTAGTCGGCTTCTCTTGCTCCCCTATTTTCATTCAGGGTTTGTTGTTTTATGTTCTTACTTTCTACTTCTAATAGCAGGGTTCTCAAAAAAATTCATTAGCTGCATATTTTTTCCTCGCTGTATATTTCATATTTCCCATCCCATATTGCTCTAGCTTAAAGCTCCCCTGAAGAATGTAGCAAGGTATCTACCAAATATGTGCTTTCGTGTTTTTGGAAGATGCAACCCATCTCTAGCATGTAGTCCATCATACAGGTAATTCACTCCATGGTAAAGAAACCCTAAACGTTGCTCACTGCACCATCAATGTAATCATTACATTCAGTGATTTAGGTTTTTCAAAGTGTTGTATATATTTGTTAATATCAAAAGAAAGATTATATAGATACCATTCATTGTATTATTGTATCATCTTTAAGACAACAAAGAAATATTTCTATAATACTATAGCCTTTGCTAAAATCTAATTTCTCAAATATAACATGCTATTGCTACCATGTTATGGAAATATAAACTCTGCTTGTAGAATATTGACAAGGAAATAGCACTTGTACCGAAAATGGTCAAAATGAGAACTTTTGGATAATAATGATAACAATTATGTTTTTATTGTGATAGTGGGGAAATAGAGATAGGAGTATTTTAGTCATGGCGTGAGTGAACCAATCAAATTTTGCTTGGCTTACCTAAGAACATACTAGCTGATTACAAGCTATTTTAAAAGTATTAGGAATCTGTGTCCCACTGATTGTGGAAACTTACTGTTACGGCTGGCTGAACGCACAAAATAAATACAAATAGTAGGTGCGTTCGCAGCCCGGGGTCCACCGTGCAGGCAGAGCCTGCTGCTAGTAAGATGGCAGGAGCGAACTCTGTTATCCTGCAGAGTCGCAGAAATAAACGCCGTAGCGCAATATGGCGATATGTGCGAACTCTGTTATTCCACAGAGACGCATAAATAATCGCCGTGGCGCTATATGGCGATATAAGCGAACTCTGTTTTTCTACAGAGTCGCTAAATAAAACGCTAGGGCGCTGTACAGCGAAGTAAGCGGACTCTGTTACTTCACGGAGCCGCTGGGATAACGACTGTGTCCTGTTAGCCTCACAGGAGACACAGCCGACTGCTAGGTGATCGCAGTCTGTGGTCATGCAACCAATACACAGGCAAACAACTCCTCACCGGAGTACCCGGTATTCTAGTGGCATCTAAAACACCAAGCCCTGAACATCGTGCATACAAAACTCCTCACCGATTAAGTCGATATTCTACTTGGCGTATTTCAGCCGAACCTGACCACAAGCATGCAAGACCACAGTGGCGCATAGCACATAATGGTTTGATACTAGTGCACGGCCGTGGGGTCATGCAAACCTTTTATAGTAGCCATGACTACAGGACTTCCAGAAAGGACCAATGGGAAACTGCTCCAGAACTAAAACAGCTTCAGGACCTTCTTGGAGGACCAATGGGAGTCGCTGCTGAACCAAGCATGTGACCCCTGATCTCCAATGGGAGAACTTGCCCTGGGCATGCTCAGAAGGAGAAACAGAGGACTTAGTCCCAGAGCTGCCTGCTCCAGCACTGATTACAATAGAGGAACCAGGAGAGGCAGCAGCAAGCCTCTGCACAGTATTAAACCGGGCGAGACGCTGGGACCGATGTCTCTGCTGAGCAGGCTCCACTGTGGCCGGAGACGGATGGGGGACTGCAGCGGGAATGGCTCGAGATTCCCCTTGTGCAGCAGTGGGAACTCGATCCCTAACACTTACAGTCTGGTGATCAACGTAGAGAACAGCTACAGGAATTCTGAACCCCTCCTCTATATTACTGTTGTTAGTGTAGTTATTCTAGTAAAGGGCAGCATATGCTGTTATGGAATTAACAAAATTTATAGTGGAAATATGGGTTGACTGTGCCTAAATCTTCCCCAACTGTGTGGCTTATTTTAACTCCTTTACTTATAAGACTTCAGGGCACATTTATTAAGTAACTTGTGCCGAAATACTATTGACAAAGTTGCAAATTTTGAGGTTTTTAAGATCCCTTATTATTTTTTTTTAAATTGGCTGAAAGTTACTGAAAGGAGGATAGCAATCTAACAGATTTAAGATAATTTACATCAGAAACTGGCGTAAATTATAGAGCAAAGACTTGAATAACGTAGGCCAAACCTGCGATATTGGTGGGCTCGTCCAACAGTCGAATGTGTATGGCATACTGCTGACTATCCACAGGTAGGCGGTATCAGAGGAGACAAGGAACCAACATGTCTGATTTCAGACTGCAGATACTTTTATTCTCCCTGGATGATGCAAGCAGCTATCTCTTGTATATGGAAGAGTTAAGAGGAATAACTGGCTTAAAGTGTATGGGAACCTTTCGCCATTCAGAGATGATAAAACTACCGCAAATTCACTTACTTATCTTATTGTATATAAAAACCAAAGAAATGAGCCAGAGCATAAGCTTTTATATGTACAATGTGTAAAAGCACCTTAACACTGTGAACATTTCATTAACAAAACCAAAGGAAAAAAAAAACAAAATTAGCACATACCCTGTAGTACATAAATAAGCAAAAGCAATAGTACATTTTGATAAAAAAAAAGCGTAATCTATTACACCTTGTCATGGTGGGATGGCTTTTACTCTTTTTTTTTAAATCAAAATTGTGTTAACTAAGTACCCTATGTTACGCACATGTACTATTACTATTTATGTATTTACTTACTGTAGAGTATATGCTTACTTTACTTTTTCTTGGGCTGTGAAATGGCCACAGTGTGAATATGATCTGGCTCATTTCTTTGATTTTGTACAAACAGTTGTGTGGCTACTCTTTCCGAACTGGGTATTTCTTCCACATAGCTTCCCACAGTTGTGTGTCTGAACAATGCGGCCAATGTTCTGCTATGCCCTTATTCACACTGAGGTCAGCTGATGTGTGGCCCAGCTATGTCAGGCACACATTATCCAGGAAAATGCACAGGAAGGTAACCGCAAAAGCTTGTTATCCATTCACGTCACTCACACTTTCAGACACACCCACCAGGGGTATAGGAGGTAGTGACACGTAGCAGAGTTCAGTCTGTTTCCTGTCTGAGAAGAGCTCAGATCATTCAGTTTCCTGTCTTCGGACAGTGCAGTTCAGTGTCAGTCCAGTCTGGACTTGGAAGATACTGAGAGCTGCTCAGTGAGCTCTGGAGAAAGCTGACATTTCCATCAAAGCCACAAGTGCTTATGCTAAGAGCGAGAGCAGGGCGAAGGGCACAGTGGAGAAGATAGATGCTAGTGCACCAGGTACCGGATTACCTGCACTAATTCACCGGACACCGGGGTCCGAAGCGTTGCTAGTGTTTCAAGCATAGTAACAAGATAACCGGAGGCTTTCTGGACTACAGGTTGCAGAAGGTAGCCCTAAGTGCTGATACGTAACCGGAGCCAGGGGGAACAAGGACTTTTAGCTAGGCCAAGCATAGAAGGACTTAGTTCTCTCAACATCTGATAATCAGAGATATAGAAGGCTCTACCACAATGTCAGCCGGGCGTTGCAGCTATTGAGAAAAGCTGGAGATTGCAGAGTTAACTTCGCTTCATGCAAGTTTGGGCTCAGATATATATGAAGTAAAGGAGGCCTCTAACCTGCTCAGCGGTGTCCCGAATGTGCATTCTCCACCCCGACCAGCTCCCCGGGATCTTCCTGAAACACCTTCAAGTAAAGGTATGAAAAGAAGCTACATTGTGTGTGACTGAATTCTTAACTACACCCTGCATCATCACCATAGACTTCCAGGGACCAGTCTCACCTGTGGGAGACTTACCACCCAGCTGCCCCATAACATCCCCTGTGAAGATCCTTATAGCAGCGCTGGTCCAATTGACCAGATACCACAGGTGGCGTCACAAACTACCTATCCTTATCATCCCCTGTAAATATCCCCCATCGCATGACCGCCAGGGCCACGGACCGAGTCCCGCTGCCAGTGACATCTCCCATAGAAATCAATGGGCTCGGCTCCGAGTACCCCATAGCCCTGGTATCCACAATTGTGGTGCGCGTCATCTAAAAACTTGGCGTCACGAACAGGATGCGAAGCTTGCAATTGTGAGTCCTGTGTTGCCTATTGAACTGTTTTGTGAAAAAGACTGTTTGCTGTGTGTCACTTTTGGCGCCAAATACCGCCATTTTTACCGCTATATTCGCGCCCTGAGGCGCTGGAGAAGAAGGTGGGCGTGCATTTGTGGGCGTACCTGGAAGAGCGCGCTGTTCCCTAGTCCCGCCCCCAACTCTGACGCGGCGGCAGGTCCTGTGGGAGCGGAAGTGAACGCTCTGACATCAGAGCGCCAGCGACAAAGGTCCTGTCTCCACCGCTGTGCCTGCGATGCTGCAGCCTGTGAAAGAGGTAGGCTCGGATTAACCAAGGGGGCATCAACATGTCGCAGCAACCGGCAGACGGAGCGGCCCCCGCGGAGGCCCTAATAGCCCACCGCTTGGCATTGTAGTGCAGGATGGAGGTGCGGGCCCCTCATCTGGCCCGGTGGTCCCGCTCATGCCGCTAACGCTCCCATACATGCCTGGAGCGAAGTGGCTCCCCCAGTACAGCGGCGAGCCAGACACCCTGCCAGGGTTTAAACGGAAAATATGTAGTATTTTGGATATGTACTCCATGACTGAGAAGCAAAAAGCTGCTGTGGTAATAGGACAGTTAGCTGGTGCGGCTGAGAGAGAAGTAGAGACTTGGACCGCTGCAGACCAGGAGTCGGTACCTGCGATTCTCTTAAAGCTACAGGCCATCTTTGAGGACCGCACAGAAACGGATCTCCGGATGGCATTTTATCAGTGCTTCCAGAGACCGGGTGACAGTATTAGGGACTACGCCTGCCGACTACAGGGGGCCCTGCGAGCTCTTAAACAGGCTAACCCCACAAGTCCCATTGATGAGAGCCAAATGTTGAAAGAGCAATTCGTGCGGGGACTGAGGTCTCCAGCGAAGGCAGGACTGTAAACTGGTGGTCCTTGGATCATCCAGATGCCACCTTTGATGCCCTAAAGGACATGGCAATAAAAGGACTGCGACCCCTGGAAAAGCCTGAGGTGGCAAATCGGTATCACCCGGGTGAAGCCACTCTAAAGCCGGCAGTACCCACCTTTTCCCCGCAGGTGGCAGAAGCTAAAACGCAGGTGGCGCCTCCTAGTGAGTTGGAATGTCTGCGCTCAGAAGTGCGCCAGCTGACTAAGAACTTGGCCACTGTAATGGATGCCCTGCAACTGCGGAAAGAGGAAGGAGGAAAGATCCTACTAGCTGACTGTCCCGAGGATGTTCCTTGGATGAACCGGAGGAAATGGAGGACGTCGCCTCACCGGAGGAGGACCACGCCACCCCCAGGAGCGACTCCTGATCAACACCATCCTCGCCGAGAGATCATCTGCTACCGCTGCAACCAAAAAGGTCATATGGCTCAGCAATGTCCTTTAAACGAGCCGATCCTGGGTCAGAGGGCCAACACCCAGGAGTAGACTCATCAGGCCCCTTAGACTGGAACCGCAGGTTCTGGGTGGACGACCCTACCTGTCCATCATTCTGGACGGGATTGCAATTCCTGCACTGCTGGACACTGGATCTCAGGTGACCATAATACCTGATGTCCTTTATACTAAATTTTGGTCAAAAGACAGTCTCCAGCCCCGAGCCCTGACTTTACAGTGTACGCCTCTAATGGTCTCCCTGTTGAAGTACTCGGAGCCAAAAATGTGGACGTAAAAGTGGGCAGAGTGGAGCTGAAGGATCAGGGACTTCTAGTAGTCAGGACTGTAAATGAGGAAAATGGCTTAAATGTGATATTAGGTACTAACATTATCAGTAACTGTCTGGGAGAAGTTGTGTTTTTGCTCCAACAGCTCGCTGAAGTTGCCAAGCCAAAGCAGAAGGGAGTGATCCAGAGGGAGATCCGGGCCCTGATGTGCCAGCAGCAAGCGAAGCTTACAGATGGTGAAATCGGTAATGTACGGGTCACGGACTCGAATCCCATTGTAATACCCCCAATGAGTGAAATGTTAATATGGTGTAGAGCAGCCATAGGTCTGAGAGGACAGAACTACCAAGCAGTAGTAGAACCCCATTGCTCAGAACACAGACCTACACTCATGACTGCTAGAGGGGTAGTGGAAGTAATAAATGGGAGAGTACCAGTACGACTTCTCAACTGGGGGGACGACGAAGTAAATTTACCACGTTATGCCACAGTTGCTAAATTACATGCCGTAGATAACAATTCTATCCTCACAACCGAGTCCTTAGCCTCCCGCCAACCAGCGGAGGATAATGATCCGGCAACCCCGGTGGCGGACTGGTGTCAGCAGCTTCATATAGGGACAGACACCACTTCCGTCCACCAGAAACAGGGGGTACTACGGGTGGTACAAGAGTACGCACAAGTGTTTAGCAAACACCCACTTGACTTTGGGACAATTAAGGGAGTACAGCATCATATCCCTACAGGCAGTCATCCTCCCATCAAAGAGCGGTACAGGCCTATACCTCCAGCCCACTATCAGAAAGCTAAGGAAATGTTGCGTGACATGAAGGAAGCTGGGGTGATAAGGGATAGTTGTAGCCCCTGGGCAGCACCTCTAGTTCTAGTTAAGAAAAGGATGGTAGCATGAGAATGTGTGTAGATTACAGACAAGTAAATCGCATAACACATAAAGATGCATACCCATTACCACGCATAGAGGAATCCTTAGCTGCTCTGAAAACGGCTAACTACTTTTCTACCCTCGACCTTACTAGTGGGTACTGGCAAGTAGCTGTGGCTGAGGAGGATCGGGAGAAAACTGCTTTCACCACCTCAATGGGACTCTGCGAGTTTGACAGAATGCCGTTTGGCCTCAGCAGTGCCCCAGGAACATTCCAGAGAGTGATGGAGAGCTGCCTAGGACATCTCAACTTTGAAACCGTGTTGCTGTATCTGGACGACGTGATTGTCTACTCCAAGACATATGAAGATCATCTGAAGCACCTGGCGGAGGTATTCGAGTCACTGTCCAAGTATGGGATGAAACTGAAGCCCTCAAAGTGCCATCTGCTCAAACGGAAGGTACAGTACTTGGGACATATTGTCAGTTCCGAAGGAGTAGCGCCGGACCCCGAGAAGGTCACAGCCATCCAGAAATGGCCGGAGCCGAAGAATCTAAAGGAGGTGCGTCAGTTCTTGGGACTCACAGGTTACTACAGGAGATTTGTAAAAGATTACACCAAGAAGGCGGCGCCTTTACAGGACCTCCTGGTCGGACAACCTCTCAAGAGCAGAAACCCTCCATTCAATTGGGGAAAAGAACAAGCTGAGGCATTCAAAGAGATGAAAGAGATTCTGACAGGCGATGAAATCTTAGCCTACCCAGATTACAGCCAACCGTTCCTGCTGTACACAGATGCCAGTAACGAAGGATTAGGAGCTGTCCTCAGTCAGAAGCAGAATGGCCAAGAAAAAGTCATCGCGTATGCCAGCAGAAAGCTCAGGCCAACTGAGAGAAACCCGGAAAATTATAGCAGCTTCAAACTGGAGTTCCTAGCGCTGGTCTGGGCCATTACCGAAAGATTCAAACATTACCTTGCCTCCAACAAGTTCACTGCGTACACAGACAACAACCCCTTGACGCACCTTGAAACAGCCAAGCTGGGAGCCATGGAGCAACGTTGGATGGCTCGGTTGTCAAACTATCAGTTTACCATCAAGTACAGAGCGGGCCGTAAAAATGCTAACGCGGACGCCTTGTCCAGAATGCCGCATGAATCCGACACGGAGGAAGAATCAGATGATCTGGAAGAAATCGAGCTACCTGCGTTCCACCGAAATGGGATGGTCCAAGAGCAACGAGTCTACAGAAAGCGGTGTGGTGAGATGTTGAACCCTTTACCTCATCACAGCTGGAAGGAGACTCAGGACAGCGATCCAGTGGTCAGCCGTGTCAAGGAGCTGATAAGACAGGAAGGTTCCTCCTTGGAGAAAGATGCACCTATACCAGCAAAGCTCCTGTGGAATGAGAGAAGCCGGTTGTTCATATACCGTGAGAAGTTGTGCAGGAGATACGTCGACCCAAGGACCCATGAGATGGTTTGGCAGATAGTGGTCCCCAGAGCAGACATCCAAATGGTGTTAGAAGCCTACCACGATCAAGCAGGACACTTTGGCTGGAAAAAGCTGGAGACCCTCTTGAGGTGTCGGTTCTACTGGGTAGGGATGCGCAGCTCCATCGAGAAGTGGTGCCGGAACTGTGGACCCTGTGGCCTCAGACGAAAAGACTACTGTAGTCAGAAGGCACCCTTGCAGCCTATCCGGACGACTCGTCCCCTGGAGATCGTGGCATTGGATCACGTCAAGTTGTCCCCAAGCAGGTCAGGATACACATATGCCCTGACCATGGTGGATCACTATTCCAAATTTCTGGTGGTCGCCCCTGTCAAAGATCTGACAGCAGAGACAGCAGCAAGAACCTTCCAAGCAAGTTTCTGCAGACCACACGGATATCCGGAGCAGGTGCTGACTGATCGAGGTCCTGCATTCGAAGCTGAACTGTTTAAGGAATTCTGCCAATTGTATGGATGTAAAAAGATCAGAACAACACCATACCACCCTCAGACCAACGGCCTTTGTGAAAAGATGAATCACATTGTCATGGATTTACTGAAAACTGTACCACTGGAAGAAAGAAATCGGTGGCCAGACTTGTTACCTGACCTGGTTGACTTGTACAACCACATACCAGTAAGTTCCACCAACTGCACTCCAGCCTACCTTATGAGAGCAAGACCTGGAAGGCTGCCAATGGATTTGGAACTGGGTGTGGTAGAACCAGAGGATGATGACAGTGCTGAAGATTGGGACACAACTCGACAAGAACAGTACAGGAGAGTACAAGCCTGTGTGGAAGACAGTCTCAATAGAGTAAGAGAAAACAAGAGAAGAACTATAACAAAATGCTCCCGCTAAGCCTTTGATGCCTGGAGAAATTGTGCTAAAAAGAAAAAGAAGAATGCACAAATTGGATGATCAGTGGGAACAGGAGCCATATGTCGTGCAAATTCCAATTTTGATAACAGAAAGACGTGTACCATCAGCAAGGATGGAGGAAAAACGACTGCAACTGTGTCTAGAGATCATCTAAAGTTGTGTCCTGGCCCATTAAAGCTTCGTGAGGAAGAACCTGTTGTCCTTCAGAAAGAAAATGATGAAGCAGTCATACATACGGATTTGGGAGATTTACCTGCAGATTGGCCCAGATTGGGAGACGCTGTAATTATTCCTGTGCTGCAGTTTTATCAACCGCAAGAGGAGTCTCTGCATCCAGTCATACCAATTGTGCCAGTTGAGCCAGTTCCAGAAGGACCTATTCCGGCAGACCCTCAACTATTGGGATCCCAAGCAGCGGAGCCACAAGAGGCAGCGCCACAAGAAGTGGGAACCCCTGGTGAAGCAGTACCGCATCGCCCAGTCGCTAGCATGCTTGCCAGGTCCCTAGAGAGATGGAGTCGTATCTATAGTTGGCCGTTACGCAGAACAGATAGGCTAGAGACTACTATACCTGATGCTACCCCACGTAGGTCAGAACGTACAACGAAAGGAAGATTACCTATTCGTTATCAAGAGTAGTCCTAGTAAATTAGTTAGCCAGACCCAGACAGGGTTTATTGCAACTGAAGAATTGTAAAAGTTTGAAAAAGTTATTAATGTGATTTCTATTTATATGTCTTGAAATGTGTCTTTTCTCATGCATGGACTGCGTGGCTGTGGACTGTGCCAGCCCAAAAACTTTCAATGTAAATAGTTTGCACTACAGTGCCTTATCTTGGTTTTACACAAAGCCTTGAATTACCTCTGAAGAAAAACCCGTATGGTGTGGCCTAGAGTGAGGTCTGCAGTCAGAAGTCCTGCAGCCCACCCAGGACCCACGTGGGAGGTTTTTGGTGCGGGTCCTCCACAAGAATTTGTCTTGTATTATGAGAATGTTTTGATACTTTTGTATTTTTCTAATGTACAAATTGTAACGTTCAAGAAGTCTTACCTCCCGGATGGGATGAGTTAAAATGTTGTTGTTTATATGCAAAACAAAAATGTTTTCTTTTTCTCTTTTACAGCCCGGGAGTGCTGTGTTTAACCAAGGGGGGATGTGTGGCCCAGCTATGTCAGGCACACATTATCCAGGAAAATGCACAGGAAGGTAACCGCAAAAGCTTGTTATCCATTCACGTCACTCACACTTTCAGACACACCACCCAGGGGTATAGGAGGTAGTGACACGTAGCAGAGTTCAGTCTGTTTCCTGTCTGAGAAGAGCTCAGATCATTCAGTTTCCTGTCTTCGGACAGTGCAGTTCAGTGTCAGTCCAGTCTGGACTTGGAAGATACTGAGAGCTGCTCAGTGAGCTCTGGAGAAAGCTGACATTTCCATCAAAGCCACAAGTGCTTATGCTAAGAGCGAGAGCAGGGCGAAGGGCACAGTGGAGAAGATAGATGCTAGTGCACCAGGTACCGGATTACCTGCACTAATTCACCGGACACCGGGGTCCGAAGCGTTGCTAGTGTTTCAAGCATAGTAACAAGATAACCGGAGGCTTTCTGGACTACAGGTTGCAGAAGGTAGCCCTAAGTGCTGATACGTAACCGGAGCCAGGGGGAACAAGGACTGTTAGCTAGGCCAAGCATAGAAGGACTTAGTTCTCTCAACATCTGATAATCAGAGATATAGAAGGCTCTACCACAATGTCAGCCGGGCGTTGCAGCTATTGAGAAAAGCTGGAGATTGCAGAGTTAACTTCGCTTCATGCAAGTTTGGGCTCAGATATATATGAAGTAAAGGAGGCCTCTAACTGCTCAGCGGTGTCCCGAATGTGCATTCTCCACCCCGACCAGCTCCCCGGGATCTTCCTGAAACACCTTCAAGTAAAGGTATGAAAAGAAGCTACATTGTGTGTGACTGAATTCTTAACTACCCCTGCATCATCACCATAGACTTCCAGGGACCAGTCTCACCTGTGGGAGACTTACCACCCAGCTGCCCCATAACATCCCTGTGAAGATCCTTATAGCAGCGCTGGTCCAATTGACCAGATACCACAGGTGGCGTCACGAACTACCTATCCTTATCATCCCTGTAAATATCCCCCATGCATGACCGCCAGGGCCACGGACCGAGTCCGCTGCCAGTGACATCTCCATAGAAATCAATGGGCTCGGCTCCGAGTACCCATAGCCCTGGTATCCACAATTGTGGTGCGCGTCACTGACACAAGGTAAGGTTTTAACAATAGAGAAAGGATAGGACCGTCCAATTGGGTACACCTTGTCATGGTGGGATGGCTTTTACCTCTTTTTTAAAAGTGTTAACTAGAACCCTATTCTATTTACATGTACTGTACTTTTACTATTTAGTTATCTACTTACTTTAGGGTATATCTGATTTTTTTGATCTTCGATTTTATCTTAGGCCGGGGACACACTCACCGTACAAAAATTCGGACCGTATTGTACGGCCGCATTACGCCAAAAATGTTGCAGGCACACCAATC
>JARQOD010000005.1:122827424-122899868 GCA_033576555.1 Oophaga sylvatica | reverse complement strand
GGTAGTGGAAGTAATAAATGGGAGAGTACCAGTACGACTTCTCAACTGGGGGGACGACGAAGTAAATTTACCACGTTATGCCACAGTTGCTAAATTACATGCCGTAGATAACAATTCTATCCTCACAACCGAGTCCTTAGCCTCCCGCCAACCAGCGGAGGATAATGATCCGGCAACCCCGGTGGCGGACTGGTGTCAGCAGCTTCATATAGGGACAGACACCACTTCCGTCCACCAGAAACAGGGGTACTACGGGTGGTACAAGAGTACGCACAAGTGTTTAGCAAACACCAACTTGACTTTGGGACAATTAAGGGAGTACAGCATCATATCCCTACAGGCAGTCATCCTCCCATCAAAGAGCGGTACAGGCCTATACCTCCAGCCCACTATCAGAAAGCTAAGGAAATGTTGCGTGACATGAAGGAAGCTGGGGTGATAAGGGATAGTTGTAGCCCCTGGGCAGCACCTCTAGTTCTAGTTAAGAAAAAGGATGGTAGCATGAGAATGTGTGTAGATTACAGACAAGTAAATCGCATAACACATAAAGATGCATACCCATTACCACGCATAGAGGAATCCTTAGCTGCTCTGAAAACGGCTAACTACTTTTCTACCCTCGACCTTACTAGTGGGTACTGGCAAGTAGCTGTGGCTGAGGAGGATCGGGAGAAAACTGCTTTCACCACCTCAATGGGACTCTGCGAGTTTGACAGAATGCCGTTTGGCCTCAGCAGTGCCCCAGGAACATTCCAGAGAGTGATGGAGAGCTGCCTAGGACATCTCAACTTTGAAACCGTGTTGCTGTATCTGGACGACGTGATTGTCTACTCCAAGACATATGAAGATCATCTGAAGCACCTGGCGGAGGTATTCGAGTCACTGTCCAAGTATGGGATGAAACTGAAGCCCTCAAAGTGCCATCTGCTCAAACGGAAGGTACAGTACTTGGGACATATTGTCAGTTCCGAAGGAGTAGCGCCGGACCCCGAGAAGGTCACAGCCATCCAGAAATGGCCGGAGCCGAAGAATCTAAAGGAGGTGCGTCAGTTCTTGGGACTCACAGGTTACTACAGGAGATTTGTAAAAGATTACACCAAGAAGGCGGCGCCTTTACAGGACCTCCTGGTCGGACAACCTCTCAAGAGCAGAAACCCTCCATTCAATTGGGGAAAAGAACAAGCTGAGGCATTCAAAGAGATGAAAGAGATTCTGACAGGCGATGAAATCTTAGCCTACCCAGATTACAGCCAACCGTTCCTGCTGTACACAGATGCCAGTAACGAAGGATTAGGAGCTGTCCTCAGTCAGAAGCAGAATGGCCAAGAAAAAGTCATCGCGTATGCCAGCAGAAAGCTCAGGCCAACTGAGAGAAACCCGGAAAATTATAGCAGCTTCAAACTGGAGTTCCTAGCGCTGGTCTGGGCCATTACCGAAAGATTCAAACATTACCTTGCCTCCAACAAGTTCACTGCGTACACAGACAACAACCCCTTGACGCACCTTGAAACAGCCAAGCTGGGAGCCATGGAGCAACGTTGGATGGCTCGGTTGTCAAACTATCAGTTTACCATCAAGTACAGAGCGGGCCGTAAAAATGCTAACGCGGACGCCTTGTCCAGAATGCCGCATGAATCCGACACGGAGGAAGAATCAGATGATCTGGAAGAAATCGAGCTACCTGCGTTCCACCGAAATGGGATGGTCCAAGAGCAACGAGTCTACAGAAAGCGGTGTGGTGAGATGTTGAACCCTTTACCTCATCACAGCTGGAAGGAGACTCAGGACAGCGATCCAGTGGTCAGCCGTGTCAAGGAGCTGATAAGACAGGAAGGTTCCTCCTTGGAGAAAGATGCACCTATACCAGCAAAGCTTCCTGTGGAATGAGAGAAGCCGGTTGTTCATATACCGTGAGAAGTTGTGCAGGAGATACGTCGACCCAAGGACCCATGAGATGGTTTGGCAGATAGTGGTCCCCAGAGCAGACATCCAAATGGTGTTAGAAGCCTACCACGATCAAGCAGGACACTTTGGCTGGAAAAAGCTGGAGACCCTTTGAGGTGTCGGTTCTACTGGGTAGGGATGCGCAGCTCCATCGAGAAGTGGTGCCGGAACTGTGGACCCTGTGGCCTCAGACGAAAAGACTACTGTAGTCAGAAGGCACCCTTGCAGCCTATCCGGACGACTCGTCCCCTGGAGATCGTGGCATTGGATCACGTCAAGTTGTCCCCAAGCAGGTCAGGATACACATATGCCCTGACCATGGTGGATCACTATTCCAAATTTCTGGTGGTCGCCCCTGTCAAAGATCTGACAGCAGAGACAGCAGCAAGAACCTTCCAAGCAAGTTTCTGCAGACCACACGGATATCCGGAGCAGGTGCTGACTGATCGAGGTCCTGCATTCGAAGCTGAACTGTTTAAGGAATTCTGCCAATTGTATGGATGTAAAAAGATCAGAACAACACCATACCACCCTCAGACCAATCGGCCTTTGTGAAAAGATGAATCACATTGTCATGGATTTACTGAAAACTGTACCACTGGAAGAAAGAAATCGGTGGCCAGACTTGTTACCTGACCTGGTTGACTTGTACAACCACATACCAGTAAGTTCCACCAACTGCACTCCAGCCTACCTTATGAGAGCAAGACCGGGAAGGCTGCCAATGGATTTGGAACTGGGTGTGGTAGAACCAGAGGATGATGACAGTGCTGAAGATTGGGACACAACTCGACAAGAACAGTACAGGAGAGTACAAGCCTGTGTGGAAGACAGTCTCAATAGAGTAAGAGAAAAACAAGAGAAGAACTATAACAAAAATGCTCCCGCTAAGCCTTTGATGCCTGGAGAAATTGTGCTAAAAAGAAAAAGAAGAATGCACAAATTGGATGATCAGTGGGAACAGGAGCCATATGTCGTGCAAAATTCCAATTTTGATAACAGAAAGACGTGTACCATCAGCAAGGATGGAGGAAAAACGACTGCAACTGTGTCTAGAGATCATCTAAAGTTGTGTCCTGGCCCATTAAAGCTTCGTGAGGAAGAACCTGTTGTCCTTCAGAAAGAAAATGATGAAGCAGTCATACATACGGATTTGGGAGATTTACCTGCAGATTGGCCCAGATTGGGAGACGCTGTAATTATTCCTGTGCTGCAGTTTTATCAACCGCAAGAGGAGTCTCTGCATCCAGTCATACCAATTGTGCCAGTTGAGCCAGTTCCAGAAGGACCTATTCCGGCAGACCCTCAACTATTGGGATCCCAAGCAGCGGAGCCACAAGAGGCAGCGCCACAAGAAGTGGGAACCCCTGGTGAAGCAGTACCGCATCGCCCAGTCGCTAGCATGCTTGCCAGGTCCCTAGAGAGATGGAGTCGTATCTATAGTTGGCCGTTACGCAGAACAGATAGGCTAGAGACTACTATACCTGATGCTACCCCACGTAGGTCAGAACGTACAACGAAAGGAAGATTACCTATTCGTTATCAAGAGTAGTCCTAGTAAATTAGTTAGCCAGACCCAGACAGGGTTTATTGCAACTGAAGAATTGTATAAAGTTTGAAAAAGTTATTAATGTGATTTCTATTTATATGTCTTGAAATGTGTCTTTTCTCATGCATGGACTGCGTGGCTGTGGACTGTGCCAGCCCAAAAACTTTCAATGTAAATAGTTTGCACTACAGTGCCTTATCTTGGTTTTACACAAAGCCTTGAATTACCTCTGAAGAAAAACCCGTATGGTGTGGCCTAGAGTGAGGTCTGCAGTCAGAAGTCCTGCAGCCCACCCAGGACCCACGTGGGAGGTTTTTGGTGCGGGTCCTCCACAAGAATTTGTCTTGTATTATGAGAATGTTTTGATACTTTTGTATTTTTCTAATGTACAAATTGTAACGTTCAAGAAGTCTTACCTCCCGGATGGGATGAGTTAAAATGTTGTTGTTTATATGCAAAACAAAAATGTTTTCTTTTTCTCTTTTACAGCCCGGGAGTGCTGTGTTTAACCAAGGGGGGATGTGTGGCCCAGCTATGTCAGGCACACATTATCCAGGAAAATGCACAGGAAGGTAACCGCAAAAGCTTGTTATCCATTCACGTCACTCACACTTTCAGACACACCCACCAGGGGTATAGGAGGTAGTGACACGTAGCAGAGTTCAGTCTGTTTCCTGTCTGAGAAGAGCTCAGATCATTCAGTTTCCTGTCTTCGGACAGTGCAGTTCAGTGTCAGTCCAGTCTGGACTTGGAAGATACTGAGAGCTGCTCAGTGAGCTCTGGAGAAAGCTGACATTTCCATCAAAGCCACAAGTGCTTATGCTAAGAGCGAGAGCAGGCCGAAGGGCACAGTGGAGAAGATAGATGCTAGTGCACCAGGTACCGGATTACCTGCACTAATTCACCGGACACCGGGGTCCGAAGCGTTGCTAGTGTTTCAAGCATAGTAACAAGATAACCGGAGGCTTTCTGGACTACAGGTTGCAGAAGGTAGCCCTAAGTGCTGATACGTAACCGGAGCCAGGGGGAACAAGGACTGTTAGCTAGGCCAAGCATAGAAGGACTTAGTTCTCTCAACATCTGATAATCAGAGATATAGAAGGCTCTACCACAATGTCAGCCGGGCGTTGCAGCTATTGAGAAAAGCTGGAGATTGCAGAGTTAACTTCGCTTCATGCAAGTTTGGGCTCAGATATATATGAAGTAAAGGAGGCCTCTAACCTGCTCAGCGGTGTCCCGAATGTGCATTCTCCACCCCGACCAGCTCCCGGGATCTTCCTGAAACACCTTCAAGTAAAGGTATGAAAAGAAGCTACATTGTGTGTGACTGAATTCTTAACTACACCCTGCATCATCACCATAGACTTCCAGGGACCAGTCTCACCTGTGGGAGACTTACCACCCAGCTGCCCCATAACATCCCCTGTGAAGATCCTTATAGCAGCGCTGGTCCAATTGACCAGATACCACAGGTGGCGTCACGAACTACCTATCCTTATCATCCCCTGTAAATATCCCCCATTGCATGACCGCCAGGGCCACGGACCGAGTCCGCTGCCAGTGACATCTCCCATAGAAATCAATGGGCTCGGCTCCGAGTACCCCATAGCCCTGGTATCCACAATTGTGGTGCGCGTCACTGACACAAGGTAAGGTTTTAACAATAGAGAAAGGATAGGACCGTCCCAATTGGGTACACCTTGTCATGGTGGGATGGCTTTTACTCTTTTTTAATAGTGTTAACTAGAACCCTATTCTATTTACATGTACTGTACTTTTACTATTTAGTTATCTACTTACTATAGGGTATATGCTGATTTTGTTTTGATCTTCGATTTTATCTTAGGCCGGGGACACACTCACCGTACAAAAATACGGACCGTATTGTACGGCCGCATTACGCCAAAAATGTTGCAGGCACACCAATCCATATTCCATGCGTTTTCAGGGTGCGGCTGCGTATTTTCGCATGTATGCATCCGTATGCAATCTGTATGGTATCCGTATAGCGTATTTTTCTCGCAGCCTTGCAAAATGGACATTTAACGGTTTTAAGGCCTGAAACTCATTGAAATCATCTTGCGTATTTCTTGCAAGTCACACACCTGGTCCGTGTGTAATCCGTTGTTTTCTCGCACCCATAGACTTTCATTGGCGTACAACGGGCGTAATACGCGTACAATCCTGGCATGCTGCGGGTGTCTCGCACCGTTATATACACCCGAGAAAAATACGCATGATCAGAGCTGCCCCATAGAGAAATATTGGTCCGTGTGTAATGCGTGGTTTTCACGCCTCTCACTCGTCCGTATTCCTACTTAGTGTGACGCCGGCCTTATTGTTCAAGTAAACGTGGGTGCATGGTTTGAGTCTGTCAATTGACAATTTTACTGTGGTGTTTACTGTGGCATTTCTTTTGCTTTACTCATTTGTTGCTCATTTGTTGCTTTATTACAAATCTGTAAGAAAAGGTGTTTGGGGCTGAGGTTCTCCAATTCACCTTTGATATGACATTTGCAAAAATCCTCCTCCTCATACCAACTGCATAAGCAAAGCCTGAATACAAAAGTGAAGTCACTTGAACTCTCACCAAATTCTTTTGTATCCTTATGTCATTTAAAATGTGAGTAAGGAACTTTGCATCAGATTATCAAATGCCTGCTTTAAATTTTAGCAAATGGATTTATACTCAAACACTAAGGCTATGTGCACACGTTGCGGTTTCTTAGCGGTTTTGCCGCGGTTTTTCGCGGCGGAAACGCCGCGAAACCGCGGCAAAACCGCTTACACAATACAACTCATTATGACCTATGAGATTCCGCAATGCTGTGCACATGCTGCGGGTTTTTTCCGCGGCGGAATCGCATCGCGGGAGAATCCGCAGCATGCTCATTCTTTTTTGCGGAACCGCGGCGATTCCGCCGCCATAGGAATGCATTGAACCAATTACTTTCCGCATGTGGCTGTGCCCACCATGCGGAAAGTAAGCGGTTCATGTGCGGATGGTACCCAGGGCCTGGAGGAAGGAGACTCTCCTCCAGGCCCTGGGTACCATATCCCTGTAAAAACAATAATTAAAATAAAAAAAAAATGATATTCTCACCTTCCGGCGTCCCCGCAGCTTTCCCGCCTTCAGCGACGCTCCCGGCAATCGCGTTCCCAGTGATGCTTTGCGAGATTACCCAGATGACGTAGCGGTCTCGGGGAGATGCTACGTCATCGGGATGATTGTCGCAAAGGACTCTTGGGAACGGAACTTGCCGGGAGCATCGCTGAGAGGCGGAAAGCTGCGGGGACGCCGGAAGGTGAGAATATCATTATTTATTATTTTTTTTATTATTTTTACATTAGATCTTTTTACTATTGATGCGACATAGGCGGCATCAATAGTAAAAAGTTGGTCACACTTGTCAAACACTTGTTTGACTCGTGTGACCAACCTGTCAGATCGCTTGTAAAACGCTAGCATTCTGCAAGCTAATTCCGCTTGCAAAACGCTAGTGTTTTAGCGGGAATACGCATACCTATTATATGCGGATTTCCCGCGGCAGGGAGGTGCGGAATTGCCGCGGAAATTTCCATGGCAATTCCGCAACGTGTGCACATAGCCTAAGAGATTTTAGGTTTCAGCTCTGTATTATAAACCTGACTGTAACTCAAAACTGTTTAATGGTTGGATATGTTCAGAGTCATGTTAATATCTGGTAACTTTAAAACTTTCAGAATATCTTGGTAAGCAACAATACAGATTTTTTTTTTCACAACAGTAAGAATATGAAGTGTCCCAGTTAGGACATAGCAAAGAGAAATTTGTAATTGTACCTTCATATGGTGAAATGAATATTTTTCCAGATGCCTTGCATTTAAATAAGCTATCTAATGCAGATTGGCTTGTAGATCTTGTATGCCACCAAGCAGCGCCACTGCCGTTAGTTGGTACTAGAGATGAGCGACTTTCCCATTTTTCTGGTTGCCTTTTTTAGGGTCGAGTCTGGTTTTGTGAAACCCGACTTTCTCAAAAGTCAAGTCTAACGAAGTCGGCCGACTAACGGAAATGGTCGAGTCGGAGTCGAAAATCCAACCCCAATACAAGTCAATGGGGAATAAAAGGTGAAATATAATATAATATATATATATAATAATATAACATAATAATATAATATAATTGCCCCCTTATCACAGTCAGGCAGCCTACTAATCAGATGTGATGCTCCACACAAGCAATTTGTACACTGTCACTGGCAGGCAGCTCTGCTACTCCACCAAATTAATTGCCCCCTAATCACAGGCAGGCAGCCTACTAATCAATGTGAATGCTCCACACAAGCAATTTCTACAGCATCACTGGCAGGCAGGCAGCCTAAGACCCAGCGTTGCTGCACACACCAAAATCCTCCCCTCTCACTGCACAGTCACTGTACAGCTAATTGCTATCAGCAGAAAGTAATTTTTTTAGGCCCCTGCCTAACGCTCTCCCTGCTCAGACGCACCGCCAGCAATCTTCCCCTACACTGAGTTCGGCAGATGTAAAATGGTGGTCGGCGCTGAGGGATTTTATATGCACTGTGACGCCACTGAAAGCCAGCCAATCGCTGCCATGCCCTTCTCTAAGATGGTGCTGGCCGCTGGCTATGTCATCCGTTGCCCACAGCCTGCGTCCGTGCTCATTGGCAGAGAAAAGGCGCTTAAAGTGTAGGGAAAACCGACTCCAGCAAAATGGTCGCCAAACATGTGACCGAACTCACTGCACGGTCGGGTTTCGTTTCATGAAACCAGACTTTGGCAAAAATCAGCAATTTTTGAAAATGAACGACCTGTTTCGCTCAACTCTAGTTGCGAGTAATGTTTTTAACTATTTATATTGTGCTAGAACATCATCTCAGATATTTCAAACTCACAAACAGGTTGTTACGCATTAATGTTGTGTTTTCCCGACCTGTCACTTTGTTTGTATCCTCATTGTACTGTGTTGTGACTAAGTTGTTACAAATAAACATACTGTATGCAGAAAGTGGGCACATTTAGACAGAATATCATAATTTCTTGCTGAATCTAGCATTTACAGCTTGCCTTTGACTAATCAACAAGACATTTTATGCTTATCACACTAATGCACAATGAAAAAATGTTCATGGCTGATATCTGTAATGATGTTACTAAAATAAGAGCGACTGGATAAATTCCATCTGCTATATTAGTACAATTGTCATAGTAAAGCAATCATTGATACAACCATGTCTGACGGATCCGTCTCAAGGAAAAAAAGGAAGTTGAGTTTAGAAAAAGATTGAGACTTTAACGGCTTCTAAATATACTCATACAACTATCTACAGAATAAAATAAATATTGGTCCATCTATGTATTAAATCTGGCCATACGGAAATCCTTGATGTCACAGCTGAAACTTTTAGGCTAGGATTTCTTAGCAAGCAATATAATCATTGATTACTGGTACATGATTTACTTCCATCTCTCTGTCTTTTTATCTATCTGTCTTTCTGTCTGTCTGTCTATAGTAAGAACAGGCAGCACTCCATTAATAGGCAAAAAGTGTGGACTTTATTAGCCCATTTGACGACCTTTCAGTCCTATCAGAGCACCTTTCTCAAGCCAAGGTTCTGTGATAGAAGCAAAACATCATCACATAGGCTAATAATCCATAATTTTTGCCTATTAATGAAGTACTGTCTCTTCATATCTTTATGGAAAGTATTATGGGATTGTTAGTTCAGGAAGCTTTTTTGAATTTTTTGCTTTTTGTGCTGCTTCAATTTTCTCTATTGCTATATCTATTTATCTAATCTATCTATCTATCTATCTATCTATCTATCTATCTATCTATCTATCTATCTAATCTATCCCATTGTTTCGGTTTGGGCCATTAAACCACCAGTGATGAGTGCAAAACTAGTGATGAGTGAGCATTAAAATTCTTGGGTACTCGTTACTTGAATCAAGCAAATCATAATGCTTGGCTGCTCGATGCGAGTAGTGATGTGCCACGCTCATTTTCGAGTTTGGTTCGGTTCGCCGAACAGCTGTGTGTTCGACGAACTGTTCGTCGAACTGTTCGTCGAACACCGTCGAACACCATTAAGACCAATGGCAGGCAAACCAAAACACAAAGAAAACACATAGAAAACACTTCAAAGGTGTCCAAAAGCTGACAAATTGCTCACAAGACACAACTAACACATGGAAAAGTGACAAGTACATATAGCCATGTGAAAAGAAAGAGGTGGAGGAGTAAAAGGAGGGGAGACACAGATATAGGCATGTCATGCCCTTCTAAAACTAAAAAAGTGCCAAGCCGACAAGGCCAGTCCGTTCCTGCCCGTGCGACCTGCGTGTCGCCGGGTTTGTGCCAGAGCTGCAGTGGACCCTGACGGCCAGCCCCCCTCTCTCAATACTGGTGCCTGTCCGCTGGTGGGTCGAACAAGCCCCCCTGCGGTGGAGGCAGGTCTAATCTTTTTTATTTAAATTGTCTCTCTAATTTGAATGAGTACACTTTAAATCCTTTTACAAGGATCTATTGAGGGCAAGTCTCATGCCAGCAGCCGCGGTAATGCCAGGTCCTGTAGCGTCCAGTAAAGCTGCTGCAGTTAAAAAGCTTTTACAAGGATTGAGCTTGGCGGTCCACCGCAAGGCGTCCTATCGCCACTCACAGCCCCTGTGCCTTGGGGCGCCTCCCCGATGCTCTTCACTGAGTGTCCCGGGGGCCCGAAGCATTTCCTTTTTAAAAATTAAGTGTCCAAAGTAACAGGTGGTGTAGCTTGCTTAACAGCTGGGTTAATCCGCTGACTAGCAGACACTGCTACTAGGCCCAAAATTATTGTAGTTTTTTCAGAAAAACCGAACTCTTCAAAATCTAGTTGCCCCCAGCAACACAACTCTCAAGTCCTTATCTTCATCTGCAACCCGGATAAATTCTAATCCGGGTTGTTTTGCATGTAGGACCTCTAAGTGCTTATGTTGCGTCTCTATTATGAATAGGGTGCAAGAATTTCAATCTCGTACCACAGGCACCATTTTTAAAATCAACTGTCATGCCAATTGCCAATCGTGCTACATTATTTATTTAATTGAGTGCGGTTGTGGGTTGCAGTACATCGGTCGGACGATACAGACGATGCATGCAAGGCTCAACAAGCACCGTCAAAATATCCGAAATGGGTTCATGCTACACAGTCTCTCAAAACATTTCTCCCCAGTGCACCAAAAGAATATGAATTTGTTAAAACTCATTGTTATTGACCAGATACCACATCATATGCCTGATCGGTATAATAATCTAATAACAAGGGAGAGTTTCTGGATTTTTAAACTTGGTACACCGGCCCCTGAGGGGTTAAACCTCACTATTGAAAAAGTCACGTAATATATGCATTTTGTTATTTATTTATTTATTTCTTTTCTTTTATTTTTCCTTGTGTACATTGTTTTTATGTCTTTTGTAGGTTGGTTTTATTCAATTTATCTGTTTTTTTTTTTTTTTCTTTTTTGCAGTCATATTTGCATTTTTAATCATGTGGGTGTTCTGATTAATTGCCTTTTAATTTTCATTTGCTGCTCCACCTTTATATAGCTTTCCTACTCCATTCTATGTATAACTGCCACCTGAGGAAGACGGAGCTATTCCGTTGAAACGCGTTGTGGATATCAATAAATGAAGACTTTTTAATATAAGCTGAATTGCGTCCTTCGCTCTCCTTATGACCGGATTGCTTTATCATCACTTATGTCTGATCCTCTCTTGAGGTACCCGGCCGGAGCTGCAGCGGACAACCTTAATCTCATCTGCCTTTATCGCCAGCCTGGCGTTTCCTTTGAAACCATCTATCTGAATTTGGTTGCAAAATTATTGTCTGGGTTAGATGCAGTTAAAAATTTGTAATAAGATCTAGAGCCGGTGGCTACTCCGCTGACTAGCAGACACTGCTACTAAGCCCAAAATTATTGTCCAAGCAAGATGCAGTTAAAAATTTGTAATTAATTATATCTACAGCCAGTGGCTACTCCGCTGACTAGCAGACACTGCTACTAGGCCCAAAATTATTGTCTGGGTTAGATGCAGTTAAAAATTTGTAATTATATCTACAGCCGGTGGCTACTCCGCTGACTAGCAGACACTGCTACTAGGCCCAAAATAATTGTCTGGGTTAGATGCAGTTAAAAATTTGTAATTATATCTACAGCCGGTGGCTACTCCGCTGACTAGCAGACACTCAAGCTTTGGAGCAGACCTCTGATTCCCAGGCTATAGTATGAGTAAATAGCTCTAGTCTTCACACTCAACCATCTGTGTTACCCCAAGCATAGTGTATGTAGTTTCTTATGGTTAAAAGGGGGGTGGGGATTGACCCAACCCACCTGTAATTGACGATGTCAACATCACGTAAAACACAGCAAGGGGCCTCCAAAAAGAGTCTCCATTTTTTCCAAAAATTTGGGGCACATACACCACTTAAGTAGCATCAATTGCCCCAGAGTTGCTTAAAACGTTTGGTGAGGTGATTATACCAAATCCTCAAGCTTTAACTCTCCCCAGGATGACACAGGGGTAGAAAAGTCCTTGCGGATCCATGATTTGTTCATGTTTATGAACGTGAGTCTGTCTACATTCTCAGTGGACAGCCGCGTGCGCTTATCTGTCAGACTCAGCACACCACCAGCAGCGCTGAACACATGTTCAGAGAGAACAAAAATTATTATTAATTTGAAAGCTGGTGGAGCTTAGTATAGATGGCCTATTAGAATGAGTACCACACACTGCTACAGGCCCAAAATTATTCTACAGGCAAGATGCAGCTAAAAATTATTATTAATTTGAAAGCTGGTGGAACTTAGTATAGCTGGCCTATTAGAATGAGTACCACACACTGCTACAGGCCCAAAATTATTCTACAGGCAAGATGCAGCTAAAAATAATTATTAATTTGAAAGCTGGTGGAGCTTAGTATAAATGGCCTATTAGAATGAGTACCACACATTGCTACAGGCCCAAAATTATTGTCTGGCCTAGATGCAGCTACAAATTATTAGCAATTTTAAAGCTTAAAACGTTTGGTGAGGTGATTTTACCAAATCCTCAAGCTTTTACTCTCCCCAGGATGACACAGGGGTTGAAAAGTCCTTGCGGATCCATGATTTGTTCATCTTTATGAACGTGAGTCTGTCTACATTCTCAGTGGACAGACGCGTGCGCTTATCTGTCAGCACACCACCAGCAGCGCTGAACAACGTTCAGAGAGAACACTGGCTGCGGGGCATGACAAGATCTCCAAGGCGTGAGTGGCGAGCTCCGGCCATTTATCCAGATTGGAAGCCCAAAAAGAGCAAGGGTCCAGTGACACAGTCATGGCTTCGATGTTCAGTTGGAGATACTCCTGTACCATCGTCTTTAGGCGTTGACTATGTGTCTGACTTCTTGTCTCCTGTGACCTTGCAAAGGATGGGCTAAAAAACTGGTGAAAGGATTCCGCAAAATTGCTGTGAACACCAGCAGATACTGTGTTTCTGTTACGGTTTGAGTGCTGAAGACTCGACAGTCCCACGGTTGGCAAGTTAGAACTGTGAGATTCACTACGTGCACCACTGGTGTTTTGTGGAAAAGCACATATAAGATTCTGCAACAGTCTCTGCTGATACTCCTGCATGCGTGAATCCCTTTCTATGGCTGGAATTATTTCAGCAAATTTACTTTTGTACCGGGGATCTAACAGTGTGGCTACCCAGTAGTCAGGATTATTTCGAATTCTGACAATTCGAGGGTCATGTTGCAGGTAGTGCAGCAAGAAGGCACTCATGTGTCTTGCGCATCCAGGAGCACCAAGTCCCTGTTGTGTTGGTGGCAAGGTACGACTCATGCTTCCTTCCTCTGCCCTCTCCCCCCAACATCGCACAACAGAAATGTGATCAAGGTCTCCCTCATCTGATGAGTCTTCCATGCCCATCACCAGTTCGTCATCCACTTCTTCCTGGGCTCCTGCACCTTCCTCACTAGTTTGGCTGCTACCATTCGCCCTTGTTAATCCCTCTCCCCCACCCTCCCATGCCAGCCGCCTGGGTGCTGCCGACAGTCTGGAACTTGCAGATGTTAGCCCTTCCACATACAACTCCTCCTCCTCTACTTCTTCCACCTCCTCTTGTTCCACCACCTGACTCCGAATTCTGTTTAACATCTGCTCCAGCATGTAAATCACCAGAATAGTCATGCTGATAATGGCATCGTCAGCATTAAACATCTTCGTCGCCATTTCAAAACTGTGCAGAAGGGTGCATAGGTCCCTGATCTGAGACCACTCCTCCAGCATGATTTGCCCCACCTCTGGATCTCGTTGGCCCAGGCTATAATTCAGAACGTATTGCACCAGGGCTTGTCGGTGCTGCCACAGTCACTGCAACATGTGCACAGTTGAATTCCACCGTGTTGGCACATTGCATTTTAGCCGGTGAAGTGGCAGGCCCAACGACTTCTGTAGAGATGTAAGTCGCTGAGCTGCAGGATGCGAACGGTGGAAGTGAGCACACAGCGACCGTGCCCTCTTAAGAAGGCCATGTAGTCCGGGATAGTGGGCTAAAAATTGCTGGACAACCAGGTTCAACACGTGAGCCATACAAGGCACGTGTGTGACATTGCCCCGGCGAAGGGCCGCACCCAGGTTTGTGGCATTGTCGCACATGGCCTTCCCTGGTTGCAGGTCCAGTAGAGACAACCATTCATGAAACTGGTTCTCCAGAGCTGACCACAACTCCTCAGCTGTGTGACTCACATTTCCCAGACATTTCAACTTAAAAACCGCCTGATTACGTTGAGCCCTTCTTCCAGCATAGCAAGGAGGTGTGCTGCAGGATCCCTTCTACACAGTTAGAAAGCCCGTGGCATGACCAGACAGGCTTTGGGTGAAGGTGGAGGACCGAGAGGAGGTTGAGGAGGCAGAAGCAGTGGAGGAACTTAGAGATAAAGAGGATTGACGCACAACTCGTGGGGACGGCAACACTTGGACAGCAGCCCCTTGTCCTGCTGTCACCATAGTTACCCAGTGCCCAGTCAGCGACATGTAACGCCCCTGTCCATGCCTACTTGTCCAAGTGTCTGTGGTGAAATGCACCCTGTCACACACTGAGTTTCTCAAAGAAGCGGTAATGTTGTGTGTGACATGCTGGTGGAGCGCAGGCACACCTTTCTTTGAGAAGCAGTGCCGACTGGGCATTTGGTACTGGGGCACTGCGACGGACATAAGGGCTCGAAAATCCTCTGTGTCCACAAGGCGGAAAGGCAGCATTTCTGTAGCCAAGAGCTTGCAGATGGTGAAATTCAACCTCTTAGCTTTCTCATGGCTAGGAGGAAATGGTCTTTTACTTGTCCACATCTGAGTGACCAAGGGCTGGCTGTTGTGCATAGACGGGATTGAGTAGGGTGTCCCCGGACAACTGACGGTCTGTGAGGAAGATGCAGGTGCAAAAGTTAGATTGCCTTGATCCAAAGGTGGTGCTCTTGATGTCGGAGAGCGCTCAACACCAGCTGGTGTTTCCACTTCCAAATGAACTGATGACCTGCCAATCTGACTGGCTGTTGCTGGTAAAGAGGTGCCAGGTCTGAGTCTCAAAACAGGTCTGACTGCTGTCACCCCAGTCACAGAGGATGAAGAGGCCACGGTCGCAGATGCACAAGATGGGGCAGACGGTGGTTGGGCCGGCCTGCTAGGCCGCATTGTAGCACAGTGAGCTTGCCACTGCAACTTATGCTTCATATCCATGTGACGGTTCATGCATGAAGTACTCAAACTATGGATTTTTTGGCCTCTACTTAGCTTTTGGTCACAAATGTTACAGATAACACGAGTTGGGTCATCCTTATCAATGTTAAAAAATGCCCAGGCTATGCAAGGCTTAGAACCCATGCGACCTGAAGAGCCACCTTGACTTGTGGTCAGAGGCAGAGTTGTGTCACGCTGTCTAATGATATGACTACAATGTCAGTAAACTATTTATACAGGAACCACACTCTATACAACATATAGTTTAGCAACATAAGAATGTAAGTATAAAATAGATTTACCTGACACAATATCAGCAGAACTTAGGGTTAATCTTGAGGACTAGATGTGCAGAGACGATATCAGTTGAACTCAGGGTTAATCTTGAGGACTTGATGAGCTGTAACAGGAAAGAGGAGGACCGGGTCTAACCTGACCCTACACTGGGGTCCTAACTAATCCCTTACCTTGGAGGTACTGATAATGGTTGAGAGGTCCAAGTCTCCAGCCTAACCCTGTCTCCTATCAGACCCTGAACCCTGTAATCAGTCCTAAGAAGGATCCTGATTACCACCAAAGGGATATGGGCTGATCTCAGCTAAATACACAGATTAGACATATAAGACAGACAGGATAGCACTCTCTTGCATACACACTCAAACACCGAAGGAACATAAATGGTCTGGGAAATAAACTCTAAGCAAGTTAAGCTTAAAACAACTAAGGAGCTCTCAACTAGAGTCTATACAGATTCATTCCTATCTGTGGTCTGCATGAAGTGTTTCACTGGCAACTCCCAAAGCAGACAACCAGAAACTTAAAGGAAACCAATCAACAAATAATCAATTGCAGCCGGGAGAAACTGCACCCAGTCCCAGCACCGAGCACAGACAGAATTAACTCCCTAGCTGCCAAACACAAAGAAACAGCAACTCAGCTGTGAGAAGTCAAAATGTGCAACCGCGACGATCTTCGTGGCAATGCACACATGACAGTACCCCCCTTCTACGAGGGGCCTCCGGACCCTCAGGGCCAGGCCTGCCCGGGTGAGTTCTGTGGAAGGTCCGAACCAAACGATCTGCGTTAACATCAGACGCAGGGACCCACGTCCTCTCCTCCGGACCATACCCCTTCCAATGCACCAAGTACTGAAGGGACCGGCGATTCAGGCGAGAGTCAATGATTTTTGATACTTGAAATTCCAAGTTACCATTGACCAACACTGGAGGAGGAGGTAGAGGTGACGGTATGACTGGTGCCACATACCTTTTAAGTAATGACTTGTGGAACACATTATGAATTTTAAAAGTAGAAGGGAGTTCCAGACGAAATGCCACAGGATTAATTATGGAACTGATCCTGTACGGCCCGATGAATCTGGGACCCAGTTTCCAGGAGGGCACTTTAAGTTTTATATTCCTGGTAGACAACCATACCAGATCGTTCACATTCAGATCTGGACCAGAAACTCTCCTCCTATCAGCCATACGTTTGTAACGGTTCCCCATCGTACTCAAATTATTCAATACACCTCGCCACACAGAAGCAAGTGACAACGAGAAACGCTCCTCCTCAGGAACCCCAGAAGGACCCCCCCATTGAAAGTACAAAACTGGGGATGAAAACCATATGCCCCAAAAAACGGGGACTTACCAGTGGACTCGCTCCGCCTGTTGTTAAGAGCGAACTCTGCCAGAGGCAAGAAAGATGACCAGTCCTCCTGGTTCTCCGAGACAAAACACCGGAGATATGTCTCTAAACTCTGATTCAGACGCTCTGTCTGACCATTGGTCTGTGGATGAAAAGCCGAGGAAAACGACAATTGCATCCCCCGACATAAACAAAATGCCCTCCAAAATTTGGACACAAACTGAGACCCCCTATCTGACACCACATCAGAAGGCAACCCATGAAGTCTCACGATCTCCCTAATGAACACCTGCGGCAGAGTTTTAGCATTAGGGAGTGCAGGAAGAGCAACGAAATGTGCCATCTTACTGAACCTGTCAACAACCACCAGTATGACAGTATTCCCTGACGACGGAGGAAGATCCGTAATGAAGTCCATAGATAAATGAGTCCATGGACGCTCCGGAAGTTTCAAGGGTAAAAGGGTCCCAGATGGACGGGTATGAGGAGTTTTAGAGCGAGCACAAACCCCACAGGACGCGACAAAAGTTATAACATCTTTATTAGCGTTAGGCCACCAAAATCGGCGAGAAAGGAGATCTAAAGTAGCCTTACTCCCTGGATGTCCTGCTAAAGCAGAATTATGATGTGCCTCAATAACCTTTTGTCTCAACTGATTCGGGACAAACAGTCTCCCTGGAGGTCCTGCAGGGGCGTCCCCCTGAGCCTCTAACACCTCCTCCTCAAGCTCAGAACATACAGCCGACACTACCACCCCCTCCTGAAGGATAGGAATCGGGTCATCCGTTTTCCCGGCCCCTGGGAAACTGCGAGACAAAGCATCAGCCTTTACATTCTTAGACCCCGGACGATAAGTGACGACAAAATTAAACCTGGTAAAAAACAACGACCATCGAGCTTGTCTGGAATTCAGACGCTTAGCGGATTCTAAATACAGCAGGTTCTTGTGATCAGTAATAACGGTGACCGGGTGGACTGCCCCTCCAAAAAGTGACGCCATTCTTCAAAAGCCAATTTAATGGCCAAAAGTTCCCTATTGCCGATATCATAATTCCTTTCGGCGGACGACAATTTCTTAGAAAAGAAAGCGCACGGATGCCATTTACCAGGGGACGGACCCTGGGACAATATAGCACCCACCCCTACGTCAGACGCGTCCACCTCCACAATGAACGGCTGAGATACATCTGGTTGGATGAGAACGGGTGCCGAAGCAAAACATCTCTTTAAAGAGGAAAAGGCTTGGCAAGCTTTGTCCGACCACCTAGAAAAATCCGTCCCTTTTCTCGTCATGTCCGTGAGAGGTTTGACGACAGACGAGAAATTACAAATAAATTTCCGGTAGTAATTAGCAAACCCCAAAAAACGCTGCAGAGCCTTAAGATCCCCTGGCTGATCCCATTCAAGCACTGCTCTCACCTTTTCAGGGTCCATACGGAAACCAGAGGCTGACACCAAAAAACCCAAAAACTGAAGTTCCTGTACGGCAAAAACACACTTCTCCAGTTTGGCGTATAGTTTATTGTCTCGCAAGATCTGCAACACCTGTCTCACATGCTCCTGGTGAGACACAAGATCTGGCGAGTAAATTAAAATGTCATCCAAATATACGACCACAAACACCCCCACAAGGTGACGAAAAATGTCATTAACAAAATGTTGGAATACTGCTGGTGCAGTAGTCAGACCAAAAGGCATAACCAGGTTTTCATAATGTCCCTCCGGCGTGTTAAACGCCGTTTTCCACTCATCCCCCTCTTTTATTCTAATCAGATTATACGCCCCCTGAGATCCAATTTAGAGAACCATTTGGCGCCAACAATTTGATTGAAGAGATCAGGAATAAGAGGGAGTGGATACGGATCTCGAACAGTAATCCGATTAAGTTCGCGGAAATCCAAGCAAGGGCGTAGGCCTCCATCTTTTTCTTCACAAAGAAGAACCCCGCGGCTACAGGGGAAGATGAAGGTCTAATATGCCCTTTGGCCAGACTTTCGGAAATATAATCTTTCATAGCCTGTCTTTCAGGACCAGAAAGATTATACAACCTAGCTTTAGGTAACTTAGCATCAGGAAGAAGATTAATAGAGCAGTCATACACACGATGAGGAGGCAACTCCCGACACCCCTCCTCAGAAAAAACATCCCCAAAATCCTCCAAAAAAGGAGGCAATGTACTAGGTACGACCGCACTGATGACTGTGTTCATGCAGTTGCTTTTGCAAAACTCACCCCATTGGCTTATCTCTCTGGACTGCCAATTAATTACAGGGTTATGTTTAACCAGCCAAGGAAGTCCCAACACAATGGGAGTAGGTAGACCCTCCAACACATAACAAGATAATTGTTCCCTATGTATTGCCCCTACCCGAAGGTCAATGTTATGAACCTCATGAACAAAGCTACCTTGGCCGAGAGGCCTGGCGTCAATGGAAAAAATAGGGATCGGTTTGACCAATACACTCAGATGCATACCTTGAGCCTGAGCAAACTGAGCGTCAACCAGATTGGCGCCGGAACCACTATCCAGAAGAACAGACAATCTCTTCACTCTAGTACCAAAACCACCTCCACTGGTACCAGGAACTGAGAAGAACCGGCGGATGAAATACATACTCCCAGGTTGTCATCCACCACACAACTGGGATTAGCAGTTTTCCGGCGACTTTTTACTTAACAAGACACGGGATGGACATTCTCCAACAAAATGTCCCTCTTTCCCGCAGAAAAAACACCTTCTAGTCCTGCGGCGTGCCGCCAATCCCCTACTACGAAAAGATGTCCCTCCCAACTGCATAGGCTCATCCGAACAGACAAGGGGAACCTCAACATAAGGGACTTTAGTAGTAGGTGGAGTAACAACAGGGAGTGGAGTTACCTCACCCCTCTCCCGAAGCCGTCTATCAGTACGGATAGCTAGGGCCATAGCAGCCTCCAGAGAAGGAGGAGACTCATACTGAGCCAAAACGTCTTTTAATTTGTCAGAAAGCCCATGACAAAACTGGCTCCTAAGAGCTGGGTCATTCCACTGAGTATCCGTGGCCCATCTACGAAACTCAGAAGCAAATTCCTCCGCAGGACGATCTCCCTGCTGTATCTTACGTAATTTAGTCTCAGCAAGAGAGACCAGATCTGGGTCATCATATACCAATCCCAGAGCAGTAAAAAATTGATCTACAGACTGTAGAGCCGGGGATCCCGGAGGAAGGGAAAATGCCCAGGATTGAGGGTCCCCTTGAAGAAGTGAGATAACAATTCCCACTCTCTGCTCATCACTCCCTGATGATTGCGGCCGAAGCCGAAAATATAATTTACATGCCTCCCGGAAGGTAAAAAATTTGTCTCGCCCACCAGTGAACCTATCTGGAAGAGCCACCTTAGGTTCAACTCTGGTTTGCTCCAGGGGAGACAAAACTTTGGACTTAATGTCCGTCAGCTCCATGGATAATCCCTGCAACTGCAGAGCCAGCTGGGCTACTGGATCCATGGTAACTAGAGATAATTTTTTATGGCCAGTGAAAATGTCACGCTGTCTAATGATATGACTACAATGTCAGTAAACTATTTATACAGGAACCACACTCTATACAACATATAGTTTAGCAACATAAGAATGTAAGTATAAAATAGATTTACCTGACACAATATCAGCAGAACTTAGGGTTAATCTTGAGGACTAGATGTGCAGAGACGATATCAGTTGAACTCAGGGTTAATCTTGAGGACTTGATGAGCTGTAACAGGAAAGAGGAGGACCGGGGTCTAACCTGACCCTACACTGGGGTCCTAACTAATCCCTTACCTTGGAGGTACTGATAATGGTTCAGAGGTCCAAGTCTCCAGCCTAACCCTGTCTCCTATCAGACCCTGAACCCTGTAATCAGTCCTAAGAAGGATCCTGATTACCACCAAAGGGATATGGGCTGATCTCAGCTAAATACACAGATTAGACATATAAGACAGACAGGATAGCACTCTCTTGCATACACACTCAAACACCGAAGGAACATAAATGGTCTGGGAAATAAACTCTAAGCAAGTTAAGTTTAAAACAACTAAGGAGCTCTCAACTAGAGTCTATACAGATTCATTCCTATCTGTGGTCTGCATGAAGTGTTTCACTGGCAACTCCCAAAGCAGACAACCAGAAACTTAAAGAAAACCAATCAACAAATAATCAATTGCATCTGGGAGAAACTGCACCCAGTCCCAGCACCGAGCACAGACAGAATTAACTCCCTAGCTGCCAAACACAAAGAAACAGCAACTCAGCTGTGAGAAGTCAAAATGTGCAACCGCGACGATCTTCGTGGCAATGCACACATGACAAGTTGTGGTTGAGGATGCAGTTGGTGACGTGCTTCCAGTACTACGTCTCTGTCCAGGAAGGCGCACCCTGACCTCGTCGTCACTCGAATCCTCCTCCACCTCCTCTGCTGACCTCATCGACTGTCTGACTGTGGGTTGACAGTAAGTGGGATCTGCAACCTCGTCATCATCACCCTGTGTGTTCTCACCCCTGTCGTCCTCAGAGCCAACCTCTTCCTGCACTGACACAAAACTCAAGTTGTCGCTCACATCTGGTATTTGAGTCTCATCATCGTCTTCCTCATTGTCTCCACCAACAGGAGTTACAGTTTGGGAACGAGGGTCTACATTATGCTCAGAACCTTCTTCATCTGGTCCTGGATCAGACTTATAAACATTCTGGGCATCAGTGCAGATCATTTCCTCGTCTGGATTCACAGAAGCTGTGGAGACGACCTCTGATTCCCAGGCTATAGTATGAGTAAACAGCTCTGCAGACTCAACCATCTGTTCTACCCCATACTCAGACGGGCAGTTGGAGACTTGGGAGCTGTGAGGAAGCATGTGCGATTGGGGTGACACCTCTGAGGACTGAAGTTTTTGTGTTGTTGAAGTTGAGGTGGAGAGCCGACTTAAAGGAGCACTTGATATCTGTTGAAGCACCTTATTTTTTTTGCCTCATCTGGAATTGTAGCAATGGGCGTGCCCGTAAGAAAGGGATCGTACCACATTGTCCACTAAAAGAAGTAGACATCTTAGTTTGGCTGGAAGATGGTCTTTCTTCTGCAGATGTTACTGTTGCTTTAACACCTACCCCACGGACACAACATTTTTTTCCCTTCATAACACGCCTATAACCTTTTCCACCAGCAGCAGGCCTTTTGCCACTCATTTTGGTAGTTACCTAATTGACAACTGTGGAGTTGTTTGCACAAAAAATGATGGCTGCAAGAAATTCTTAGTATTTGAACGCGGGTGGAGCTTTGTATAGATGGCCTAATACAATGAGTACCACAGACTGCTACTATGCCCACAATTATTCTACAGGCAAGAGGCAGCAAAAAATTATGAGTATTTCAATGCTGCTGGAGCTTGTATAGATGGCCTAATAGAATGAGTACCACAGTCTGCTACTATGCCCAAAATTATTGTCCAGGCAACATGCAGATAGAAATTCTTTTTTTTTTAATAAGGCTGGTGGAGCTTTGTATAGATGGCCTAGTACAATGAGTACCACAGACTGCTACTATGCCCAAAATTATCGTCCAGGCAACATGCAGATAGAAATTCTTTTTTTTTAGAAGGCTGGTGGAGCTTTGTATAGATGGCCTAGTACAATGAGTACCACAGACTGCTACTATGCCCAAAATTATTGTCCAGGCAACATGCAGATAGAATTTTTTTTTTTTTTAAGGCTGGTGGAGCTTTGTATAGATGGCCTAATACAATGAGTACCACAGACTGCTACTATGCCCAAAATTATTCTAAAGGAAAGATGCAGCAAAAAATTATGAGTTTATCAATGCTGCTGGAGCTTTGTATAGATGGCCTAATAGAATGAGTACCACACACTGCTACTATGCCCAAAATTATTGTCCAGGCAACATGCAGATAGAAATTCTTTTTTTTTAGAAGGCTGGTGCAGCTTTGCATAGATGGCCTAATACAATGAGTACACAGACTGCTACTATGCCCAAAATTATTGTCCAGGCAACATGCAGATAGAAATTCTTTTTTTTTATAAGGCTAGTGGAGCTTTGTATAGATGGCCTAATACAATAAGTACCACAGTCTGCTATTATGCCCAAAATTATTGTCCAGACAACATGCAGATAGAAATTCTTTTTTTTTAGAAGGCAGGTGGAGCTTTGTATAGAGTCACTAATACAATGAGTACCACAAACTGCTACTATGCCCAAAATTATTGTCCAGGCAACATGCAGATAGAATTTTTTTTTTTTTTATGGCTGGTGGAGCTTTGTATAGATGGCCTAATACAATGAGTAGCACACACTGCTTCTATGCCCAAAATTATTGTCCAGGCAACATGCAGATAGAATTTTTTGTTTTTTTTAAAGGCTGGTGGAGCTTTGTAGAGATGGTCTAATACAATGAGTACCATAGACTGCTACTATGCCCAAAATTATTGTCCAGGCAACATGCAGATAGAATTTTTTTTTTTAAGGCTGGTGGAGCTTTTTATAGATGTCCTAATAGAATGAGTAGCACACACTGCTACTATGCACACAATTATTGAACAGGATAGATGCAGCGAATAATTAGGAGTGATTTGAACGCTGGTGTAGCTGACAAAAAGTGATAGCAACTGCTGTAACCTAGCCCTGAAAAGGGCTGCAATTACAAATAGTCACTGTCCCAAGTTGACCTATCTGTCTATTTAAGAGTGAGCACAGACCTGCCTGCTAAAACTGCTAGGAACTGATGTAACGTAGCCCTCAAAAGGGCTGCAATTACGAACTAGTCCCTACTCCCAAAACCTTCCTCTCTATTTCTCAGCGATTTCGCTTGCAAGTCGCAGTTGCACAATGCACACACAATATAGCGCTAACAGCAGCAGTGCCGTCTAACACTGAGCTGCAGCACGGAGAAAATGGTGGCGAGGGGGGAAATGGCTGGGTCTTATAGGGCAAGGACATGTGACATACACAGCCAATGACACATGCCCTTGCTTGTGTGAAAAAAAAGCACCTCGCTCTGTGTGAGTGCTCCTGATAGGCTGACAGACTGCACCGCCCACTGGAAATGCGGGAAAGAGAAAAAAAAATGGAGATCTTCATTATCTCTGCAGAGATCCATGCTATGCCCCTCCCCCGCCACGCTGGACACTCAAACTGTGTATTAACAGTGATTCTCAGCATTACTGTGAACAAATCCAGTGACGATTTAGGTGCACGAACAGTTATCGAACATAACCTCGAATAGCCGCATTTTTTCCAAATCGTTCGGGTTCGTCGAACGACTCGAACACCGCCCAAAACAGCTCGAATTTGAGATTGGCTAACAGTTCACTTCGAACACCGCTCATCTCTAGATGCGAGTAATGAGTATCATGGAAGTCAATGGAAAACTCCAGCATGTTTCCGACACCCCCACGCTACACCCGGAGGTCTGCAATGTGTCTAAAAATTGCTGAAAACTATCGAAACAGCTCTGAAATGGCATGGGAACAGCATAAAGAAGACCCTTGGAAGCATCTCTGAATCCCAGGTCGCTGCTGTGAACAATGTTGTCAGAGCATTACGTCACTTTTACGGACTGACAATAAAACATACAAAACAGCAGTTAAAATGGATTGGACTGGAAAAAAATGATAAGCAACATTCTTTCCAGGATAATTACTTGTATGTAAGGCAAAATAAATAAGAATAAAATGCTCCTCCACACTTTGGGCTATGATGACACGCAGTGTTTTGCTTCTTTTTTTTTGCACTTTTGCATAGGTTTTAATGGTGAAAAAAAATTTCAACATGAAATGTAATTTTATCATTTTAATACCTTATCTGGCCATGTGGTGTGTGAAACATGATCTGACACATCCTGTTTAATTTATGAAGGAGGGACTCTGAAAAGCAAAATTTTTTTTTGGGCCATCAGACGATTATTTGTAAAGGGCCATCAGGGGGCCATTACTATTGCTACATGGTCAGCAGGTGGCCCTTACTATTGTCAGAGGACCATCAGGTGGCCCTCACTCTAATTTTAGAGGGCTAGCAGCCAGCCCTCACTAAGTATTTTTGGAGGGCCAGTATAGCCGTATATTGCTACTGCAATATAATTTAACCATCTGAGGTTGCCAAATATTATTTTTCATATTAATGCTGTAAAGTTTGAAACTTGGAGGGCCAACAGCCAGCCCTCACAATTTGAAGGGCAAGCAGGCGTCCCCCACTATTTTTAGAGGGTCAGCAGGCGTCTTGTTGACAGATGAGACCAAGAGTGTTTTGGAGATGCACATCATCCTATGGTTTACTGTAAATGAAAGGGAGTCTACAAAGAAAAGAACACAGTAGTTACAGTCAATTATGGTGGAGGTTCAAACATATGTTTGGGTTGTTTTGCTGCCTTTTACTCATGACTGTGTGCAAGACATTATAAAATGTGAAGATTCCCAAAGGATTTTGGGTCACAATGTAGTGCCTAGGATCAGTAAGCTGGGTTTGTATCCTAGGTCATGGGTCTTCCAGCAGGACAATGACCCCAAACATACTACATACAAGAAGCACCCAGAAATAGATAGAAACAAAGCACTAGAGAGTTTACAAGTGGTATATCCACCTCCAGTTGCATAAAGTCTCCCACCACTACATCTTACATACAGATACTACAGAGAAACTGTGAATCCACACATTAAATCAATTACTTTTTCCTGTTTTGATGAATTTCTGAGTACAGATCACTGTAAAAAATCAAATCAATCAATGAGTGCATGGAAAAAAGCAGCAGCAAGGCTTAAAATTTATATGGCAATAATTTTTGACTAGATGCCTGTCATATGCTATGCCTTGAAAAGATTTTAGTTGTGCATGGCAGCAACAAACTCTGGAGTAGCGAAAGCACCACTGCCAATAAGGCAATAATCCCTGACTAGATGGCTGTAATATACTATCCCTACTGCCACACCTCACTGTGGACAAAGTTCAGATAAGAGCAGTTTTATAACAGAATAGAATCTATTTGAATTAGCCCTGAAAAAAGCGTTAAGCTTAATGTAGCAGCATCAAGGACTGTTATTTCATCAACTCTGCTGGGGAATATAGTGGAGCGTTTCCAATCTACTCAGCCTGATATGGAGGAGACCAGGATCTTCTGTACTTACTGTACAAACTCTCTTGTTCTGGCTGTGAAATCCTGTATGCAGTGTGAAAACTCCCTATGCGACAACCACTTGACAGACCATAACAAGGCACTGAATCATATATTACTAAGAATATACTGGCTTTTAGGATTCCAAAAATGTTCCCTCAACTAGAAGGTGGAGTCTCAGAAAATCATTTTTTCCCATTACTGAGGAGTGGGTCTCCTACACTGGTAAAGTGTATGCACTAAGTGCAAGGGATGCCACCTCTTGAAAAAGTAATTGCATTTTCCCACCATAGTCTTCTTGTGAACATGGCTGCTCAAATATTTAAGCAAATGCAATCTCATGTCCCACTTGAAACGGGCAGTGCGAAAAGCCAAAATCTATAAATGGAAATGTGAACAGCTCTTCGGAGTGTCCAAGTGTGGGATCACTTGTGTCCAGGCACTTGGCATGGTGGGAGGAAGGAGGATCAGGGTGAGGATTATGTGGTCCTGAATCACGCCTACTGAGACTGGACTGTGTAGAAGACAGGGTGGTGCTGTCAAAGTGACTGGAAGCATTATTTGCCATCCATCCGACAACCTTTTCACACTGGTCTGGCTTCAAGAGTGGGGTTCCACGCCCCCATACAAAGTGGGACAGGAAGCTATATTAACATGATATGTGTTTGTTATGCTCCCGCGGCAGGCACAGTTTCTCCTTGATTATGGCCTTGGCTTCTGTGCTCACCATCACGTCCACTTCCCGTTCCTTATCATGCGCCTTGCCCATTTTAAATTACGTATGATATATCCCTGTTGAGAAAACGTTGCAGTTTTACTATCACAGGAAAATTAGCCCAGATCAGATGGACTTCTTACGCTACAGGATTAATATAGCAATGCTAATTCTAACCAACCAAGTTTTTTCTTTTTTGCTTTGTTGCATGACTGGAGCTGTATAATTGCTATATAATATTTTACTACTGAAAAATATTTCCAGTATTACTATTGCAGGAAAATTTGCACACCTCAGATGAACTGGTTACACTGCAGGAGTAATATAGCGTTTCTAATAAGATCGAAATAAGTGTGGCTATTTGCTTTTGATGCACAACTGTTGCAGTAAAAATGGTGTATAATATGTCCCTGCTCAGAACAATTTGCATGCTTAAGATTAAAAAGATTATTATTAGCCCTGAGAAGAGGTTTTGGTATGAGTTGCAGACTGCGCTTAAAGTACATACAATTCACCTTATCCTGCCTACATGACCCCTTCAGCAAAATCTCTCCCTAAGTGCTACTAACAGCAGTATTAATATTGATTATAATTAGCCCTAAGAGGAGCTGTTGTAGTTGAAAGAAATATAAATGTGGTTGAATCACTGGCTATACGCAGCTACAATTCTGTCCCTCTATCACCAACACCTCTCCCTGCTTCCTCTTTCCAGGATACAGTATGATGAGCATAGCATCACTGTTCTTATAAACATATGATCATGCTATGTGACCAGCCAATCACAGTAATGCCACAACCAACATGGCTACGGCTTTAATGTGACTGGGAGGTAATCCCCACATGTTTATTGGCTGGCTTAAAAACACCAAACAAGCGGGGCAAGGACTCGAGCTCTTTCTCCAGCATTCAAAAAATACTTGCCGAGAAACAAGCATCTCGAGCACTATGATGTAACAAGTAGAGACAAGCAGATGAAGTGAGGTGCACTGTCCTCTTCCTCATGCACAAGCATCCGCTGCCACTTGACTCATCTTCTTAACTCTTCTTGGAATTTATTAATCATTTTACAACCTAATGTCAATACTTCCAGTTATTACCCCAACTGCATAAAAACATGTTTGTCATTTAATTTCCCTAAGGCTAGTGACCTAGTGACAAATAAGTATTATTAGGGTATAGTATGGAGGAAAAATTGTGCGTACACTAAATTGGTAACATTATATCCAAATATTACTGTTTTTATGCAGAAAAATCTTTAGTTGCGTTTAGAGCTACTCATTGGTGTGGCCAAGGCTACTGTCAACGTCAAAGGAACCTAAAGGCCGATTTACATTACATGATATTTGGTACTAAACAACAGTCAATAAGCTGCTTGTTTACTGATTATCAGCCGTTACACAGGCAGACTGCACACAGTAATTAATTTTTTAGAGTGCAGAGACTTCCATTATTTTCAGCAGCACAGGTCCTATTTATACATACTGAGAAAAATGATATTTTGCGCAGTTCAGAAGATCATTTCAACCAATGAACAAGCAAAACAAGTAGCTTGTTTAGATTGCATAATTATCGTGAAACGAGCATTCCTAGGAATGTGCTGAAAAAGAGAATATACAGCACCTCCAAAAATGATACATTGATCTAATGCCGCTAGTTATATATATATATATATATATATATATATATATATAACTGAACATGAGATTCTTAGTTTAACTTTCTGATCAGACTGTATGAAGCCCACTGCCACTTCATGGCGAACCTCTTAGTGGGTCCTTATTGTCCTAATGGTTGCTGTGCTTTTGTGCTGGTGGGGCAGCGAGGTCTGGAGTCATGGGGACTTTGTCTTGCAGCATGGGCGCTGTGAGGCACCAGGCCATCCACCATGCCGATTCATTGTCGCTGCTACGGTGGTCGGCACACGGCTTCGCTCCATTAGTGAGGTAGGACCCACTAAGAGGTTCGCTGTGAAGTGCCATTGGGCTTCATACAATCTGATCAGAATGTTAAACTAAGAACCTCATGTTCAGTTATATATATTTTTGCCTAGCGTCATGAGATCAATGTATGATTTTTGGAGGTGCTGTCCATTCTTTTTCAGCATAATCCTAGAAATGCTCAATACAAATAATTATGCAGTATTAATGGACCTTTACGAACCACCCAACCACAAAACTTCACACAAGGCCATATTGAACTAGACATAATCTTTATTAGAAGAATCATAAAATATTAAAAGTAAGGCAGGCACCACAAGTACAGGAAAAAAGGTGGGTGACCCAGGAAGCAACCCAAAGACAATATATATATATATATATATATATATATATATATATATATATATATATAGATGTAATGAGACAAGTAAGAATTCAAAAATATACATACATTAGGCCAAAGTTAGTACTATGTAACTATGCACAAGAGGCACTATTAGTCAAAAACGGTATGTACCGATAAATCCTAAATAAAGAATTTTGCCCACTGTTTCCACATAATAAGGATAACAGCACAAGTTGCTGAAGTAATATGTAAAAAAGTGGAAAAAAAATGTGCCCTGAGTTGCAAACCAGCAGACAAAACAATGTCAGCAACAAATCACATATAAGTGCCAAACAGTATATATTATTCATACAAGTGTATGTACATATAAAAAACGCATAGTTACCTGAGCAGTACTCCTGGGGGACCCACCACACCCGACAGGAGTTTCGCACTGAAATGCTTCGTCCAGGGGTGGATGAGTACTGGCCAGATAGGGTATATATTCAAGAAAGGGCCAATAGTAGAAGAATACCCTAATTGCGCTCATCTAATCATTCTGTGGCAAAATATCCTGATTGGACACAAGACACGACTGGGGTGACGTCACAATAAACTTTTGTTAATTAACGAACGGCTGTCAAAGCTCACCCGGTAAATGAATTTCCACCGGAACACCGCATCAGGCGCATGCACGTTACAATCCTGCACACACGTCATCTCCTATGTGAGACTCTACGTTGCCATGACTGCGGCCGAACGCCGGAACGTCATATCCCGTACTGAACAAACCCGACATCACATCCGTTAACCGCAAGTGAGTGTTGCTATGACAGCAAACTGAAGCTCCGACGCTCCTCCTAGTAAATGCTCACCGCTATATGATCACGCTACCGTGCAAGTGCAAACACAGTTAATCTGTGGAAGGCCTGAAAGCCATCATGCCCAAAGAAGAGAAGATGCAACCCGTCGGAAAAAATGATGACAAAACAAAAAATAAAAAATAAAACGCCACGAATGTCTATCAAGCTGCAAAGATAAAAATGTAAGTTATTACAGGAACAATGATAATACACACATATAAGACAAAATCATCACTCAAATGATTATAAAGAAATAAGTCCAAATATACAATAATATAAAGTGACAATTATAAGTATGCACAATATGTAAAAGATATAGACATGCGCACACACAAAGAATTGTGTGTACAAACTATATCTAAATATTAATAAATATCATAAAAACACACCCACTATAAAATGTCAAAAGTGCTAGTGATAACATCAGTAAAATAAACTTAACAATATTAACATATACATTAATAACAAGTACATATATTATGCATGAAAAATCTCAATGCAATATACTACAAAAGTGCATAGTGACATAGAACCATAAGTGCAAATAGATGCAGCAACAAGACAATAAAGACTGTCCCATATATGATGAGACAAAAGAGAACACAATAAAATATCTTCCTTATGGTCCAATTCCCAGACATCAGATGGTAATACAATCGACTAAAAGGCAATTCCGGGTACCTCAAAGGACCCAAACCCAACAGATGAGTGGAGATAATGACCCTAACACAAAAAGGTTAAAAACAATTAAAATTATGTGCAAAAGCCAGAATAAAAAATGGACCTTTAGTAGCTTCTATAGTCTGCTTGGAGTTGCATGGCATTTTTGGAAAACATACGTAAAGATAGCCAAGTGCGAATACACATATTAAAATTTAAATTTTAACCACAGAAAAGGAAAAATTCATGTTAATGATATGCAAGTAATAAAACATGGAAACAAAATTTTCAAAACATCTAGATTTTTTTCAATGATGAGTATGAGAGCCCTGCACAGAAATGCACACACTTACAAGCTCTGGCATCTATCAATGAGGTTATTAAAGGGATTGTCCTCTACTAGGAGAACTCCTTCTTGATCAAAATGTTTGGCCCCAATAAAATAATAAATCTTATACTCACCTCCTGTGCCAGCACCGTTCCCGTGGTGTCGGTACTCTCTTTCTCCAGGGCTCTCGTGCTGTGTTGTGACACATAACGCTGGCGCCTAATCAGCGCTGGCGTCACTGTCCCCGCCTTCACACAAATCAAACATAAAGAGTAAACCAGGGATCAGCTGCAGCCTTGACTTGACAGTGACGCCAGCGCTGATTTCGCACCTGCATCACATGTCACAACACTGCATGAGAGCCTCGGGGAGATCGAATGTTAACACCACGGGAACTGCACCGGAACGGGAGATGAGTATAGGTTTTATTATTTTATCAGGGCCAAGCATCGAGTATGAGATGGGGTTGTCCAAGTAGTGGATAACTTCTTTAATGTTTGAGGAACGTTCTGCCACATTGAATACAATTGGACACAAGAATCATCAAGATCTGCTGCTGGCAGCTCCCTTTGCAATTGCTGACTAATGACATCTCAGTTGTGCTCAATGGGAATAAAATCCACATTCATTGCAGGCCATGGTAGCACATTTCAGGCTGCTGACAAACAGAAGCATGAGCAACATATAACCTAGCCAAATCAATGTAATGCTGAACTGTTAGTGTACCTGAAATGAAGGCTGTAGGGGTCCGACTATCATGCATATGGAGTGCCCCCAAGAGCCGTGGGATACTCGGTACCGGGCCTGGCAGTTCTTAAATGGGAAGTCACAGCAGCAGTGACTCGGTCCATGGCCCTGGGCGTCCAATAAAAATGACAAAGATGATGATGGGGTAGTTTGTAGGGGAATTAGTTTGTGACGGTACCCGTGGTGTTCGGCAGGGTAGGTGATGCAGTAAATTAATCTAAAGACACAGCAGGGTGCAGTCTTCACACTTTACTCACAGTTCTTAGGTTACAATCCCCAGCCGGGGTGCTGTGTCCTCCAGGTCGGTGATCCAGCCAGCTCTCGGGTAGTTTGGGGAACCCTTTGCTAGAACTCCCTTCTTACGTTCCTTTCTCTGGTCGACTCTCCCAGTGCCAGCTCACGGTACTCCTGCCCTGCGCTTCAAACACAGTGTCCCAAGCCAGTAGCCTCAGATCCTGTCGGGCAACATATTCTTGGTCCCCTTGATCCTATAGAATCAAAGAATCGTAGAGTTGGAAGGGACCTCCTGGGTCATCTGGTTCAACCCCCTGCTCAAAGCAGGATTCACTAAATCATCCCAGACAGATGTCTGTCCAGCCTCTGTTTGAAGACTTCCATTGAAGGAGAACTCACCACCACCTATATGGCTACCTTTTCAGCAAATGTGTGTGGATTTGGCTGTCGCACATACAGTTACTACAGCCTCCGGTTTGCTAGCTGAGTCTTACAGATTCTCCATTAGGCTGGGCCTGGTCTCCTACTGAAACCTGGTCCTTCCTTCTGACTTTGGTCAGGCTGGATTTGTGTGCCACGGGTGGACTCATCAATTCCCTGGCCCCTAGGATCCCTTCTTTCTCTCCTCAGAGGCTTCTTTCCTCAAAACTACTCCTTTCCACTCCTCAGAGTCTCTCCACAGCTCCTCTCAGCTCTCCCTCTGGTCTGCAACTGACTACTTTCTCCCAACTGTCACACTGCCTTCCTGCTCTAACTGGGGCTCCTCCCCCTAAGCCTGAGGTCATGTGATCTGTGTTGGATGCAAATATGCAAGCACTGGGTAGTGTCCCTTCCTTACCTGAGAGCGGAGTACCACACCTCTGGTTGAGGTGCAGTACCTGTGTGACGACTGGACCCTCAGGGGCGCCACACATAAAGCCAACCCACACCATAATCACGGGTGTAGGACTGGTGTGACATAATCTCATGAAGATATCTTCTGGCATTTCCCATGTGGTCTTGCCAGATTTGAAGAATGCCATATAGTGATCCATTCTTTACTGCAAAGGAAATTCAGTGTCAGGTATGAAGCCTGAGGCATCAATGTCTGCGCAAACCATCAGAAGGTGTTTGCACAGAATTGGGCTGCAAGGACACGTCCAGCTACTGTTGGACCATTGATTTCACGCCACCGCTCTCAAGTTCTACAATAGTGCAAAGCAAGACAACAATAAAGGCAGGAATGTATGTTTATCCATTTCAGCGGAATGCCATTTTTGGATTCAATAGCTGGATATTGGTCTGGAGACCATGTGGACAGGTCTACCAGTGCTATCAGGGAATGTGAAAGTGTCCCAAAAGCTTTTCTAACATGGCAATATGAGGGTACATGTTGTTCATGCTACTTTAAGCAGCCAGTGGGACCTAAGCAGCCAGGCCATACTACTATGGCTTGCAGCATCTTTAGATTAGTCTCTCATCAAGCACATCTAGGACGTCATCAGTCGGCAATTGCAAATTTAGCTGGCAGCAGCGGCATTTCATAATTTGTGTGCCCAAGTGCATTAAAGGTGGCAGAATATTTCTCAGACAAACATTAATAACCTCACTGATAGCAGCCAATTTGTGTGAGTGCATGTATTTCTGCACAAGAAGCTCATACTCAATGCTGAATAAGGTGAGATGTTTTGAAATTTTTTTTGCTACCATCTTTTAATCATTTGTATACAATCAACATATTTATAGGTTTGTGATTTTCATAAATCCATGACTTTTCCTTCTTGGTGTTACAGTTTCAATGTTGAGGAGTGCATGAGCTCTGTTGTAATAATAATAATAATGATAATAATAATCATGCTGAGATTATAATTGGAAGATGCTCACAGTACTACACATAATGTTGCGTTATATTGTTGTCACCATATAATTCTGTATCACTATAAAGTTCAGAAAGCAACTCATTATTTTAATACCCTTAACCGTGACTAAAGGACTATTTATATTGCACAATTAGCATGAACAAGCGCTCCTATGATAACTGTGAAGTCTAAATAGACTGCTAATCATCTGGTGAACAAACAAAACGCTCATTCGTTGGGTGATATGATCTTTTGTGCTGCAAAAAGATCATCATTCTTGGCAGCGCATCATCCTGTGTAAACAGGGCTCGTGCTACTGCGAACAATGGCAGCCTATGTGCACTGAACAATATATTGCAGATTGATCAGTGTGTGTCTGAAGCGCAGCCTACGGCCGGAGTCAGACACAACGAATAAAAATACGGTCTGTATTTCACGGTCGTAATACGCAGAAATGTTCGCTGACCAGAGATCCTTATGTAATCCATTGGCAATGCGAGGCTGCATTTTTTGCGCACATGGCCACCATCAGGGCATTACAGCCCTTACTAATTTATGGGGCCGGTGCTTTAGGGGGGCCCGTCCGCCGCCCGAGCACGCTGGCAGCACGGTCCGGCAGCAGGCGCAGCGCTTCGCTGCTTTATATTCCCCACTCCCCACTGTCCCCAGTCCTGACCTCCTGGCTGGCAAATTAAATGGGCAGGCACTGTAGCTTTAAGCTACGGCCCGCCCTGATGCATCATGGTCCAGCCACACGCTGCTCTGCTCCACTTCCTCATTCCGGAGCAGAGCGAACAGCGTGTCACGTCGGTGTGTTGTGCCTGACACACACTGCCACGTGGCTGGGAGCCGCGGACCGGACCGGGACGGGTGCAGGCGGCAGGCGAGCTCAGCAGGGTGAGTAGTCTGTCGCAGGGCATCCACCACGCACCACCAACAGGGCCCAGGGCAGGCGGGGGGGGGCCTGCAGGGGCTGCATCCAGCAACAGGGGCCCTGGGGACCGCTGAGCAAGGGGAGGGTGAACTGTGTATGTTTGGTGTTGTCAAGGCAACTCTGCGCAAGCGTAGATAGCATGAGATGATTGGTAAGATGCTGTGCAATAGAGAAAGCGAATTTCAAAGCTTATTTACAGTTGAAATATGGGAGCGTTTTTCCCTCAGTACTCAGTTTCCTTTATACATTGTTTAGACTATTTCACAGGATGTGATTTTTACTGTTTTGTTCTGCTTTGTTTTGTTATCATGTTATTTATGTATATTAATGCAATTTTATTTATATTTTCTATAGCGACTTATGTTGAGAAAGACCCGGGAGGGTCGAAACGTTCTTTCCTTGTCTAGTCGCCTCACATGTATTCATTGGCTCCCACATATTTGATTATTGTCACAATAAAATTTGTTCTTCTTTTGCATACCTACTTTATAGTGTGCGGTGTATATTTATATACTACTGTATTCAGGACGCTAGTCCTCTACACCAGCACCTTACCATTTGTCTGAGTGCACACCAATTTTTCCCATTATTGCATGGCTTGTTAGATAGATACTGTAACTTTGATTAATGTGATTTGTTTTTAACCTTCAACATGTTAGCTAGTTTTACTTTTTATTTTCTTTTCTTGTAGCTTCCTCATAACTGGTCTTTCTTATGGGGCACTGCATCATGAATTTTTGATCGGAAAATAAACAATATCAGGCATTGTCGGTCTACCTGTTGCGATATCTGTTCACTACTTTATCAAGTGGTCATGCCTGAGCCAAAGATGGAAGACTGGTTGCGGATTTCCAGGGGATTTGAGGAGCACTGCCAGTTTCCCAATTGTTTTGGAGCCCTGGATGGGAAGCACATCCGTGTGCGTAAGCCGCCAAACTCAGGGTCCCAATTCTATAATTATAAACAATATTTTTCTGTAATGCTGTTGGCCCTGGTCGACAGTCACTACTGGTTTATAATTGTAGATATTGGGTCCTATGCAAGAACTGGAGACTCTAGAGTCTTCAATTCTTCCATTATGGGTTGGCAGCTGAGCAATAATCAGTTGGACCTACCACCACCACGTCAGCTTCCAGGCTCCAATATTGAACCTGTGCTTTATGTCCTTGTTGCAGATGAGGCCTTTCAATTGACCCGTCATGTAATGAGGCCCTATCCCCGTAGAAACCTGGACCACCGGCGCAGAATCTTTAACTTGTGCCTATCATGCGTACGACGACTGGTGGAGTGCGCCTTTTGGCATTCTTTGTGCCAAATGGCGGGTCCTCCAGTCAGCCATTCAGTTGAGTGAAGCTAACGTTAATGAAATGATTAAAGCATGTGTCATCCTACATAACTTCACCCGAATACATGATTGCTCCTCATCTGATGGTGCTGAAGTTGTGTATGGCAATGTGTGTAGACCTATTCCACATGTGATCCCTCCCCGTCGTCCGCTCTCTGGACTCAAAGTACGTAATTTGTTCACTAATTATTTTGTAACACCTCAGGGTGCTACTTCCTGGCAAGAGAATGCTATATCTATGTTGTAATTATATTTTTTTTGGTTGATGTAAAAGCTTGTTTGTTCTTGAAGTTTGTGTGTGCTGTCATTTACGTTGTGGCAAATGTTGAAATATTTAGTTGTCCAAGTTATGAATTAAATAACACACAAAATGTGTACATTTCTAATTTTTTATAAAGCCAAAATATAACTTTGGCCAAAACAAAAAAAAATAAACTCATATGGCTTTTGTGGCCATACAAATTTTTTTTTTAAAAAAAACAAAATTTTACCAAAATACAGAAATTTGCAAAATAACACACAACCACAATTTATAAATTCTCGTAGGTTGGTGGTGGGATGGCGGGAGTCCAGCTTCTGTTTGTTACTGGGTTTGACGCCCAACTTGGATGTCACCCTGTGTGGGAACATATTCTGGCCCAGGATGAGTGATGTGGGCTGGATCCTAGTGGTGACTACAGAAGTGATCAGAGGGATATTGGAGATGATACTCCTGTGGATTTTGGTAGCCACGTGATTCATACACCCAATATGGCCATGTCGACCAAAGCCAGGTTGTGACCAGCCTCCAACACTGGGTCTGATCAAGTGGCCATATTGGGCAGGTGGATTATAGGCTTCCATTTGTGCCTGTGGAGGCCAATGTTGGGTTGGGGGTGGATTGGGATGTGGTGTAGGCACCCATGGAGGAGGTGGCTCAGATCCTGATTGAGCCTGCACTTCTGGGTTTGTGGAAATTCTGAGCTGGTTATGGTTTGACAGCTGCCACCTCTCCAAAAACTCAAAAACCTCACATGGGTTATTGGGGGGTGTGGAGGCATCAATCAGGATTTGAATGGATCCTCACACACGCAGTCTGACCTCCCAGGGTAGTGGACGGAGGTACCGTGCCAGGCTGCGGGCATAGGCCTCCTCACCTACCTTCATCCTTGGCAGCCCTGGACAGATAATTTAACATCCCCATATCAACATGCCTACTTGTGTCAGAGGTATGATGGAAATGGATGTCTCTTCTTAGTCGACCACGGCGGGATATGATGGCAGGCTGGGGTGATACCTCAAGAGGCACAGTAGGGTTGCTGCTACTGGTCCTCCTGTTGCGCTACATTCAGGCTGCATGATGCCACTGGTGTTGCTGTGTCTGGTGCTGGTGCTGGTGGAGGTTGTGGGATGCAGTTGGAAGGTTCAGAAGATGGGCCAGCCACCTCTTCACCTTCCCCGACTGGATCAATAATGGCCTCCAAATCAGATCCTGTCTCCCTCTCAGTGAGGTTGGACTGAGTTCTGTTTTTAAATGTGAAACAAAAAAAATAATTGAAGATATGACCCTAAACAGCATATGTGAAATGTTGTGTGATGTATGTACTTACAGTCCGAGATCCAGAATGGGAGCCAGAAAGGACAGCCGGTCATAATAAATATATTTTCTCTTGGTCAGTGCTGCATCCCCACTCCTGGCCTGCTGCTGACGATTCCACCTATATTGGTCGCGGATACTGCGCCAGCGTCTCATGACATCTTCCACTGCAATGTGACACAATAATTTATTAGGACATTGCCCAATTTTCAGAACACTTTAACATATATTTTACAATGTCATGTGGCCTAGTAAGGTGTCATTTAAACATCACATATATTACACAGAATGGCCAAAACCTACACATATTAATATTTTATGGTCTAATGGGAAAACGTTATTTTGCACATTAATATGATTTTTAAAAAAGGATAGAACTTACTAATTTGTTGCTGACTCTCACATGGCCTGTCCTCATAATCAGGAAACATTTGGACACAGATCCTCCTCCATGCCGCCTCTTTTCGGGCATAATATGCGTCCCTCTGGTCCCACAGTTCTGGCCTCTCTTAGACCAAACAGATAAGCATTTTCACGTTTATGTATGTGGACATGATGGTGGACTCCGTGGAGGCGTTCTTCTGGGATGTCTGGAGCGTTTTATAAGCTTCCTGATAATGGCCGAGTCCATTTCCTGTCACCTGCAGAAATCTTGCGTATTTCTCGCGAGTCACATGTCTGGTCCGTGTGTAATCCGTATTTTTCTCGCCCCCCATAGACTTGCATTGGTGTATTATGGCCGTAATACGCTGACAATCGCAGTATGCTGCGATTTTCTCAGCCCGTATAATACGGGCGAGAAAAAATTGGCTGATGGGAGCTGACCCATAGATTAACATTGGTCCCAGTGCAATGCGATTTTTTATCGCATAGCACTCGTCCGTATTTCTCGCTAGTGTAACTCCGGCCTGCCTGTGTAAGGAGGATATGAAATGACAGCCGAACAAAAAGCATGTTACTGCTTGGCGGTTGTTTTAAATGGCACATTGTACATTGGAACTAAGCCCTAACTGCTTAGGATTGCCACCTTTAGATCACTGTTTGTATTTTTTTTTTTCAATTTAGTTGTAAAAGTACGTAATATGCAATATTTCTGGCTAATGATTGATTGTCTGATTAATCACTGTGGACTCTTATGCAGTTTGCGCATCTTATCTCCAATAGTTACTCTGAAATATCCCTTACTTAAATATTTCTGCGTTTTAAAATGCGAATTAATATTTCTCTAACATTTATAGAATTTTCCCACTGCCGTTACCTGACAGACTAAAGGTAAATTAAAACAATTCCCTTGGCTACATTAAGGTGAAATTTCTGCTCCAGTTACTGGAAAATGCAGGAAGGCTGAAATAAAACAGAAACCATTCCCATAGAAAAGACTCAAGCTTGAGTAGCCAGAATTGATTTCCTTTAATAAGACTTGTTTGAAGTCCTTCAAAGCATTCAGCTGAAATTCCATAAGATTCTGTCCAATTTCACATTAATGTATTTTACCATAATCAGCGTCCCATGTGATAAAACAATTGTTCAACAATCTTCCTTTGAAACAAATACAACTCTATACATTGACCATTATCCAGCAGAGACATATAATTCATCTGTAGGTTTCCATTAGGATACAAATATGATGGATCTACTGGAGGAGATGGTTTTTGAGTTTGACCATTATTTTGTACAAATGTTACATAGTTGGTTTACATATCCATTCTATATCAAATGTACTCTACTGGTGATACAGTGATAACTGGCATTGCAAATAACTTAGAATAATCAATGTTTTATCAGCTCAGGTGCTAAAATGCAAAACTTAATTGGTCACTATTTTTGTATATTATTGATAGTAGGCAGAAAAACTCAATGGGTCCAATTCATCAAAGCTTTCACCAGAATTCTGGCATTAAAGTTATGAAAAATCCCTAAATCTCAGAGTTTTCCCTAAATTTTGCAACTTTTGTAATTTTCATACCAGTTTCTTACAGCTCTGCCAAAATGGGCAGATGGGGCATGGTGGAGCGTGGTGCCACATCTCATCTAATTCATGATGAGCTGTGGCATTCTGTGCGTCAGAAATTTCACTCCAATCAGGGACTGGAGTGAGATTACTGGGGTAGTGTAAGGAGGCGCACACCACTCATCAGACGCTCCAGATTGAAGAAGAGGTATACACCTTTTCACCTTTTCATGAATCAGGAGCGTCTGTCACCAGCTCATCCATTCATCAAGACTGGTGTGAACAACGCTAGTCTTTATGAATCTGGTCCGAATGAGTCTAGGTACATAGGTTGAATACCTGTAAAAAAAACCTTTTCTTCCCAGGTGTAGGGCAACTTTAATCAATGGGAATACTGTGCAGCAAGTGATTACTGACTTGACTGTAGCTTTTTTGTTTTGCACCAGGCCACTAGCAGTGTTCCTTCTTCTAATATTAAAAAATAAATTTTATTTCTATAGTGCCAACATATTCTGCAGCACTTTACAATTAAGTGGTGTCCTATAAAGACAATAAAGTCAATATATTAACATAATAACAAATAGGAGTTTTCGTGTAAAGCAGCATGATCTAGTCATCTGCTAGTATCTGTCTACGGCTATGGTCACATGGTCAGTATTTGGTCAGTTTTTCACATCAGTATTTGTAACCAAAAACCAGGAATGGGTGAAAAATACAGAAGTGGTGATGTGTTTCTATTATACTTTTTCTCTGATTGTTCTTCACATGGTTTTGGCTTACAAATACTGATGTGAAACACTGACCAAATACTGATAGTGTGACCATAGCCAGTTATCTAGTCCAGATAAGTAGTGATGAGCCACCCCTGAAGTGTTCGAGTTCGGTTCGGTTCGCCGAACAGCCGTATGTTCGAGTAACTGTTCGTCGAACTGTTCGTTGAACAGGTCGAACACCGTTAAAACCAATGGCAGGCAAACAAAAACACATAGAAACACATAGAAAACACTTCAAATGTGTCCAAAAGCTGACAATAAATATATATATATTTTTTTATATAGTTCATACACTTCTACATAGTATAATAGCCGCTAAGTCAATTGCCGGCTTTTGTGAAATTACAGACCCGACATGAAATGACACATGGTTTACATACAGTTAATCATGTCATTTCATGTAGTTCTGACCAATCACATAGCTGCCACACCCGATCCCATAAATGCCCCTCTTCAGAATTCTTGAATATACCTGACAACAGTTGAAACATCATTTCACTTCCACTTGCTGTAATATTTACATCAGAGCTCTCTTGCTCCATCTGGCTTGTAATGTCTAATTTAGGGCAGGAACACTGATTGTAAATTTATTTCAGTATCAAGTCAAACATTTTTTTCATCTGTTCCACAGAGCTCCCAAAAGACTTGCGGTTCATAGACTGGTGCCTACAATGCCATATTGGTAATACAGCACTGTATAAAGGGAATTAACTCCTTCATCCCCGAGCCTGGTTTCACCTTCCTAACCAGGCTTAATTTTATAATTATGACCAGTGTCACTTTATGTGGTAATAACTCTAAAAAAGCTTGAGCGAATCTCAGTGATTCTGAGTTTGGTTTTGGTGACACATTTTGCTTGATGCAAGTGTTTAATTTATGTTTATTTAGGTAAAAAATTATTGTGTTTATTTGTGACAATATCGGAATTTTTTTCAAAAATTTCACAATTTTAAAACTTTCAAGTTTTATGTCCTTAGACCAGATAGTTATATCACACAAAGTAATAATAATCTTTATTTTTATATAGCGCGAACATATTCCGCAGCGCTTTACAGTTTACACACATTATTATCACTGTCCCAAATGGTGCTCACTATCTAAATAAAATAGTTAATAAATAACATTTACCACCATCAGCATCATTTTTGAAACATAATTTTTTTTTGTTAGGAAGTTAGAAGGATTACAAGTTTATCAGCAATTTCTCATTTTCCCAGCAACATTTACAAAACCAATTTTTTAGGGACCACATGAAATCTGAAGTGACTTTCAGGGCCTATATGATATGTTTGCATCAAGAATTTGTTGAAATTTCAAAGAATCCAATCTTCCCTCTACCCGTGAAAGGTTCCCTGTGCCATTGGCTGCAACACAACCCCAAAGCATAATTGATCAACCCTCATACTTAATGGTTGGCAAGATGTTCTTTTCCTGAAAAATCTTTGGTCCACAGGACTTGTTTCCAAAATGAATCGGGCTTCTTTAGATGTTCTTTTGCATACTTCTGATGCTGAATTTTATGGTGGGGATGCAGGAGAGATTTTCTTCTGATGACTCTTCCATGCAGGCCATGTTTGTGCCTTCCTGCAAGAACAGTCTGTTTTTGTACAGTAGAACAATGTAGGACAACTGCAAAGTCTGCTAAATCTTTCTGAAGGTCTTTTTTAGTTAAGAAAGGGGGGTTATGTTTTGTCTCTCTAGCAATCCTATAAGCAGCTCTCACTGAAATTTTGCTTGGCTTCCAGACCTTCCTGCAATTTCTTAAATACATTTCGACCTGAGGAAAAGTAAACTTGAAAACACTTTGCTCCCATCTAATAGCCTTCTCCTGCTTTGTGAGCCTTCCACCATTTTCATTTTCAGAGTGCTAGGCAGCTGCTTAGAAGAACCCATGGCTGCTGTTTTTTGGCACCAGATAAGAGGAGGCTGGATTTTTATAAAGCTGGGAAATTTGCATCACCTGGCCTTCCCTAATGATAATAGTGAACAAGCCATAACCCTAACAGGCTAATTAAGGTCTGAAATCTTGGTCAAAGTTATCTGAGCACACAAATCTTCCTTTTTGTAATTTTTAAAATGAAACAAAAAATGACTATATACTGTATAAATATATTTTGCCTAAAATACAAAGGAAATGTGTCATCTATAACTTTAAGCCTTTTAGAGATCATTTCATTTTCAACTTGCTTAACTGTTCACAATAACTATAATTTTGACCAGGGGTGCCCAAACTGTTACAAGCTACTGTAGATGTGTGGTGAGTACCTTGAACCCCTAGGTGCCTCAGAATTTTATGACTGACTGTATTGCCAAGTTTTTAACACTAAGGTTCGGATACGGCTTTAAAGAAGGCTACTACTTTATTTTATTTCAAAGCACAAAATTAAAGGAAAAGTATGATTGCGTACACTTTTGTATATTTTAACATACAAAGGTTAAGTACATATAAAGATTAAATACATATAATGATTACATACATATACTCACATCATACATCATCACCAAGAGTCTTTTAAATGTCATCCATCTGGAATATCAGAGAAGCAACACCAAGACTGAGAACCCCTGGGAAATTCACAGCACAGCACGGGCGTCCCATCTTATACAGGCATCACAACACTGTACACGTGTACAGGTACCCAAGTTTATGCTTCTATCTAAAGGTACATGTCACACTAAGCGAGATTGCTAACGAGACCGCTACTGCGTCACCTCGTTAGCGACTTAGCTGTATGTGACATGTAGCAGCGATGTGGCCCCTGCTGCGATGTCGCTGATCGCTTATGAACGTTCTGAGCCGTTTTTTGGTCGTTGGTGTCCCGCTGGTGAGCCTGAATCGCTGAGTGTGACACCCTTTATGAACGACTTTACCAGCGTCACAGGCGGGACTAGGTTTTCCCAACGACCGCAGAGGTCGTTATACAGATCGCTGATGAGATGTGTTTGGACGCTAACTAGCGACCACATAGCGATCGCACTAGCGATCTCACCAGGATGTCGTTGTCGTGAGCGCTAGTGCGATCGCTAAGTGTGACAGTGCCTTTAGTAATGTTTCTCTGGCATAATATAGTGATTTACACTGTGTAATGGTACTGCCACACTAAACAGTCCCGCTAGCGATCAAGATAACGACGCTTACTAATGCGATCGCTAGCGGGATTGTTTCTATATCGCTAAATGCGGCCACATTTAGCGATATAGTTAACGACGCTATCGCCGTTAGCGATCTTCTTAACGACTTTAGCGGTACAAAAGTACCGCTAAATCGCTAAGAAAAGGTGCCACACAGCGATAAGATACTTACCCAGCGGGAGCGCCGACGAGAAAATAGGGTCCGGAACGATTCCAGCGACGAGCGAGATCACAGCAGGAAGCTCGTCGCTGGAAGCTGCCGCACTGAACAACATCGCTAACGGGATCGCTAAATAGTGACGTTTTTTAGCGATCCCGTTAGCGATATTGTTTAGTGTGGCATACCCTTAACTCTCGTTTCACCTTGCCAGTCCAGTGCCAGCTTTCAAGATAAGATGAAACAGAGATACCAGTCATACATCAGACAATGGGCCATAAACCCTTAGAATTTAAAAGCCACAAGGATTAGATAAAACTACCACAGACAGAGGTTAAATAAACCTTCATGTTTTAAAAAAACAAACAACATAGAGAAACATAGAACTGTTTGTGAGGTGAAGACTTTCAGACAATAAGTAAACAGTTCTCAAGATTGTGTCACTATAAGCATTGTCCATCCATAAATTTACCTCAAGCAGCTTGAATTGTCTGTCTCTCCACTCTTTCTCCAGACTCTGGGACCTTGATTTCCAAGGTCTAGTGTGAAGTTTCCACAATCAGTGATGGTTTGGGGAGCCATGACATCTGCTGGTGTAGGTTCACTGTGTTTTATCAAGACCAAAGTCAGTGTAGCCGTCTATCAGGAAATTTTAGAGCACTTCATGCTTCGTTCTGCTGACAAGCTTTTTGGAGATGGAAATTTCATTCTCCAGCAGGATTTGTCACCTGTCCACACTGCCAAAAGTACCAATACCTGGTTTAAAACAACAGTATCACTGTGTTTGATTGGCCAGCAAACTCATCTGACCTTAACCCCATAGAAAGTATATGGGGTATTGTCAAGACGAAGATGAGAGACACCAGAGCCAACAATGCAGATGAGCTAAAGGCTCCTGTCAAAGCAACCTGGGCTTCCATAACACCTCAGCAGTGCCACAGACTGATCGCCTCCATGCCACGCCGCATGGATGCAGTAATTGATGCAAAAGGTGCCCCGACCATGTATTGAGTGCATTTACTGAACATACATTTACACAGTAGGCCAACATTTCGGATTTTAAAAGCATTTTTCAAGCTGGTTTCGTAAAGTATTCTAATGTACTGAGGTAATGACTTTTGGGTTTTTATTGGCTGTAAGCCATAATCATCAACATTAACAAAAATAAACACTTGAAATACATCACTCTGTTATGACTCTACATAATGTATGAGTTTCACTTTTTGTATTGAAGAACTGAAATAAATTAACTTTTTGTTGATTTTCCCGCTGCATGGGTTAGATCCCAGGCATGGCCTGGTGCCGTGGTCTCCCATTTTTGTCTGGTTGCTGCGGCTGTTGCTCAGCACAGACCTCAGTCCTGGCACCTTACTCAGGCTCACAGTGTACCTTTGGTTACTGCTGGCTCTCCAGCCAAGTCTATGACTAAGGCACCGCCTTGCGTTCTGGAGCCTAAGTCCAGAAATCACCTTAACTGAGCATGTCCATGATGTGGTGTCTTCTTATTGGTGCTCAGACGTCAGCTGCTCTGGTGATGTGGCAGCTCTAGTTTGGCCAGCGTGCGAAGTCAGTGTGAGTGTTTGGGTGGAGCTTTGGGTTTAAAAAGCTCCCAGCGATGCCCGTGGGTGCGCTAGTATCATGTATGGTTGGTGTGTGTGAGGAAGTACTCTATTCCTCTGTCTGCACGTTTGTGTGTTAGCTACCTTCTTAGGCAAGTTTTTTTGGCCCCGCTTGGCTTTGCATCTGTTTCGGCCATGTGTGTGGTTAGCACGGGTCAGTCTCAGGGCAAGATCCAACTATAAGAGCTTTTGCTCCCCTGTGATTTCTACATGGCTTTCCCCTTGTGTCTTTTTGAGTTTTTTCTCTTGTCTCAGCATCTGTTTCATTCTAGTGTGCCCTTAACACTGTTCAGTTGCAGAGCGAGTTCAACCCATGCTCATTACCTCTCTGTGAAGCTAACAGAGCTGAGTATTCTGCATTCTGTTCATACTGTATGGAGTTAACGCAGCCGTATTAAGGTGAATGCTCGGTGCCTTGTTCCGTCATTCGCTCACTCTAGCAGAAGGTTCACTTCTGCATGGTGGACCCTAGTTGCGATTGCACTTTATTATTTATTTTTATTCAGGTCAATCCGCCAATCCTAACATCCAGTCTAATAAATATTTTGATCGATATGGATTGCAGAATTTAGCCTCAAGATGGCGATCACGCAAGCACAGATCCTGTTCCCGCACGATCACCATGACGTAACTTTACGTCATAAGTCATGAACCTCCATCCAACCACGAAGTATACTTATCTGAAAGGGTCAAAAAGGAAATAAACATTTCATACTTAGTTTTTTACTGTGCTTACAAAAACATCTACAAACACTTCTTTAATAAATACTCACAATGCTTACTATGCTCTTTACATTTGTAAATGTACATGTTTAATAAACTGGTTTCTTATCAAATATGCAATAAACCATTGAAGTAGTTGTTATTTTCTCCTGAAAAACAGATTTTTTTCCGCTGTTTCACTTCACTCTCGTTAATGAGTGTTATTATTTTAATTAGGCATAAACAAAAAAGCTTGTAAATTACATTAGTTCATTTCTTTCTTGTTGGTTATATAATGAGTTTGAAAAAGAATTAATGGTACTTTGAGAAGACTTGCAAAAAAGTTCAATGCGACTCTCAAATTGTTTTCATTATAATGTATAAGGTTTTGGATGATTTCTAATGCCGTTCTGGGATATTAGATAATATTTTATTTTAAATTAAAAAATATATGAAGACATTTCAGTATGCCATAGCAAAAATAGCAAGAATAACAGGAAGCATGCCCTGTTGATTAGTGTAGCGCAGGCCAAAATAAATTTCAGGCAATTCATGTCTTTTGTTACTCTTTTTAACTAGAAAAATGGCAGAAAGTAATAAATGAAGCTCTGTTCAAATCTGAAGCCCCTACACACCTAAATATGTCAGAAAAAGAGGCACGGAGGCTTCAGAAGTATGGTGTTTGATCTAAAGGGCATATTTCTCAATATGCATCCATCAAGTTTGATTTGGTGATGCATCATAGTTGTATCATATAAAGTTCTTTAAAACTCATTATTTAACCATTGAAGATCATAGGCCTAGATTATAGAGCAGTAGAATTTTGTTTTTTTGTTTATGTTACTCACTCATATAACTTTCACGAGTGTATCACGTCCTCTTGGGAGATATGGAGTTGGAAAATCACTACAAATTGTGAATCACAGATCTTTCATTTAGCAGGTGTGTTTCTGGTTCATATTAAATGGATTCTATTTCCTTTGGTGCTGAAGAGATTAACAACCCTTTCTTTGCTGGTTAGGAACTTGCAGCTTCATCTCACAGCTGTTCCTGACCTGGTCATTTCCTTATCCTATAAAATCTGGTCAGACCTTCTCTTCCTTGCTAGTGAAAGCTTTACTTCCTAGCCCCTTGGAGACGCTGTGCTGAATTGGAGATCGTTGTTGATAGTGGAGATTGTTGTGTGCTGTTTTTGAGTGTATGCTTTCCTCATTGTCCTATTCCACTTTGGTTGGTACATTCTTATCCTTCCATATATACCTCTCTACCTTTGGTGAGTGCTTATATGTGTGTTCCTATCTGTTATCCCTGTCTGTTTTACCCAGCATTTCTGTCCCAGGACTCCTTGGGGGGAGGAGGAGACAGCTTAAGGAATAACAGGAGGACAGTAAGGTGGCCCAAACCTCCTCACCTTTAGAGGTACTTTGGGACCAGGGAAAGTTAGGGCTCCAATCCTAGGGACAGTTTAGGTCCCCTTCCCCTAATCACAAACAGGCACAGTGTGACAATAGCGCCATCATATTCTACAGTACTTTACTGATATTTCTTCACTTTCCTCATTGGGGCTCACAATCAAAATTTCCTATCAGTATATCTTTAGAGTGTCCGTAGTAAACTCACTCAAACATGGAGAGAACATACAAACTTCTTGCAGATTTTGTCCTTGGTGGGATTTGAACCAAGGACCCTAGTGCTGAAAAATAACAATGTTAACCAGTGATCCACCATTCTGCCCAAAATAGAAAGTGGTTATAATTTAAAGGTTATGGACACTTTTGGTGCTTTTATTTGCTTAAATGTAAGTATTTTTTGCTGCAAAACATTATGTCTAAATCAAAGTTTGGCTTTGATTTGGTCATGAATCAGCTGAGAATATATTTTTGTAGAGTACAATATATGTTTGTGAACCACTCTCACCTTGACAGTTTTACAGAGTAGCGGTTTTTCTACATCCAGCCTCTACCCATTGATCTGATATTGCTAATATCTAGGATAGATCATCAACATTATAGTTGTGGAATGCCCCTTTAATAGTTAGCAGTACTTCTATATACTTTCACTGTTCGGTTATTACAGAAAACTTGTGTGTTCTTAATTTTAATGGAGATAAAATTATAGACAAACATAAAATTAAAACAAAAACAAAAATTATAGACAAACTCAATATACATAGCACAATCAACCCAGAGGTGGTCAGTGGTTCTCCTGTACACTGAACAGTTGATCAGTGCTAATATAGCATTATACAAAAAGGAAATTATAGGATATTTTAAGGCTAATTGCTTGCAGAGAAGATAAATGATCCAATTTAATTTTCTCCAGGTTAATTAAAAAATGATAGGTGTTTTACCTGCCAACGAGGCACAGTCTAAGGGTATGACCTCCTATAATAATATTTTAATTTCAATAAAATGCTCTAGGGCCTTCAGCTTTGGATTAAGATGAAAAGGTAAAGACAGAAGTCATTCTAAGGTGCCCTACATAGTGAATACTGAGCCACCAGGAGAGTGTAATTGAATTACTGTCATTGATGGCCATATTTTACAGCACAGAAGCCATTCAGAATGTTAACCTGCTGCACAGTAACTGACAGATAACACGTATGCTAGAAATAAGAAGGTAGGAAGAAGTACAAATACTGCTGTAAACCAAACTGCTCAAGTAGGGATCTTCTCTAAACATGAAACTTTGCCTTGCCCCGTAGTTTAAATGATCAGAAGCTACATGAGGGCTGGACTAAGGCATTGTGACTGACAGTTCAGTCCTAAAAGTGAATCTGTTACTAGATTTAAAAACCTAAACTGCTAACATTATTATATAGAATACCTGGACCTAATAGACTGGTTTACTTACTGTCACACTGCATCTAAGTATGGATTAAGGCAGTATACTCCTTTCTAAAAAAGTTTACTACTTTGCACTGACGAGGCCCAACAGTCCGAAACACCGTGTCTGCAAATGGAGATTCTGATTTGGCTTTTATCCTAAGTCATATTACAAGACTTGTTAAAGGGTTGATTGTGACTTGTAGGATCGCTACTTCCAATAGGTGGCGCTATAGAGTACAAGTCCTCTTTGTTTGAAGAGGCAATTTGCATATTAAAATTTCCCAGAGGAGCATTGCACGGCGAATAAGCCTCCTTACCTCGACACGCCAGAGCTGGTATGTCACTCTCCACAAGGAGAAACCTTACCCCCCAGAACCCAGTCCAGAGCCTCTCATCTAGCCAAATCAGATCTCTCCTACTTTGCACTGACGAGGACCAACAGTCCGAAACACCGTGTCTGCAAATGGAGAATCTGATTTGGCTTTTATCCTAAGTCATATTACAAGACTCGTTAAAGGGTTGATTGTGACTTGTAGGATCGCTACTTCCAATAGGTGGCGCTATAGAGTACAAGTCCTCTTTGTTTGAAGAGGCAATTTGCATATTAAAAAATTTTACTCAGTTTCAACCTTTCTTGCCTGACAGCTTTTTAGTGTCCGTCCTCCCTGTTGCTGCTAAAATCTCACACTGCTCAGTACAAGCTGCAGCTATCAGTCAGGCTGGAGGTGGGTGTAGATTGAAAACACTTAGACTCATGAGATCTATCATTTTTGGCAGGACTAGAAAATGCTCATTTTAAAATCAGGATTATACAGCCATTCTGACATGTATCGTCAAACTAAATGCACCAGCCTCAAGGGGTCTAAGAGATTTAATCAATTATGTATGCAGTTTCTATTGTGAAGTCTGGTGATGAATCTGATTTAAATGATTCAGGAAGCTTGGAGTTCATATAACACTTAACATGGTAAAATATGTAAGTGAAAAAGTATTTTTGCATTGAAGAAATATATAACACTTTTAATCATGAGTTATTGGCAAGTAAAAAAGTCCATAGACCCTGAAATTTAGCGTTATCACTGTCAGCAGTTTCTCAGCAAAGTGTATACTTCCTACACACAGAAAAACCTGAATAATAATATGCAAATTGCCTCTTCAGAGAAAAAGAGGACTTGAACTCTATAGCGCCACCTGTTGATTAATAATAAACATATCACACAAAACCATATAAAGGTGCATCTCACAAAATAAGAGTCATTACAAACAGAGTGATGTATTTCAAGTGTTTATTTCTGTTAATGTTGATGATTATGGGTTAGAGCCAATAAAAACCCATTAAGTTATTATCTCAGTAAATTAGAATACTTTATAACACCGGCTAAAAAAATGGTTTTAATATCCGAAATGTTGGCCTACTGAAATGTATGTTCAGTAAATGCGCTCAATACTTGGTCAGGGCTCCTTTTGCATCAAATACTGCATCAATGCGGAATGGCATGAAGGTGTTCAGCCTGTGGCACTGCTGAGGTGTTATGGAAGCCCAGGTTGCTTTGATAGCAGCTTTCAGCTCGTCTGTATTGTTGAGTCTGCTGTCTCTCATCTCCCTCTTGACAATAGATTCTCTATGAGGTTAAGGTCAGGGGAGTTTGCTGGCCAATCAAACACAGTGATACTGTTGTTTTTAAACCAGGAATTGGTAATTTTGGCAGTGTGGACAGGTGCCAAGTCCTGCTGGAGAATGAAATTTCCATTTCCAAAAAGCTTGTCGGCAGAGGGAAGCATGAAGTGCTCTAAAATTTCCTGGTAGACGGCTGCGCTGACTTTGGTCTTGATAAAACACAGTGAACCTACACCAGCAGATAATTTGGCTCCCAAAGCCATCACTGATTGTGGAAACTTCACACTAGACCTTGGAAATCAAGGTCCCAGAGTCTGGAGGAAGAGTGGAGAGACAGACAATCCAAGCTGCTTGAGGCCTAGTGTGCACTTCATGCTTCCCTCTGCCGACATGCTTTTCGGAGATGAAAATTTCATTCTCCACCAGGACTTGGGGACTGTCCACACTGCCAAAAGTTCCAATTCCTCATTTAAAAACAACATTATCACTGTGCTTGATTGGCCAGCAAACTCGCCTGACAATCCTATAGAAAATCTATGGGATATTGTTAAAAGGAAAATGAGAGACACCAGACCCAACAATGCAGACGAGATGAAGGCAGCTATCAAAGCAACCTGGGCTTCCGTAACACTTCAGGCTGATTGCCGCCATGCCACGCTTCATTGATGCAGCAATTGATGCCAAAGGAGCCCCGACCAAGAATTGAGTGCATTTACTGAACATACCTTTCAGGAGGACAACATTTCGGATTTTAAAATAATTTTTTCAAACTGGTGTTATAAAATATTCTAATTTACTGAGATAATGACTTTTGGGTTTTTATTAGCTGTAAGCCATAATCATCAACATTAACAGGAATAAACACTTGAAATAAATCTCTTTGTTTGTAGTGACTCTATATAACATATGAGTTTCACTTTTTGTATCGCATAACTGAAATAAATTAACTTTTTGATGATATTCTAATTTTGTGAGATGCACCTGTAATGTAAGTAACACTTGCACATTGTTTCTTGCTAATCCTACATCTTCCTGACCGACGTTTCCCTTCCACATAGAGCTACTGGTGCGTTGAAGGTGGGGTCTAGCACAGAATTTTGCACGTCGGCTAGCTGGTTACGTGTTACATGGTGACACTGCTATAAATTTAAGTCGTCATTTACAAATATTAGCATAAAAATACTTTTTTTTACCTTTTGGAGCTCTGACAACAACTGATGGCTTCAACCAATAGTGACAGGGGCCACCATGTATTCCACCTCCACTTACTGGACACTTTAACCCCCAAGGGTGGTTTGCACGTTAATGACCGGGCCAATTTTTTTACAATTCTGACTACTGTCTCTTTATGAGGTTATAACTCTGGAACGCTTCAACGGATCTTGGTGATTCTGAGCTTCTTTTCTCGTGACATATTGTACTTCATTATAATGGTAACAATTCTGCAATAAAACTTACGTTTAATTATGAAAAAAATGGAAATATGGCGAAAATTTTGAAAATTTTGCAATTTTCAAACTTTGAATTTTTATTCTCTTAAAACAGAGAAATATGTCACACAAAATAGTTACTAAATAACATTTCCCACATGTCTACTTTACAGCAGCACAATTTTGGAACCAAAATATTTTTTTGTTAGGAAGTTATAAGGGTTAAAAGTTGACCAGCAATTTCTCATTTTTACAACAAATTATACAAAACCATTTTTTTAGGGACCACCTCACATTTGAAGTCACTTTGAGGGGTCTATATGGCAGAAAATACCCAAAAATGACACCATTCTAAAAACTGCACCCCTTAAGGTACTCAAAAACACATTCAAAAGTTTTATTAACCCTTCAGGTGCTTCACAGGAGCTGACGCAAGGTGGAAGGAAAAAATGAACATTTAACTTTTTAGTCACAAAAATGATCTTTTGCAAGCAATTTTTTTATTTTAACAAGGGTAATAGGAGAAAATGGACAGATAAAGTTGTTGAGCAATTTCTCCTGAGTACGCCGATAACCGATATGTGGGGAAAACCATTGTCTTGGCACACGGCAGGGCTCGGAAGGGAAGGAGCGCCGTTTGACTTTTTCAAACCAAAATTGGCTGGAATTGAGATTGGACACCATGTCGTGTTTGGAGAGCCCCTGATGTGCCTAAACAGTGGAAACCTCTCACAAGTGACACCATTTTGGAAACTAGACCCCCTAAGGAACTTATCTAGATTTGTTGCAAGCACTTTGAACCCCCAAGTGTTTCACTAAAGTTTATAATGCCTGGGTCCCAAATTTTTGCTTTTTCCCAAGGAAATTGGACCCCAAAAGTTGTTGTCCAATTTGTCCTGAGTGCGCTGATACCTGATATGTGTGTGGGGGGGAATTTGTTTGGGCGCACAGCAGGGCTCGGAAAGGAAGTTATGACGTTTTGGAATGCAGACTTTCATGAGCGTTATGTTCAGTTTGCAGAGCCCCTGATGTTCCTAAACAGTGGAAACCCCCACAAGTGACCCCATTTTGGAAACTAGACTACCCTAAGGAACTTATCTAGATCTGTGGTGAGCACTTTGAACCCCCAAGTTCTTCACACAAGTTTATAATGCCGGCCATGAAAATAGAAAATCCTATTTTTTTCCCACAAAAATGATCTTTTAGTCAACAATTTATTATTTTCCCAAGGGTAACAGGAGAAATTGGACCCCAAACGTTGTTGTCCAATTTGTCCTGAGTACGCTCATACCCCATATGTGGGGGGGAACCACTGTTTGGCGCACGGCAGTGCTCGGAAGGGAAGGAGCGCCATTTGACTTTTTCAAACCAAAATTGGCTGGAATCGAGATTGGATTCTAAGTCGTGTTTGGATAGCCCCTGTTGTGCCTAAACAGTGGAAACCACCTACAAGTGACCCCATTATAGAAACTAGACCCCTATGGAACTTATCTAGATCTGTGGTGAGCACTTTGAACCCTCAAGTGCTTCACACAAGTTTATAACGTAGAGCTGTAAAATTAAAAAATCATATTTTTTCCATAAAAATGATCTTTTCACCCCAATTTTTATTCTCCCAAGGGTAACAAGACCTCAACTTGTATAGTGCAATTTGTCCTGAGTACACTGATACCCAATATGTGCATGTAGACCACTGTTTGGGCGTATGAAGGGAAGGAGCACCGTTTAACTTTTTCAACGCAGAATTGGCTGGAATTCAGATCAGACACCATGTCACGTTTGGAGTGCCCCTGGTGTGCCTAAACAGTGGAAACCCCCCAATTCTAACTTTAACCCTAACGCCAACACACCCCTAACCCTAATCTCAACCCTAATCCTAACCACAAACCTAACAGTAACACTCCCTTAACCCTAATCCTAACTTTAGCCCCAACCCTAACCCTAACTTTAGCCCCAAACCCTAATGGGAAAATGGAAATAAATACATTTTTTAAATTTTATTATTTTTCCCTAACTAAGGGGGTGATAAAGGGGAGTTTGATTTCCTATTTATTGTGGGTTTTTATGATTGGCTGCTGTCACACGCTAAAAGACACTTTTTATTGCAAAAAATAGTTTTTGCATCACCACATTTTGAGAGCTATAATATTTCCACATTTTGGCTCACAGAGTCATGTGAGTTCTTATCTTTTGCAGGACGAGTTGACATTTTTATTGGTACCATTTTCCATGCACATCACATTTTTTGATCGCTTTTTATTCCGATTTTTGGGAGGCAGAATTAACAAAAACCAGCAATTCACTAATTTCTTTTGGGGGGCGTTTATACCATTCCGCATGTGGTAAAATTGATAAAGCAGTTTTATTCTTCAGGTTAGTACGATTACAGAGATACCTCATTTATACCTTTTTTTATGTTTTGGCGCTTTTAAACAATAAAAATTATTTTATATAAAAAATAATTATTTTTGCATCGCTTTATTCTGCGAGCTATAACTTTTTAATTTTTTGCTTATGATGATGCTGCATGGCGGCTCGTTTTTTGCGGGACAAGATGATATATTCAGCCGTACCATGTTTATTTATATCCGTGTTTTTGATTGCGTGTTATTCCACTTTTTGTTTGGTGGTATGATGATAAAGCATTGTTTTTTTGCCTTGTTTTTTTTTAAGGAGTTCACTAAAGGGTTAACTAGTGAGAGTTTTATAGAGCGGGTCATTACGGACGTGACGATACTAAATACAATATGTGTACTTTTATTGTTTTTTTCTTTTTTTATTTACATAAAATTTTTTATAGCAAAACTTGAATGCAAATGTATTTACAGATTGGGAACACTTGTACCCAATGGGCTAAATGAAAGTTTTGGGTTTAGTGCATTTTTATAATTGGGGATATTCCATGCTTTACAATTTTTATAATTAGATTTCAGGGGTTGAAGGGTGTATTGGGTATTTTATTTGTATTTTAATTGATGTGTTTTTTTATTTTAGTTCATTCATGTATTATCCTTGCTGCATCTTGATACTATCGGAAAGCCTTCAGAGTTCTTGATTGAGAAACAGTTTTATTACAATTCATATATCAACAGATGTCGCATGTGCTGTGTTCTTGGAGAATGAAAATATGGATCAATTTATGATATTTAATCACTTGTATTAATTGATTTATAATTAATTGTCTGTAGGATATTGTAATTGATTATTTGTAAAATTGTATGTATTTCATGATTATTTACTATATGATAGGCATTATGCTATTTTATTGCACTTTAGCACTTTTTTATTATGGAACATATTACTGTCATGTAATAGGACATGTATTATAATAAATTCACATACATTCAAGTAATATATTTTTTAATATATCGTATATACCCATGTATAAGCCGAGATTTTCAGCCCATTTTTTAGGGCTGAAAGTCCCCTCTCGGCTTATACGCGGGTCATATACGGGGGTCGGCGGGGGAGGGGGAGCGGGGTGTCGGATTATACTCACCTCTCCGTGGCCGCGGTCTCTGCAGCCACCCTGCTTCTCCCACGATCTCCGGCTCCTTCCTGCAGCGGTCACATGGCACCGCTCATTAAAGTCATGAATATGCACATATTCATGACTTTAATGAGCGGTAGCACGTGACCGCTGCAGGACTGAAGCACTGCGGAGAGCGCCGGGAGAAGAGGAGAGGCTGCAGGGACGCGCGGCGGAGGGGTGAGTATAGCGATATTTACCTGTCCCTCGGTCCACCGCAGCGCACTAATCCCTCGGTCCGACTCCTCTGTGTGTGAATGATGAGGCAGAGGGCGCGATGACGTCGTTAGTGTGCGCCCCGACACCTGCAAGATCATTCACACACAGAGGAGTCGGACCGAGGGAACAGTGCGCTGGACCGAGGGACAGGTAAATATCTCAGGTGCCGGGGTCCTGAGCGAGCGGTGACACCCCCGCCTGCTCAGGACACCGGCACCTGGCCCCCAGCGACGAGAGGTGAGTATGTCATTTTTTTTTTGCAGCAGCATATGAGGCCTATACTATGGGGCATAATTGTGCAGCATATGGGGGCATAATCTGGAGCATATGGGGGCATAATATGGAGCATATGGGGGCATAAACTGTGGAACATATGGGGCATAATCTGGAGCATATGGGGGCATAATCTGGAGCATATGGGGGCATAAACTGTGGAACATATGGGGCATAATCTGGAGCATATGGGGGCATAATATGGAGCATATGGGGGCATAAGCTGTGGAACATATGGGGCATAATCTGGAGCATATGGGGGCATAATATGGAGCATATGGGGGCATAAGCTGTGGAACATATGGGCATAATCTGGAGCATATGGGGCATAATCTGGAGCAATGTGGGCAGAATATGGAGCATATGGGTCATAATATGGAGCATATGGGGGCATAATATGGGGCATAATATGGAGCATATGGGGCATAATATGGAGCATATGGGGGCATAATTTGTGGAACATATGGGGGCATAATAGAGAGCATATGTGGGCATAATCTGTGGAACATATGGGGCATAATCTGGAGCATATGGGGGCATAATCTGTGGAACATATGGGGCATAATCTGGAGCATATGGGGGCATAATCTGTGGATCATACGGGGGCATAATCTGTGGAATATATGGGGGCATAATCTGTGGAGTATATGGGGGCATAATCTGTGGAGCATCATATGGGGGCATAATCATTTTTCACCCTAGGCTTACACGCGAGTCAATAAGTTTTCCCAGCTTTTTGTGGCAAAATTAGGGGGGTCGGCTTATACATGGGTCGGTTTATACATGAGTATATACGGTACTTTGTATTAATTATATTATTATTTTGCTTATTCACTATATAATATCACTTTTACCATCAATTATATATTTTAACATTGTTAATATTAATATTGTAATGATTTTTGATGGTTTACAATTTGCACTTAGTCACTTTAAATAGTGAATATTCACAATGGTCATGAGATAGCATCTGTTATGAATGTTTTAGAAATGAATACTGAGCAGAAGCTCCCTCTGGTGGTTACAAACAGTACTGAACCATCCAATGAGGATTGGCAATCAGGGATCACAGACTGGCTGGATATAAGGGAGGTTTCCCCCATCATGGTTGCCGGTGATCAATTGTTCTTGTCTCAACGTTGTTTCCTGGTTCACTTGGAAGCTTGCTGAGTCTTGCCTCTTTTCCTGCTCTCAGATAAGATATTTTCTGTTTTTTGTTTTTGTGCTTGCCATTTGTATATTTCTCTGCATTTCTGTGAGGTTGGCCAGGTTCCCCTGCCCAGGGGGCTTGGTCTCCTCTCGGTTCCTCTGGAGCCATTGTTGTTTGTTCATTTGCCTTTTCCAGTTTTTTTCAGTGGCTGCAGCTTAGTTTTGTTACACCAGGAACTAATTTAGGTGGTAGAGGTCGTGTGATCTCAGGTGTTTTTGCAATTAGTAGCGTTGTTTTTTTTTAGGGTTTTGGATTGCAGTAAGTATCCTTCCTATCCTTTTCTGTCTAAGTCAGATTGGGCCCCAGCGTTTGCTCATACTATTTTCTGTCTGTGTCTGTATTTCCTCTTGTCTAACCACCATTACATGTTTGGGGGTTCCTATGTTCTTTGGGGATCTGCTCAGGGGCAGATAGATTTCCTCTTTCTATCTTTAGGTGTTTGTTAGCCTCTCAGGCTGTGACGAGGCGTCTAGGACCAACGTAGGAACGCTCCACAGCTGCCTTTAGTTGTGGTGGTTAGTCAGGGTACTGCAATCCAGTAGATTCCAACCTCTCTGGTGTATTGCCGTTTTTGCCTGCTCTCCGCAGCTACCAAAATATAACAGTATCACCGGCCAAACGGAAAATTATATGGTACTCACAGAAGGGAAAAATAGTGTGAAAAAAAAAAAAGTTGTCAGAGTTGTCAGAGATTTTTTTTTTCTGTTTGTTGCATTTTTTTTTTCCCTCTTTTTCTATGGGTGCTGAGGAGGATTTTTTTTCTCTCAATGGAGTTTGCACAGTTGTCTGGCCGTGTGGATCAGCTTGCCACTGAAGTTCGGAGTATTGCTACCTATCTTGCAGGGTTGCCAGTTGTGGAACCTAGGATCCCTATGCCAGATTTGTTTTGGGGGGATCGAGCTAAATTTCTGAATTTCAAAAATAACTGTAAGTTGTTTTTTGCCTTAAAACCTAAGTCCTCAGGGAACGCAGCACAGCAGGTTCAAATTGTCATCTCTCCTGCGCGGCGATCCTCAGGATTGGGCTTTTTCCCTGACACCTGGGGACCCTGTTTTGAGTAATGTTGATGCATTTTTTCTGGCTCTGGGGTTATTGTACGATGAACCTAATGTCACTGATCAAGCTGAAAAAACCTTGTTGGCATTAAATCAGGGGCTTGAGGACGCTGAGTTGTACTGTCAGAAATTCCGAAAGTGGGCAGTTCTGACCAAATGGAATGATGATGCCTTGGCAGCTCTTTTTCAGAAGGGTCTGTCAGAGAATGTAAAAGATGTTATGGTGGGTTTCCTTGCTCCCTCTGGTCTCAATGATTCTATGTCATTGGCGATTCAAATTGACAGACGTTTGCGTGAGCGTAGAGGTATGCGTGCAATGGTGTTGCCTTGTGAACCAGCTTCTGAGCCCATGCAGTGTGATAGAGTGGCTTCTGGGGCACAGCATCATGAGTTTCGAAAACGCAATGGGTTATGTTTCTACTGTGGTGATGCCTCTCATGCTATTTCAGTCTGCCCTAAGCGGGGAAGACGTTTTGCACGCTCAGTTGTCTTGGGTAGTGTTCAGACTAAATTTCTGTTGACTGTTACCCTGATTTGCTCACTGTCCACATTTTCTGCTCAGGCTTTTGTTGATTCGGGAGCAGCCATTAACCTGATGGATTTTGATTTTGCTAAACGTTGTGGGTTTCCCTTGATACCCCTACGGAAGTCTATTCCCCTACTGGGGATTAATTCTACCCCTTTGGCGGAGAATAAACCCCGTTCTCTACTCAGGTGATAATGAGGGTTGAACCTGATCATCAGGAGAGTTGCAAATTTTTGGTGCTGTATAATCTCCATGACATTATTGTACTAGGTTTCCCTTGGTTGCAGTCTCATAATCCTGTTTTGGATTGGAAATCTGTGTCTGTAACCAGTTGGGGCTGCCAATGTGTTAATGCCAACACTCCTGTTTTTTCTGCCTCTCCCCAGGCTCAAGATGTGCCTGACTTTTTGACAGATTTTTCTGATGTGTTTAGCGAAAGTAAATCTGCATCCTTGCCCCCCCCATAGGAGCTATGACTGCGCTATTGAATTAGTCCCTGTTAGTAAATTCCCTAAAGGTCGCCTTTTTAACTTGTCTGTACCTGAACATGACGCTATGCGGTCTTATATCAAGGAGTCATTGGAGAAGGGTCATATCAGACCATCCTCTTCACCCTTGGGTGCCGGTTTTTTCTTTGTGGCCAAAAAGGATGGTTCATTAAGGCCGTGTATTGATTATCGTCTCTTGTACAATATCACTGTGAAATATCAATATCTGTTACCCTTGATTTCTGACCTGTTTCCAGGGTGAAAAGTGCTACTTGGTTTACCAAGCTTGACCTCAGGGGGGCGTATAACCTTATTCGCATTAAGCACGAGGATGAATGGAAGACGGCGTTTAATACCCCAGAGGGGCATTTTGAGTACCTAGTGATGCCCTTTGGGCTCACTAATGCTCCTTCCGTCTTCCAGTCCTTCATGAATGACATTTTCAGGGATTTTGTGGATAAATTTCTGATTGTTTATTTGGATGATATCTTGATTTTTTCCAATGACTGGGACTCTCATGTGAAACATGTTCAGACTGTGTTCCAGATTTTGAGAGAGAATGCTCTGTATGTGAAGGGATCAAAGTGTCTTTTTGGCGTACAGAGAATCTCATTTCTGGGATTCATTTTGTCTCCATCTGTTATTGAAATAGACCCGGTCAAGGTTCAGGCCATATGTGATTGGGTCCAACCTACTTCATTAAAGGCTCTTCAGAGATTCTTGGGTTTTGCCAATTTTTATCGTAAATTTATTGGTAATTTCTCGGTTATTGTTAAACCATTGACTGATTTGACCAAAAAGGGTTCTGATGTGGTGAATTGGCCTCCTGAGGCAGTCTCTGCGTTTCAGGAACTTAAACAGAGATTCACTTCTGCTCCTGTTCTACGGCAGCCTGATGTTTCTCTGCCATTTCAGGTGGAGGTTGATGTCTCTGAAATTGGGGCAGGTGCCGTTTTGTCCCAAAGAGATCCTGAGACCTCTAAAAGTAACCCTTGTGCTTTTTTCTCTCGAAAATTTTCTCCAACTGAACGTAATTATGACGTGGGTAATCGGGAGTTATTGGCCATGAAGTGGGCTTTTGAAGAGTGGAGACATTGGCTGGAGGGAGCCAAACATCAGGTGGTGGTCCTCACGGACCATAAGAATCTGGTTTATCTGGAATCAGCCAAGCGACTTAATCCTAGACAGGCCAGGTGGGCCTTGTTTTTCACACGTTTTAATTTTGTGGTTTCCTTTCTTCCTGGCACTAAGAATGTTAAGGCGGATGCCCTCTCGAGGAGTTTCCTTGCGGACTCTCCTGAGTTATCTGATCCTGCTGTTATTTTGAAAGAGGGTGTAGTTCTTTCCACCATCTCGCCCAATTTGAGACTGGCTCTGGAAGGGTGTCAGGAGGATAAACCAGAGCGCTGCCCTATTGGTAAATTGTTTGTCCCAGACCGGTGGAAAAAGAGTGTGATGTCTAAGATTCATTGTTCCGCATTGGCCGGTCATCCCGGAATTTTTAGTACCAGAGACTTGGTTAGTCGGTCCTTTTGGTGGCCTACTTTGTCTTGTGACGTCAGGGAATTTGTGCAGTCCTGCGGGACTTGCTCTCGCTCCAAACCTTGCTCTCGCTCTAGTGGTTTGTTGATGCCATTACCTGTGCCCAAGAGACCATGGACCCATATCCCTATGGATTTAATTTCCGACCTCCCTGTTTCTCAGAGAATGACCGTTATCTGGGTGATTTGTGATAGGTTTTCCAAAATGATACATCTTGTGCCATTACCTAAGTTGCCTTCTTCCTCCGAATTGGTGCCTTTGTTCCTTCAGCACGTGGTTCGGTTACACGGCATTCCTGAGAACATTGTGTCTGACAGAGGAGTCCAGTTTGTTTCCAGATTTTGGAGGACTTTTTGTTCTAAACTCGGTGTTCAATTGTCTTTCTCCTCGCTTTTCATCCTCAGACCAATGGACAAACTGAGAGAACAAACCAGACATTGGAGACTTATCTGAGATGCTTTGTGTCTGCTGATCAAGATGACTGGGTCTCTTTTTCGCCTTTGGCTGAGTTTGCTCTTAATAATAGGGCAAGCTCTGCCCCTTTGATGTCTCCATTTTTCTGCAATTTTGGGTTTCACCCTCGATTTTCTTCGGGACAGACGGAGGCTTCTGTCTGTCCGGGTGTTGACTCTGTTCTGGAGCGTATGCAGCAGATTTGGGACCAGGTAGTGGAGAGGTTGTCCCTCTCTCAGGAGAAGGCCCAGCGGTTTGCCAACCGGCATAGGACTGATGGTCCTCGGTTTAAAGTGGGGGACTTGGTCTGGTTGTCCTCAAGAAATATTCCTATGAGAGTTGCATCTCCTAAGTTTAAGCCTAGGTTTATTGGACCTTATAAGATCATGGAGAGTCTTAATCCTGTTTCCTTTCGTTTACTTCTTCCAGGGACATTTAATATCCATAACGTGTTCCACAAGTCCTTATTGAAGAGGTTTGTCGAGCCAGTGGTTCCTATGGCTGCGCCCCCTGACCCTGTTTTGGTTGAGGGCAATTTGGAGTATGTGGTTGAGAAAATATTGGATTCTCGTTTTTCTAGACGGAAACTCCAGTATTTGGTTAAGTGGAGAGGTTATGGTCAGGAAGACAATTCTTGGGTGTTTGCTTCGGACATCCATGCTAGGAGACTGATCCGTGCGTATCACAGAGCTCATCCTGACCGACCTGGTTGCACAAATGAGGGTTCGGTAACCCTCCTCAAGGGGGGGGTACTGTTATGAATGTTTTAGAAATGAATTCTGAGCAGAAGCTCCCTCTGGTGGTTACAAACAGTACTGAACCATTCAATGAGGATTGGCAATCAGGGATCACAGACTGTCTGGATATAAGGGAGGTTTCCCCCCATCATGGTTGACGGTGATCAATTGTTCTTGTCTCAACGTTGTTTCCTGGTTCACTTGGAAGCTTGCTGAGTCTTGCCTCTTCTCCTGCTCTCAGATAAGATATTTTCTGTTTTTTCTTTTTGTGCTTGCCATTTGTATATTTCTCTGCATTTCTGTGAGGTTGGCCAGGTTCCCCTGCCCGGGGGCTTGGTCTCCTCTCGGTTCCTCTGGAGCCATTGTTGTTTGTTCATTTGCCTTTTCCAGTTTTTTTCTGTGGCTGCGGCTTAGTTTTGTTACACCAGAGAACTAATTTAGGTGGTAGAGGTCGTGTGATCTCAGGTGTTTTTGCAATTAGTAGCGTTGGTTTTTTTTAGGGTTTTTTTTGGATTGCAGTAAGTATCCTTCCTATCCTTTTCTGTCTAAGTCAGATTGGGCCCCAGCGTTTGCTCATACTATTTTCTGTCTGTGTCTGTATTTCCTCTTGTCTAACCACCATTACATGTTTGGGGGTTTCCTATGTTCTTTGGGGATCTGCTCCGGGGCAGATAGCTTTCCTCTTTCTATCTTTAGGTGTAGTTAGCCTCTCAGGCTGTGACGAGGCGTCTAGGACCAACGTAGGAACGCTCCACGGCTGCCTTTAGTTGTGGTGGTTAGTCAGGGTACTGCAATCCAGTAGATTCCAACCTCTCTGGTGTATTGCCGTTTTTGCCTGCTCTCCTCAGCTACCAAAACATAACAAGCATCAATTAGATTGGTTATTGCCACCATTGAGCGCACTGCCCGGGGTTCATCAGCTCCCAGACTTGGATACGCTCCGGCTACAGAGGGTCAGCTGATGCACACGTGCCTGCTACTATGGCAACCTGTGTGTTGGCGTCTCACCAGCCGGAGATGACGTGTCATTTCCGGGGTAGCGGTGAAACGGGGCAACGCGCCGTGTCTGGATTGGCAAGTTCCAATCACGTCAGATGACGTGAGTTAGCTTTTCTGATAGGCTGAAAGATAATTTAAATGCCCGATCTCCCTCTTCCCCGACACAACCCCCTGAAGAAGAGGACGAAACGCGCGTCGGGGTGAGGGACTCGGCACAAAGCTCCACTCATGTGAGTTGTTATATATGGTCATTCATTTCTGTTGCATGGCTCTGTTATTTATACTTTATATTTACACCGCATGTTATTAGCTATGGCTATGGTCGAGTTTTAATGATATGATTCAAAGGTGTTAGTTTGTATACATTTTCTGTGCCTTGCATAGAGTGTCTGTCTCAGCCAGCAAGCAGTAGTGATTTCACACTGCATATTTGTAAACAGTTTTACTCCAAGTGTTTCAGGAGTCTGTAGCCTTATTGGTGTCCCACAACTTAGGCTATTGGACTTTGATTTATTTGTGTGTTTTTGAATAACATTGAATGTTTTAAACAATAAAAGTATTTTTCTACTTAATGATAATTGTGCTTTTTCTGCTTCACAGTTGGCCATTGTTCATTGAGCAGACGGGTTTGATAACTTTTAAGACATGAAGTATTGTCCTGCAAAACGTGTCTTTCTGCCATACGATAAATGGCTGAGATGAACTTAGTAAGCCTTATTGTCCAAACATCCATCACCAAGTATCAGAAAACATTCCCCACACCATAATGTCACCTGAAATGTGGACACCTGACAGGAAGAGTTCAACAATTCATGCAGATGGACCAAGGAAGCGTCTAATTGGCTCCAAATTTATTCTATAGCAGGGCAACGACCTCAAACATACAGCCAATATCATTAAGAAGTATCTTCAGCATAATGAAGAACAAGGAGTTCTGGAAGTGATGATATTGCCCCCTCCCCTAGACCAGATCTCAACAGCCTCCAATCTATCTGGGATTACAAGAAGGATTTGTGCAAGCCTTCATCCAATGAAGATCTGTCGTTAGTTCTCCAGAATGTTGGGAACAACTTTCTCACTGACTTCCTCTAAAAACTATGTGTAAGTGGACCTAGAAGACTTAATGCTTTGAGGATATTTTGAAGGCACAGGGCGGTCACAGCAAATATTCCTTTGACCTAAATTTCTCCTTTGTTCATTCACTTTTCATTTTGTCCATTGATAACAATTAACACTTTTGTTTTCAAAGCATTTTTACTGTGCAGCAGTTTTTACAAACCTGTCTAAAATGTTGCATAGATGTGCAGGTGTACTGAAAAAAACATTAGGCCTAAAAATACTTTATATATTTTGTCAGTAAAGCACTTTAAATAGTTCATCCAGATAAAGCAGCATTGGTAGACACTGGTAAATTTATAAACTAAAATAACAGAAAACATTAAACTAGTGCACTGAAAAAGACAACTAAAATATTGAATGCACAATTTGACCATGTAGATTCCAGACATGCAAACCATGAATAAAGAATGTGGTGCGGATTGTGTATTATTTTTAGGACTGTTGTCTTCCAGACAAGGTCAAAGGCATCTGAAAGCATTACCTCATAAAGGAAACAAAAAAACGTAATGAAAGAAATCCGACATTTTGACACAATATGTAATTGTGTGAAGAAATAGTATTCTACTTCGAGCTCCTTCTCCGAGTTCTGACAGATTGCGCAGTTTGACATCACAAGAAGCATTTGAATACACTTTACACTTGACAGCAAAGTGTATTAGTCATAGTGTCTAACAGCTTATGAAGCTTCTTGTAGTTAAAGTAATATTATCAATTTTAACATGCCAAGACGTACAGTATAGTGAGATTTAGAGCATTTTGGTGAAGATTAAAAAAGATCCTAAGTAATTACAGAAATTGAACATTTGTTTAAAGGGAGTTTGTCAGTCCAAATTGACAGAAAAAATACTATCTAGCTTTGTAGGGGAAATAGGCCTCATATATCACACCTTTTGGGTATGTTCATACATGGCACTCTTGGTGCATTTTCAATGGATTTTTATGTGCTTTTTATGCCTTTTTGATGCTTAGCCATTTTGAACTTCATGGAGGAAACTGCAGTAAACTGAATGAATGGACATCTCAAGCATTTTGCCATTACTGCAAAATGCAAAGTTTTTTTCCTGCACAAAAAAAATGCACATAAAAATGCATTACAAACTCCACATAAAAAGAAAGGGTTCGTGTGAAACCCGATTCGAGTAAGGACCACAATACATGGAATGGCCGAGGGTTTTCCGACCAGAGCATGACAGCTGCATGTACTATATTTTTATGATGCTTTAACTCTCGGGTCGGGATTCGGTGCATTGCGCTCTGTATTCAGACCCATTTTCACAGATGTCTGAATGAGCCCTTAGTGTCTAAGTGCCGTCTTTACTTCTGCAGAAATTGAGGTTTAATCAAATATGCTAATTAGGGTGTTTGGTGGCCAAGAGGATCAGTGCACTGTTCTTTCACCTTGTTTTGCTTGCCACCTCTCTCACTATTGACTGGCAGTATTAATATGCCTAAATTGAGCAATGTCTGCAGAGAAAGCTGAGGCAGGCCAAAAGCTGTCAATCACCATGAGGGAGGTGGGAGAGTGCAAAACCAGTGTGTGGAACAGGGTGTAGAGCTTATTGGCCACACCAATGGTGCATTGAGCAACCTACTTAGTATATGGGTTTAAATCACATTTTCTCAAAGTGGAGGCAGTGATTAGAATCCCAAAGATGTGATTTTTATAGGAGGAGGCTATGTGCCTAGCGTATACTGTCAGTTTTATGTGTCAGACTCCCTTCAATGCTAAATTCTTCTCAGTCATTTGCATTTTTTTGGTGTTTCTAGGGAGATATTATGAGTAGTGACAAGTCAGACAAGTCATACTTTGAGAGCATTTCCAAACATATACTTTAATGTTCTCATAGGCCTCCATTTACCTGATGGAGGGCAAAACAGTGTCCATTTGTCCTCCATATGGCAGGTAACTGTCTGTACACCGTTTTTTTTAGCATTAAAGAAAAGTGATTCAGTTTGCACTTTTCCATAAAGAGGGCTACTTAACCTCCTGACTGTGGTCATTATCTGGCACATACCTCCTGTGAGTACATGCCCAAAAGTAGCCACAATTGCAGTCTGCCCTTAGTGTTGTGTTTCGGTAGCTGAGGAGTGCAGGTAAAAAAGGCAATACACCAGAGCAGTTGGAATCTATGAGATTGCAGTACCCTGACTAACCACCACAACTAGAGGCAGCCGTGGAGCGTTCCTACGTTGGTCCTAGACGCCTCGTCACAGCCTGAGAAACTAACTGCACCTAAAGATAGAAATAGGAAAGCTATCTGCCCCGGAGCAGATCCCCAAAGAACATAGAAAGCCCCCAAACATGTAATGGCGGTTAGACAAGAAGAAATACTGACACAGACAGAAAATAGTATGAGCAAACGTTGGGGCCCAAACTACCTAAATAGAAAAGGATAGGAAGGGCACTTACTGCAATCCAAAAAACCCTGAAAAGCACCAACTCTACTAATTTCAAAAACACCTGAGATCACACGACCTCTACCACCTAAATTAGTTCTCTGGTGTAACAAAATCAAAACAGCAGCCACTGAAAAAACTGGAAAAAGCAAATGTACAAACATCAGTGGCTGAACTAAACTGAGAGGGCAAAAGCCCCCGGAGGGGACCCTGAAGGCCCCCACAGAAGTGCAGGACAAAATGCAAAAATCAAGCACAAAAACAAAAAGAAGAAAATGTCTTATCTGTAAGCAGGAGATGCAGACACGACACAGCAGGCTACAAAGGAAACAGGAATCAAGGATTGAGACCAGAACAATTGATCACCGGCAACCCTGATGGGAAGGCGACTCCCTTATATAAGACCAGTCAGTAACACCTGATTCCCAATCCTCACAATCTTCACTGGACAGTCCAGTACCGCTTGTAGCCACCAGAGGGAGCCTCTGCTCAGAACTCATTTCAAGCCCATTCACAACACCTTAGCCTACATTTCCTATAGGGCTATATAAGATGTTATAAATGTAAATTCACATGAATTTCATTATTATAATAATAAAATAGTTGGCAGTCCAGGTAATTGCAGGTAAGCAAGACTTTTTATAAGAAAGACAATCCACTATACTGACTACATGATGTTTTGATCTAAGATTAGACTTTCATCTTATACAGATTGCAGAACAAGTAGAAGTAAAGTCTGTGGTGCGCTACACCAGCATCACGTTTTGCTATTCCACAGCTGTCATGTCCCATGACTTGGGAATCAAACAGGATTATATTGTCATTGTATTGTTGCTGTTATACTTCTATGTTATATTTCGGTAGCTGAGGAGTGCAGGTAAAAAGGCAATACACCAGAGCAGTTGGAATCTATGAGATTGCAGTACCCTGACTAACCACCACAACTAGAGGCAGCCGTGGAGCGTTCCTACGTTGGTCCTAGACGCCTCGTCACAGCCTGAGAAACTAATTACACCTAAAGATAGAAATAGGAAAGCTATCTGCCCCGGAGAAGAACCCCAAAGATAATAGAAAGCCCCCAAACATGTAATGGCGGTTAGACAAGAAGAAACACTGACACAGAAAGAAAATAGTATGAGCAAACGCTGGGGCCCAAACTAACTAAATAGAAAAGGATAGGAAGGGTACTTACTGCAATCCCAGAAAACCCTGAAAAGCACCAACTCTACTAATTTCAAAAACACCTGAGATCACACGACCTCTACCACCTAATTAGTTCTCTGGTGTAACAAAATCAAAACAGCAGCCACTGAAAAAACTGCAAAAAGCAAAAGTACAAACATCAGTGGCTGAAATAACTGAGAGGGCAAAAGCCCCCGGAGGGGACCCTGAAGGCCCCCACAGAAGTGCAGGACAAAATGCAAAAATCTAGCACAAAAACAAAAAGAAGAAAATGTCTTATCTGATAGCAGGAGATGCAGACACGACACAGCAGGCTACAAGGGAAACAGGATTCAAGGATTGAGACCAGAACAATTGATCACCGGCAACCCTGATGGGAAGGTGACTCCCTTATATAAGACCAGTCAGTAACACCTGATTCCCAATCCTCACAATCTTCACTGGACAGACCAGCACCGCTTGTAACCACCAGAGGGAGCCTCTGCTCAGAACTCATCTCAAGCCCATTCACAACAGTACCCCCCCCCTTGAGGAGGGGTCACCGAACCCTCATTTGAGCAACCAGGTCGGTCAGGATGAGTTCTATGATACGCACGGATAAGTCTCCTAGCATGGATGTCCGAAGCAAACACCCAAGAATTGTCTTCCTGACCATAACCTCTCCATTTAACCAAATACTGGAGTTTCCGTCTAGAAAAACGAGAATCTAATATTTTCTCAACCACATACTCCAGATTGCCCTCAACCAAAACAGGGTCAGGAGGCACAGCAGCAGGAACCACTGGCTCAACAAACCTCTTCAATAAGGACTTGTGGAACATGTTATGGATCTTAAATGTCCCTGGAAGAAGCAAACGAAAAGAAACAGGATTAATAATCTCCATGATCTTATAAGGTCCAATGAACCTAGGCTTAAATTTAGGAGATGCTACTCTCATAGGAATATTTTTTGAGGACAACCAGACCAAGTCCCCTACTTTAAACCGAGGACCATCAGTCCTATGCCGGTTAGCAAACCGCTGGGCCCTCTCCTGAGAGAGGGACAACCTCTCCACTACCTGGTCCCAAATCTGTTGCATACGCTCCACAACAGAGTCAACACCTGGACAGACAGAAGCCTCCGTCTGTCCTGAAGAAAATCGAGGGTGAAACCCAGAATTACAGAAAAACGGAGACATCAAAGTTGCAGAGCTAGCCCTATTATTAAGAGCAAACTCAGCCAAAGGCAAAAAAGAGACCCAGTCATCCTGATCAGCAGACACAAAGCATCTTAGATAAGTCTCCAATGTCTGGTTTGTTCTCTCAGTTTGACCATTGGTCTGAGGATGAAATGCCGAGGAGAAAGACAATTGAACACCCAGTTTTAGAACAAAAAGTCCTCCAAAATCTGGAAACAAACTGGACTCCTCTGTCAGACACAATGTTCTCAGGAATGCCGTGTAAACAAACCACGTGCTGAAGGAACAACGGCACCAATTCAGAGGAGGAAGGCAACTTAGGTAATGGCACAAGATGTATCGTCTTGGAAAACCTATCACAAATCACCCAGATGACGGTCATTCTCTGAGAAACAGGGAGGTCGGAAATGAAATCCATAGAGATATGGGTCCATGGTCTCTTGGGCACAGGCAATGGCATCAACAAACCACTAGAGCGAGAGCAAGGCTTGGAGCGAGAGCAAGTCCCGCAGGACTGCACAAATTCCCTGACATCACGAGACAAGGTAGGCCACCAAAAGGACAGACTAACCAAGTCTCTGCTACCAAAAATTCCGGGATGCCCAGCCAACGCGGAACAATGAATCTCAGACATCACACTCTTTTTCCACTGGTCCGGGACAAACAATTTTCCAACAGGCAGCGCTCGGGCCTATCCTCCTGACACCCCTCCAGAGCAAGTCTCAAATTGGGTGAGATGGTGGAAAGAACTACACCCTCTTTCAAAATAACAGAAGGATCAGATAACTCAGGAGAGTCCGCAAGGAAACTCCTCGAGAGGGCATCCGCCTTAACATTCTTAGTGCCAGTAAAAATGGTTAGTAACCAACATATCACATGCGAATAGAATTTATCAAATAAGCACGGTGGATGTATATTTAAAGCATGTGAGTAATGGACCTAGTACTGAGACAAGCTGTACCAAATACAGCAAAACCACACGAGAAAACAGCCTTAAAGTCTCAAAAATACATCTTTATTAATTAGGCAAAATACATAAGAATAAAAACAAGGACAAGTATGGTGCAGGGAGAAGACATCCGAAGTGGTGACAACCACGTGGAGGTGGAAAAAATGGCCAGACAGCAAGAGAAAAAAAGAGAAGACTGCTCACCAAATGTATATACACACACAGTAAAATAACAGGTGCAGCAGCTCAAATAATGCAGATAATTAAACTATGGGTGCTGTGCGCATAACATATAAATGAGAAGGATGGAATAATAGCATATATTGGCATCCAACTGAAGGCAATATATAAATGTAGGTACATACAGAGAGTGGGACACATCTGCCCATTTTAAAGGGGTACAGTATATGATGGTTAAAATTAGATGCAGCCCAATCAGGATGATGCCAGCAAAAATATCTAAAGGCTATATGGATAAAACATCACAAACTCATAGGTGCAAGCGATGCATAACACAGCACAATGCAGATGACATGTATAAAAAACAACCATAGCACCATGGTAGCAGACAGCGGTATAGGATAATCATATGAAGATCGCCGACATGTGGGTAAAGTGAGACCGCAGCATTACCTCAGACAAGCCGTCCAGCCCTCCCCAACGCGCGTTTCGGAGCCGAAATGCTCCTTCCTCAGGGGGCATGGAAAAAACCTGACAAGTGCCTCCATTTATACCACCGCCTCCAGGAAGTGTGGAGGAGATGCTACGTCCAGGCAGACCATATAGGTCACTCCCCCAACGTGTGACACATCCAACAGGATGGGACGTGGAAAGGGGAGGGGAAGGGCCATGAATGTGCCTGTGCATGCTCAGAGTGTCACAGGCTGGGGCGCCGCCATATTGGTGAAGGGCAAGGAGATAAAAGTAGAAACAGCACAAGCTTAATAAAAAAGAACATAGTGCCATATCGAACCAGCATAGTCCCACTGCACAAGTGCATCAGAGTGACCACTTGTGGGGCCCCACATGGGCAAACTAGCTCAGTGCAGCAGGCATATTGGTCGCAGGCAGCATGGAAAATATGCATATGACAATATATGTGGGTATATGAGCACTATATGGCGGCGTCCCATACAAAAAAGGAAATATAAGGGACACAACAAAAATCAAACAATAAAACACATAATAAATGTAGGGAATAAAAATAATAATGCACAAGCAGAAATAAATACAAAAAAATCAAATGACAACGAAACACTCAAGGATGCAGCTGAACATAAACATAAATGACAAAAAATGTTTGTAAATAATAGAAAAAATGATGAATAATAATAAACAATAAACATATACAAGTGAAGACACGTCCAGTAGCACTTGTAGCATCCAAGAAACTTCAAAATGTTCCTGTAATTTGGGGCCACTGTGGACTGGAAGACAATGGATAACGGGTTTCCACAAAGGTGCGACTATAGAAAAACAAATATAAGAGTTAAAATAGATAAAAAAAAAAAAATTTTTTATACCACCAGCAACAAGATCAAAAAACAGAAAACAGTGATCACAGAAAAGGGACAAATGATAGATTTTCATTAAGACCATCAGGAACAACTGTGCCCAAGGTCCAAATCCATCTCGTTTCCATTTGTGATAATCTTTTAGACAAGTTGCCACCTCTTATGTTGATGTTAAGGAGGTCAATGCCACGCACTTTAAGGAGTGTAGCATCACAATGGTGATGTTCCCAAAAATGCCTGGGTAATGTTTTCAGGGTAGATGCATCCGTGCAGGAGGATGCCGCTTGTATGCCCAGCACGTGTTCCCTGATACGGACTTTCAATTGTCTGGTGGTGAGTCCAATATATATCAAGCCACAAGGGCAAGTGGCATGATATATAACGAAGCGAGAGACACATGTGATTCTCTGTTTGATGGTATATGACACATTGCCCTTGGAATTGGTAAAGTTAGTACATCGAACCATGTTAGGGCACGCGACACACCTCCCGCACGGAGCACATCCACCAACTTGTGGCATAGAGCTAAGGAAGTGAGAGGGAGCAGATGTTGTATAATGACTGCGGGAAAGACGATCCCGCAAATTCTTAGCTCTCCTAAAAGTGATTGCAGGGCGCTCCGGGAGAAATTTGCGCAGAATGGGATCAGCTTGAAGAATGGACCAAGCTCCATTAATGGCAGATCTCATAGCATTGCTCTGAGAGTGAAAAGATGTAATGAATCTTGGCATCCGAAAGGTGCCAGTGTTACGTGACTCATTCCTGTAGAGGAGATTATTCCGTGAAGAATGTTTGGCACGGTGATATGCTTTCTTTAGAGAGCGACCACTGTACCCACGTGCCAGAAACCGATTGGTAAGTTCCCTGGCACGGTGTTCAAAATCTGAATCTGTGGAACAGATTCGCCGTAATCTCAAGAATTGTCCGACAGGAATGGCACGAATGACATGTGACGGGTGACAGGAGGATGCATGTAATAGTGTATTCGTAGCCGTTTTTTTACGGAATATGTCTGTCTGAATAAGGCCACGAGAATCTTTACGAAGAGTGACGTCCAGAAAATCGACAGACACCGGATCCCATGTCAATGTCAAAAAAATATTGCGATCATTGTTGTTAAGGGTAGATACAAACTGTAGAAGGTCGACGGAGGTGCCCTGCCAGACAAAAAAGATATCGTTGATATACCGTGTCCATAAAGGGACACGGCTAATCGACCCCTGTTTGTCTGACAGGAAAAGGTCCCTCTCACACAATCCCAGGAAGAGGTTGGCATAGGCGGGCGCGAACGCCGCTCCCATGGCCACTCCCTGGAGCTGTAGGTAAAA
>JARQOD010000005.1:122795608-122827324 GCA_033576555.1 Oophaga sylvatica | reverse complement strand
TTAACAAGTTCATGACAGGGCCATTTTTCCAAGTTCATAACTATGTACATATCTCTCATTCGGATATTCAAATACTTTTTGTCCTTCTGTGATACAGGGGTATCAATTTTAAAATTTTTATTTTTTTGCATGATACTGGAAAATGAAAAGAAAAATAGGAAATACGTGTCAACTTGTCACATTTCTTATTATTTTTTACTAGCACAAAGGACCGCTTAAGACATTTTAAATTGCATTCCCATTGCCATAGAAATTAATTTTATATCTTCTGGACACATTTTTTTTTATGGGGGCGATGTAGAAATAACAATTTAGACTGATATTGTATTTTTTATGCTTTATTTTCATATATTTTAAACATTGTACCATCACATGGTCTTAAAAAAACCTTTCGGTGTCATTTTAGCATATCAATACATATTTTTTTATTATTTTACCTGTAACTGAGGCTAGTATATTAGTTCCATTTACAATGGAATATCATTTTCTTACCTGTACAGGTGAGTCGACTGGTACTCTTATTACCCAACAGCTCATTTTTCGAAAACGTAACACATGGTAATAAATAGTGATGAGCGAGAATGCTCGCCACTGCTCGGTAGTCGCCAGAGCATCTCACTGCTCGAGATGCTCCGAGCTCGCCGAGTATTTCCGGGGTTTCTCGGCAGGAGCTCGGGTCCCCTCCCTGCATTTTTGGTGGTCTTAGAGAGCCAATGAACATGCAGGGATTGTCTGCCACACACTGTAATGCCGCAGCCATGTTGGTTGTGGCATTACAGTGATTGGCTTGCCACACAGCGTCATCAGGTCTATATCAGACCTGGGACCGTCTTGCTCGTCACAGTCTACTCCGGAGTCAGGCAGTGTAGGGAGAGGTGCTGCTGAGCTAGGGAGAGATTTGCTTGTTTCTTAGTTAGTGTAGGTATACCACAATATATTATACACATATCCATATCAACTAACAGTCCTTCTGAGGACTAATCCAGCTGCATAGATATAATTGCTAGGCAGGCAGGCAGTGTATGTGGCAGACTGCAGTGCCTATAGCAAGAGCGACCATTCCAATTCTGTCTGCTGCTGCTGCTTTCACAGATATTTCTAGACATAGCCCCAGGTATCAGAGGCCAGAATATTTTTTTTGGATATTAATCCTGAATATTTGCTTAAAAAGCAATCCAGAGAACACTGTTTTTGTGCTCCATTTGCTTGCTGGCACTGCAGAATACAGCCAGATCCTTTCCATATTATAGCGATAAAAATCCATCTATTTAAAACCGTGGTTTGTCTGTCACACCGATCACATATCAGTGCGCTCAAAATTCTGCAATTTCTGGACTCCATTTAAATTTTGCTGCAGTGTGTTAGCGAAGTTATTGACACCAGTTTGCTGTTAAAAATAGTTACCTATAGGCCTGCTATTTAAAACTGTGGTTTGTCCGTCACACGGATCACAATAAGTGCCCTCAAAATTCTGCCATTTCTGGCCTTTTTTTGGGAGGTCTATTCCCATGCACCTCTTCACACCCACACATGGGTATACACTTTCTGATTTTGGCTACTTGCTGTTGTCCTCCTTCTCCTCATCCTCATCCTCCACCACCATATCACTAGGGTGACCGTGGTCTGTGATGCAACACCCACATAATTTTTGTAAAGGGTGTTTATGATGCCCGTAAAAAACTTTTGTTATACAGTATGTTCATGTATACCCCCTAGGGGTAAATGTTTGTCAGCCCATATACTAAGTGCATGGGCATTACAAGGATAAGAAACCTGCTCCTTTCTAATGGGAACTTTTTTATAAGGCCTACACTACTGTTCGTCTCTTCAAAGGGTCATTGGAGTGCCTCCTAATTTTTGGCAGCCCTTGCATTCACTACATAGGAAAACACTATGGGAGACCCACTTCCTAATAATGGGAACATTTTTTCATGAGGCCCTCCTCTACGTCTCTTCAAAGGGGTATTGGAGTGCCTCCAAATTGTTGGCAGCCCTTGCATTCACTACATAGGCAAACATTATGGGAGACCAACTTCCTAATAATGGGAAAATTGTTTTGAGGAAGCCCTCCTGTATGTCTCTTCAAAGGTGTATTGGGGTGCGTCCAAATTTTGTGCATATGCCTTAAATACCTTTGTCCCTTATATATACCTCCATTTAATGAGATTTTTTTGACTAGTTGCACTATGCACTTTCTCATGTATATGCATGAGGTTTAAACCATAGTTAATGGCAATATATGCTGTGCTGGACTGGTTGCATGAAATTAGATATGAGACCTGCAATGTGAACAACCATATATTTGCTGCACTGCATTATAGGTGGGATACCATAAATTAGGCAGCATTATCTTGATAATATATTTCATTGTGAATATCTGCAAATATCTATATACCCTATTGAAGGCTGTTTGAGTTGCATATTCTGTTGTATAGATGTTCCCCTTAATATATGTATTTTTAAAATATATTTTTTTTAAATAATTTTTCAATAAAAGAATTTTTATGGTAGTAAAACTTCCTTTTCTCTTTTTAGGTGTATTTAAATTGGAAGTGCCGAATAACTAGGCAATTAATTATATATGATTTTAATAATGGGAATAGCAAAGCATAGCCAGCTGATGGCTCTCTAAGAATAGTGAGGGCCGACTGCTGGCCCTTTAAGAATAGTAAAGACCGCCTGATGGCTCTATCAAAATAGGCTTTGTGACTTTCAGAGTCCCTCCTTCATAAATGAAACAGGATGTGTCAGATGATGCGTCACACACCACATGGCCAGATAAGGTTGTAAAATGTTAAAATGACATTTCCCAGTGAATTCATTTGTCTTGGTTGAAAGCAATGCTAAAGTTCAAAAACGCATCAAAAACACTACGTGTGAACATAGCCCAAGGTGTGGAGGTCGAGGAGCATTTTTGTTTTTGGTTATTTATTTTGTCTTATATACCAGTTATTACCCTGGAAAGGATGTTCCTCAACATATTTCCCAGGAAAATCCATTTTGATTTCGGTTTTGTATGTTTTATTGTGAGCCTGTAAAAGTGGCGTAAGACTCTGTCAACATTGTTTACAACAGTGACCTGGGAGTCAGAAATGCTTCCAGGGTCTTCCCCATGCTGTTCCAATGTCATTTGAGCACTGCTCTCATTGATTTCCACAATTTCTAGTTCCTCTGCAAACCATCGGGGGGGCCGCCGGAAAAATGCTCGAGTTTCCATAGACTTACATTGGGCTCGTTGCTCGGGTCGAGCACCCTAGCATTGCAATTTGCTCGACCTAAGCAATGAGCACCCAAGCATTTTAGTGCTCACCCATCACTAGTAATAAACTGATTATCTGTGGAAAGTGTGGCTGTGACTGACAGTGTTCACCCAAATAATCTCATGCTAGCTGCTTACAGTGCAATGGCATTTCCGAATGTCAGTACTGAGTAAAGTGTGAACTGCCTGGATGTAAAGTCCAGAAGTAGAGAAGTAGGTAAAGAGTAGAGATGAGCGAACATGTTCAGAAAACATTCACCAATTTTAAATTTGGCACAAACGTTGCTCATTCGGACTCGTGTTCGGCTTCCCGAGCATTTTCCTCAAAATCTGCAAAATTCGGCCAAAGTTCGGTAAATGATTGAGTTTCCACTAATGCTTTTGTTAGGACTTTGACTAGGATAGTGGAGCTGTATGATGAGCGGGGGAACATGTTTGATCAGGGGATGGGGTATGGAGAGGTCAGAGTAGCGACAGACTGCATTTTTTTTATTAACTCAATGTTTGGAGATTCGGGCAGCCAATCAGGGCACAGAATCCATTCACAATGTCCAGACACAAGGGTTTCTGTCATTTGCTGCCGAAGTAATATGTCCCTCTCTATATAAAAAGCAGACATGTTGTATGGCATATACAATACAGCTGCACAATAGCATATGAATGTTATGCATTAATATTTTGTCATCATGTCTCTACTCCAATATGTTCACCTGTGCGTTATATATTTTCCTGGTATATATATTCATATTAACATATGTTATAAAGATATCTTTAATTAACAATATATTTTATTAATTTCAGTGTGGTACATTATACCACATGCTTTATAAAGCAATCAGGTGTTAGGCGCTGGGATTCTTCCGCTGCACGGGATAGATCCCAGGCCTTGTCTGCCTCTGCAGTCTCCCATTCTGCTTCCGCCATTGCTGCTCTGCATAGACGTCGGTCTCAGCGTCTTGCTCAGGCCCGTGCTATGCGGTTGGTTGCTGCTGGCTCTCCAGCCAAGTCCTTAGTAACCAGTAATACTCAGGTGCAGCCTGGCACCCTGGAGTCTAAGTACAGAGATCACCGTACTAAGCATATCCGTGATGTGGCTTCTTCCTATTGGTGCTCGGACGTCAGCTGCTCTGGTGATGTGGCAGCTCTGGATTGGCCCACGGGCGATGTCAACTTGAGTGTTTGGGATGGAGCTTTGGGTTTAAAAAGCTCCCAGCGACGCCCACAGGCTCGCTAGTATCATTCATGGTTGGTGTGTGTTAGTGGATACGCTACCACTCTGACTGCACGTGTGTGTGTTAGTGATCTCCTTAAGTCTTGAGCCAGTTAGGGTTTTAGCTTCCCGCTTGGCTTAGCATCCGTTTCCATCATGTGTGCGGTTAGCACAGACGAGTTACAGAGTAAGATCCAACCAAGGAGCTGTGCTCCCATGTGAAGTCCACAGGGTTTTTTGTAGCTAGCGTCAGTTTAGCGTTTTTATTGATTCAGCATCTGTTTCGGCCACGTGTGCGATTGGCACGGGCCTGTTACAGAGCGAGCTCAACCCTTTACCTCCATCGCTCTGTGAAGCTAACAGAGCTGTGTATACTGCGTGGAGTTGAAGGTGAAAAAAGGCTTGGAGATGTAGAGCTTAATGTAACTTAGATGAATTGGGTTCAGAAAAAAATGTACAACTATATATTAAATAGTAAAACACTGGTTAAAGCCACCACTGAAAAATACATGGGTACATTGGGTACAGTAAACACAACGTTAGCAACTAACACCTACCAACTGGCTTGAAGCTGGACCATTGCAGTACAAATTGAATTGCTTCTCCATCCTGTGCCTCTTCAGCTGTTTCAAATGTGCAATTTTGATTACACCAAAACAGTTTAGAGTTGTAATGACATGTTGGGTGCCATAGTTTTGCATATGTTTGAGAGGACTATTGTGTTACCTGCATTGAGTTCTATACCATTTCTAGGGACCTTTGTGCATGTTAGATTTTTTATTGTGCTACCTGTATTGAGTTTTATACCATTTCTAGGTACTTTTGTGCATGTAAGATGTTTGTGTATGCAAATATTATAATTATTTAGCATCCTTGCTTGTAACATTAGGGTATATAAAACACTTTTTGACAAGCTGCACAGCAGGACATTCACAACATTATTACACTGCACAACAATTAAAACAACAACTCAGTTACACCTTGCTAAACCTCAATTAGTCCATATTAGTTCCAAAATAGAAAGACATAAAAGCTAATGAATTAGAATAAATAAGTAAACAACTGCGCTTATGTTCCGTTTGCTCATGTATTAACATCCAACTGTGAAAATCATGTATGGCAATATAATGTTGGCAAAATAGTATTTTTTCAATGGCAATACATAACTCCTGCTTTATATAGACAGTGCACATTTACAGGTGCATCTCACAAAATTAGGAAAAACAACTTCAAATAATATTTTAGGAATCAGAATATAGGAGTGAACATATAATCCCTTAAAAGTACTAATTTATTTAATTCATTAAAAAACACCTTCCCAATGAAAAAAAATGGCAAATGCCACAAATTTGAAAAAAGACCTATTCTATGATGCTGCATAGCCCTATACTGGGCCTATCTGATCTTTGCCTGTCTGTGGAGGTTGGCACCCTAAACAACGATTTTTTTGGTGCCCCCACTCAACAAGGACTGTCCCTCACTCCCCTACCAATCCCTAAATAAATAGGTGGGAAAACAATATCAAAATAGTGCAGAGATGAAATAACAAAATGCCCTAGGTACAATGCATGCTATCCCAGACAAATATAATAAATGAGATAAAAATCAGATAAATCTACATCATGATAAACAGGGCCAGACATATGTCTAATTGTAATCACACATAACATGCACTAAACCAAAGGAGGGCATAGATAAAAGTACAAAGAATATAATATGGTCACTTATCATGAGTAGAGACACCCCGACGAGTTTCCCCGCCATAGCGGTTCTTCAGGAGGTATAGAAAATGCTGCTGATGTCCATAGTGCCAGATATCATGATGTTGAATGATGATATCGGCGGTCAGTATGTCCCGTGCCTCCACAGCCCAGTCTGCCACCCTGGAGTCGGCGGAAGCCACGGGCATGGGCACCGGTACCCGCGGATGCTGGCCGTAATTTAAGAGGAATGGGGTCTGTCCGGTGGAGTCAGCCACAGCATTGTTTAGCGTGAACTCCGCCCACGGAAGCAAGGATGCCCAGTCATCCTGCCTGGCAGAGACAAAATGTCGCAAGTAGGTGACCAAGGTCTGGTTGGCCCTTGTCTACCAACCCATTAGTCTCGGATGATATGCAGAGGAGAGGTTCAACTCAATGCAGAGTAGATGACACAACTCTCTCCAGAACCGAGACGCAAATTGGGGGCCTCGATCGCTGACGATCTTGTCTGGCATACCGTGTAGACGGAAGATGAGTCTAATAAATAATGCTGCCAAGGCCCGTGCAGAAGGTAACTGTGGTAGCGGCACTAAGTGCACCATTTTGGAGAAGTGGTCGGTGATCACCCAAATGATAGTGCAACCCCGAGTCTTGGGTAAGCCCACCACAAAGTCCATCCCGACCATCTCCCAGGGTCTGTCTGCCACCGGCAAAGGAAAAAGTAACCCAGCTGGCCATTGTCGAGGGGACTTGTTCCTGGTGCAGGAGACATACGCCTGAACATACTCCCTGACGTCACGTACCATATGTGGCCACCAGTATGTCCTCGCCAATAACTCAGTTGTCCTCTTTGCCCCAAAGTGTCCACCCACCCTGGACGAGTGTGCCCAAGAGAGTACCTCCGGTCGCAAATTAGTGGGTACAAAAGTCTTGCCCGGAGGCACAGACTCTAGTGAAACCGGGGCTACAGTTCTCAGGCTCTCTTCGGGGACAATAAGCCGAGGCTCCTCATCTTCCTCCTCTGATGACACTAAGGAGCGAGAGAGAGCGTCTGCCCGAACATTCTTCTCACCAGAGAGAAAATGGAGGGTGAAGTGGAACCGAGACAAGAATAGGGACCATCTGGCCTGGCGAGAATTTAGCCGCTGAGCCGTTTGCAAATATACCAAGATTTTGTGGTCGGTGAAAACTTGGAAGGGAAAACGAGCCCCCTCCAGAAGATGTCTCCACTCAGAGAAGGCCAACTTCATAGTCAGCAACTCCCTGTCCCCGATGGAATAATTCCTCTCTGCTGGTGTAAAGGTCTTAGAAAAGAAGAAGCAGGGATGCTTCCGACCTTGAGCATACTTTTGATAAAGGACTGCTCCAGCACCAACAGAAGAGGCGTCCACCTCTAAAATAAACGGCTTATCAACATCAGGGCAATGTAATATGGGAGCACTGGCAAAATGCGACTTGATGGAAGAGAACGCATTGCAGACCTCCTCAGACCACAACTTGGGATTTGCTCCCTTCTTGGTGAGGGTTACCAAGGGAGCTACCAAAGTCGAGAAATGGGGAATGAACTGGCGATAATAATTAATGAACCCCATAAAACGCTGCACCGCTTTAAGAGAATGGGGTTCTTGCCAGTCCATTACAGCCTGTAGTTTGGCAGGATCCATAGCCAATCCCTGGCAGAGATGATATAGCCCAGGAAAGGTAAGGACTCCTGCTCAAACACACATTTCTCCAGCTTGGCATAGAGGGACTTTGCCCGTAAGAGGTCGAAGACTTTGTTGACATCCCTCCGGTGAGAGTCTATATGTGGTGAAAAGATGAGAATATCATCCAGATAGACTACTACAGAGGTGGAGAGCATACACCTGCCTCTACATGAATCACCCCAACCCAGTATCCTCCTCAATATGGGGAGAGTGGTAACGGAGCCAAGGTACTCCCAGCAACACCTCGTCTATTCCCTCGGGCAGGATAAGAAAAGAAATACTCTCCTGATGGGAAGGGGACATAGATAAAGTGAGAGGGATAGTCTGGTGAGTGATATGTGAGGGCAGAGTGGATCCATTCACTACTCGCACAGTCACCGGTCTGGCGAGCATCACCAGAGGTATAGTGTGGCGGAGAGCAAATGCAGAGGACATGAAATTCCCCTCGGCTCCAGAATCCACACAGAGCTTGGCGGTGAGCGTGGATGGACCTACAGTAATTGTCCCCTTAAAGGACAACTTGGTGGAAAATGCCGCAGTGTCTAGTGAACCTCCTCCCAAGGTCACTAAACGCGACCGTTTTCCCGACCGCTGTGGACATTTGTTGGCATAATGTCCTAACTGCTGGCAGATGTTACAGACCACGGGTACTCGAGCGGCCTGGACTTAGGTCCTGCTCGAGAAACCTCCATGGCCTCATGGGAGTCGGGCGCCTGGCTGGAAGATTCTAGAGGTCTGGCGAAGGTGGGAGCCAGCCGAAACCTCTGCCTACACTGGGACCGCTCCAACCTCCGCTCGTGAAAACGGAGGTCGATGCGGGTAGATATGGCGATAAGCTTCTCCAGTGTGGCGGGAATCTCCCTGGTAGCCAAGGCGTCTTTCACATGGCCCGCTAGTCCTCTCCAAAACACGGGAATGAGGACTTTATCCGGCCAGTCCAACTCCGAGGACAGAGTCCAAAATTGGACAGCAAAACAGCTGACCAAGGACGAACCCTGTGAACTTGCCAGAAGTTGGAGTGCCGCATCGTGGGTAACCTGAGGTCCTAGAAAGACCTTTTTAAGAGCCTCCAGAAAACGAGGAGCACTCCGCACCACACGGTCGTCACGCTCCCACAGCAGGGTGGCCCACTCCAACGCTCTGCCCGACAGAAGAGATATTACAAAGTCCACTTGTGCCCGATCCATGGGGAAACGTGCAGCCAGAAGCTCGAGTTGTATAAAGCACTGACTCACGAATCCCCGACATTGCTTGCTGTCACCAGCAAACTTGTCTGGAAGTGGGAGGTGGGATATTGTGGGGGCAGAGGTGGCAGTGGACACACTGGCTGCAGCCACGCTAGCAGCCTGAACAGCGACTGCGGTAATATCCACGGCTGAGGTTGTGCGCTCAAGAGCAGCCAACCTACCCTCCAGCTGCTGGATGACCCGCAGTAGACGCTGGTCATCCGCCATTTTACTAGCCAGACCCTGTCGCTAGTATTATGTTAGGGTCTGCGGAACGCACCTAATAGATATAGTAGAGAGGTGCGTTCGCAGCCCGGGTCCTCCGTGCAGGCGAAGCCCGCTGCTAGTAAGATGGCGAAAGTAGCGAACTCTGTTATCCCGCAGAGTCGCTAAAATAGACGCCATAGTGCGCTGTGGCAGTAAGTGCGAACTCTGTTAATCCCCAGATCCGCTAACGGGAATGCCACATCGCTATATGGCGATAAGTGCGAACTCACTTAGCTTCAGTGAGCCGCAAAGTAAAACGCTAGGGCGCTGAACCAGTGTTATAAAGCGAACCCTGTTGCGTCACAGAGCCGCTGAGAAAAAGACTGTGTCCTGTTAACACCACAGGGATACACAGATAACTGCTGTGCGGATAGCAGTCCGTGATCATGCAGACAGCAACGCATTCAAGCAATCTCCTCACCAGAGAAGCCGGTATTCTAGGGGCTTATTTCAGCCAAGCCCTAACCACTTGCACTCAAATCTCCTCACCGGAGGTGCCGGTATTCTAGGGGCTTATTTCAGCCAAGCCCTAACCACATGCGTGCATGATCACACTGGCGCAAAGCACATAATGCAATTGATACTAGCGCATGGCGGCCCAACAATGCCTCCCTTTTATAGTAAGAGCTACAGGACCTGCCAGAAACAAGGACCAATAAAACTGTTCCAGAACACCAGTAGTCACAGGACCTTCCTGGCGGACAATAGGAGCTGCTGCAGTACCTGAGCATGTGACCCCTGATCTCCAATGAGAGATCTCACCCTGGGCATGCTCAGAAGGGGAAAACAGGAACTTTGTCCTAAAGACGTCTGCTTGCCGCTAACCAGTACTGGCCACAATAGCAGAGCCTGGAGAGGCAGCAGTAATCCTCTGCACACTGTTAGACTGGGCGAGACGCTGGGACCGACGTCTAAGCTGAGCAGAGTCCACTGCGGCCGGAGATGGCTCGAGATTCCCCTTGTGCAGAAGCGGGAGCTCGACCCCTAACAAACACATCCCACGGTATTTAACATGATCCATAAGGACTAGATTGCCACCTTTATCAGAGGCCTTAATAATTCTTTTAGCATTTTTTTGTAGCCTCTCTAGAGCCATCCTTTCGCTAGTGTGAGATTAGACAGACCATTACTGTCTACATATGGAATCTTACAGAGGTCCTCCTCCACCATTTTAATAAAAATATCAATACTAGTGATCTCTTTAATAGTTGGCATTGTAGTACTTTTGTTTTTTAGCGTTGTGAAAGGGCCCAACCCCCCTGGCGTTCATTCTCCCTCAGGAGACCAGTCAGGGCTTCAAGGCCCTCCATGTCCTCCTTTGATAATTCTAAATGGAGACATTGTTCACTATCATGTTGTTTGAAAAAAAGTTTCCACTTCAAGTTTCGTCCGAACAAATTAACATCTTTTACCCAATTAAAGCAGTTATACATATTAGTTGGCACAAAATTAAGTCCCTTCTGCAAAACGAGATATTCATCCCCAGATAACAAGTGCGATGATAAATTAATAATTTGTCCCTGGTCTACTATGGTCTTTTCTTCAGGTTGTACCCCACCGTTGGACCCCTGTCCAAAAAAGATTGCGACAAAGATGAGGAAGATCCAGAGGACAACTGCTGAGCCCCTCTTCCAGTGTCCCTCTGTCTGTACTGGTTTCTTTGTGGACGCCATATAGGTTTATTGTGTTCACCTCTCCCTCGAAAGACAACTATATTATCTGTTCGTTCAGTATCAGAGGTGTCAATGTCTGACGAGGACACCTCTGTTGAATTCCCCACCTGGTACTCATATGCCCTGTTATCTTTGAACTAAGCAAAATCACGAGTAAACTGAGAGTGCTTATGGCCCTTAAGGTTGGTCTGAAATACACTGATGTTTGAAGGATATTCTAACCCTTTTCACAAACTCTGGGTCAGATTTAGATTTCGGGACCTTCTCAATTAGGCAATTCAGTTTTTTCGTTGAATCCTCAAATAGTTTTTTTCCCCTCGATAAGGAGAAGTTGCATAAAACGGATGGACGATTCAATGGACTCTTTTGTCCAGGCCGCTAAAAGATGGGGACTAACAGTGCGAGGTGAGGGTTGTATATTTATACGTAAACCCTTAGGCACAATTTTGTTCCTAATATAGCTCTCCAAACCTCTCATCTACCACCACGACTTAATATTATCTTTATATGCAAGATAGAGGTCTTTGAATAGGGTTTTCAAAGAGGGGTTCTCTATACTTTCTGGGGATGAATTAATAGAGAAAACCTGATTGGCATCCTGTGCCCACAAATCCATATTAATGGGGGCTGACAAAAAACTGGCCATATCAGAATAAATCAGGAAAAACAACTTCAAATAATATTTTAGGAATCAGAATATAGAAGTGAACATATAATCCCTTAAAAGTACTAATTCATTAAAAAAACACCTTTGCAGTGAAAAAAAATGGCAAATGCCACAAATTTGAAAAAAGACCTATTCTAAGATGCTGCATAGCCCTATACTGGGCCTATCTGATCTCTGCCTATCTGTGGAAGTTGGCACCCTAAAGAACAATTTTTTGGCGTGCCCACTCAACGAGGACTGTCCCTCACTCCCCTACCAATCCCTAATTAAATAGGTGGGAAAACAATATCAAAATAGTGCAGAGATGAAATAACAAAATGCCCTAGGTACAATGCATGCAATCCCAGACAAATATAATAAATGAGATAAAAATCAGATAAATCCACATCATGATAAACAGGTGCCAGACATATGTCTAATAGTAATCACACATAACATGCCCTAAACCAAAGGAGGACATAGATAAAAGTACAAAGATTATAATATGGCCACTTATCATGAGTAGAGACAACCCGACGCATTTCCCCGCCGTAGCGGTTCATCAGGAGGTATAGAAAATGTTGCTGATGTCCATAGTGCCAGATATCATGATGTTGAATGATGATATCGGCGGTAGTAAGGCTGGATTTAAATAACCTCCCAGATAATCGCTTCAATGAGCACCGCCCACCCTATCCCAGGCAGTTTAATCACATGGAAGGGCAAAACCCCAATATATGATAGACTCACGTGAATACTCCCGGTGGAATGCAGTCAGGACCCAGCGTGCGCTTCACCCTGGAACGCGTTCACAAGCTAAGGACCTTCCTGGTATTCAGACATCACTTCCAATATGTAATAAAACCGCGTGGAAGTACCCGGAAGAAAGCAGGACCCGGCGTGCGTTCCACCCTGGAACGCATACAGATAGGCCAGGGAACTTACGATATTCTGACATCACTTCCGGGACTCCAAGCTGGAGCGCACACCGCAAAGAACACTCTGTACAGCGCTTAATCCAGAGTATACAGCATTGTAAAAATCAGATAATCATAATAACCTACATGTGTAATTTCTAAATTAAGAAACAGCACAGGAAAGAAAAAACAAAAAACGTAGCAGGGGTTCAATAATAATAATAATGGGGCCAGATTGTGAAAAATTACAGAAGATACCTCAGCGCCTCCAAAAAATACACAGATGCTACTAGACAATGTAGTACATGCCGCACAGGCATGCTCTGATATACCATGGAAAAAAATCCCCCCAATTTTTTTTAAAAAAATAGGACAGTTAGTCAATCAGGATTTTTCTTTATATAAAGAAGGTATATGACATGTACTCGTTCATACCATCAGGGAAAAGAGACAGTAACCTGAAAATCCATTCACACTCACGTCTCAAGATGATTTTGTCCAGGTTCCCTCCCCTAATTCTTGATCTAATTAATTCAATCATATTAAAGGTGATGTCGCTTAGACGGCCCTCATGTACAGCATTTATATGTTGTGCGACCAGGTGTCCCGCTTATTTTTGATGTCCCCCAAGTGTTTACCCACCCTCACCCTCAACTCTCTTGTGGTCTTACCCACATAATCCTTAGGGCAAGTGAATGTCGCCTTATAGACCACACCTGTTGATCTACAGTTTCCAAAGTCCCTTATGCAGAAGGTTCTACCATTGGTTGAGCTAGTAAAATTTTTTTTACTGAGACATCATCATACATCTGGAGCATCGCTGTACTCGCGGTGCTCGGCGAGCTCCGAGCATTTCCAGGATTGTACGTTGGGAGTTCAGGTCCCCGCCCTGCACGTTTGCCACTCTTTCAACATGCAGTGATTGTCTGTCACGCACTGTAATGCCGCAGCCATGTTGGTTGTGGCATTACAGTGATTGGATGGCCAAACATCAGGTCTATATCAGACCAGGCAGTGCCCTGCTTGTCAAATCCAGCTCCAGAATCAGATAGTGTAGGGAGAGTTGCTGCCGAGATAGGGTCACATTTGGGGGTTACAAAGTTAGTGTGGCTGTTAATCTTGATGATTATGGCTTACAGCCATTGAAAACTCAAAAGTCATTATCTCAGTAAATTAGAATACTTTATAACTAAAACTTCACACTAAACCTCAAGCAGCTTGGATTGTGTGCATCTCCATTTTCCCTTCAGACTCTGGGACCTTGATTTCCAAGGTCTAGTGTGCAGTTTCCACAATCATTGATGGTTTGGGGAGCCATGTCATCTGCTGGTGTAGGTCCACTGTGTTTTATCAAAATCAAGTTCAGTGCAGAAGTCTACCAGGAAATTTTACAGCACTCCATGCTTCCCTCTACCGACAAGTTTTTTTGGAGATGTCCACACTGAAAAAGTACCAATACCTGGTCTAAAAATAACAGTATCACTGTGCTTGATTGGCCAGCAAACTCGCCTGATCTTAACCCCATAGAGAATCTATGGAGTATTGTCAAGAGGAAGATGAGAGACACCAGACCCAACAATGCAGATGAGCTGAAGGTTGCTATCAAAGCATCCTGGGCTTCCATAACACCTCAGCAGTGCCACAGACTGATTGCCTCCATGCCACGCCACATTGATGCAGTATTTGATGCAAAAGGAGCCCCGACCAAGTATTGAGTGCATTTACTGAATATACCTTTCAGTAGGCCAACATTTTGGATTTTAAAATCATTTTTTCAAGCTGGTGTTATAAAGTATTCTAACTTACTGAGATAATGAATTTTGGGTTTTCATTGGCTGTAAGCCATAATCATCAACTTTAACAGAAATAAACACGTGGAATAGATCACTCTGCTTGTAATGACTATATCTAATAAATGAGTTTCACTTTTGTATTGAAGAACTGAAATAAATTAACTTTTTGATGATATTCTAATTTTGTGAGAAGCACCTGTATGTATAGTTTGATGTCAATTGTAGCAGTATTGAGTATTATTGATGTAATAAACCACAAACAAGATCAAAACATTTTAATCATCTTGTTCTACCCAAGTATATTGGAGGTTTAACTAAGGACAAAATAGCTAATAAGAGATTACATTTTTCTCTGTTAGAGAGATGTGACTCCACAGTCATTTATAAGACAACAGAAGGTATTGAAGACAACAGAAGAGTTGTGGTGAGATGATGAAAGAGCAGAAATGTTCTGGTTTACAAATGCAAAATTTTCTGTAGATATGTAGCTATATGACTTATATGACTTACAATACACAACCAGCATATAAGGAAAAGAATAAGGAATTAGGTCTAAAGATTATTCCAGTGCTTTACATATATCAGTGAAAACAAACTTTAAATGAACTGACAAAATATACTTTGTAAATAAGAGCAAACAATTTGCACATCTATAGTGGCTTCAGAATTGGGCAAACAGGTTATTACTTACTCCTATATATAGAGTGCAAAGCTAGATCCCAAGACATAAATAAATAAATCAATGTGTTTGTAATTTGTAATGGTCTCACCACTAGAGATGAGTGAATATTTCAATGTTCGGTTTGGATTACAATTGCTGAATTTGCAATATTCGCTGATTTGTTGGTCGAATATTTGCCGAATGCCATTCAAGTCAATAGGAGTCAAAAACAAACGCATACACAACACCTTAAAATTAGCCAAAAAGCTGCCAAAACACAACAAATTAGGGGCAGACACCATGAAAGTGGCCTCAATTCACCCACAGTACAAATTTTAGAATGGCACGGCAGCAATCAGCCATGCATAAGGCATCAGAGTCTGGGTATGCATTTACAGCTTTGAATTGAACTTCAAATTAAGACGAAGAGGGTGAGGGATTGGTGTAGGTATGCTGTGCTGGGACCCCTGATACCACATGAAACAGACCCACCTGCTTTCATGCCCAGCCACACTCAGGTGGCACAAATATCAAATTCTTCGACTACTATCATGTCAGTACAGTAACACGGGTAGTTGACTCAATGAGATGGAGACCTGCCAGTCTCAGAGGCCTACTGCTACAGGAAACACACATGGTAATCCAACCAGGAGTTTACACATTTCCAAAAATTAGTGGCAGACACCAAAGTGGCATCAATTGCAATAGAGTAAAGCTTGTATAATGGAGACCGACACCTCTACCAATACAGTCAACCCAGCAGATGTAGACCCATCCAGGAGTGTTCACAATTCAAACAATTAGTGGCAGACACCACCAAAGTTGCATCAATTTCACCAGAGTAGAAATAGTATAATGGGGACTGACACCTCTTCCACTACAGTCAACCCAGCAGATGGAGACTGTAATGGGTAAGGTTGTGGAACCGCTGTGCCATTGCCCTCGGAAAGCCTGGAGGGGCGTAACTAGGTGACCTAGCAAATCCATCCTCGGATAACCAGCAGCAGATGAAAACCGCGACCCCAGGAGGGACAAGGAGGTGGCACCAGGTGCTACTCCAGGGCTGACCTATAGAGGGTGGAAGCTGACCCTAGAGTGGGTATGCTGGTCAGCCCAAAGGAGGGATGAAGAATGCAGGCAGGCACTGTAGGGACACTGGAACCACTGGTGCAGATGGGACCTACTGAGGAACAGAAAAGCAATGGCAGGTGCAGGCTGGACCGGCTGATGAAAAGTAGAGCAGAGACACATACGAGCAGGCGGATACAGGGTAGACAAGCAGATGGGTGGACCTGGGAACCTGACAACTAGCAAGCATGCAAGGCAAACTAACATTTCTCAGGTACCGCCATATTGGAAGAGGAGCCTTAAATAGAAGGTGTCACCCAGCTATTGGCTGGGAACACCTTAGGGTGATGTGTACGGTCCTTTAAGAGGGATGGAGCGAGCACAAAATATTCATAGTGCCTGGGCCTACAACTAAACCTTGGGTGACACCGACACCTAGAGGGCAAGATGAGGAGGTGGTGTGTGAGTGTGAGACACTGAATGTCCTGTCTGTTATATATAAGGAAGTCCAACAAAGGGCCAAGTCTGTAATTGCAAGAGATCAGAAAGTCTGTAGTAAGTTGGAATGGTCCACTGTGTCAAAGGCAGATGCCAGGTCCAGTAGAAAGAGGAGGACAAACTGGCATTGCTTTCATTTGATGGTTAGTAGGTCATTGGTGACTTTAGCCAGAGCAGTTTGAGTGGAATGGTGAGGTCAAAAGCTATATTGTAAGCGGTCAAAGAGGAAGTAATTGAAGTGGGAGGACAGTTGAAAATGGACGCACTCTTCCAGTAGTTGGTAGGCATAGGGGAGAAGAGAGATGGGTGATAGTGAGACACAGAGGATGGGTCAAGGGAGAGCTTTTTGAGAATGGGTGTGATCGAGGTATGTTTGAATCAGGAGGGGAAGACAACAGTTGTTAGTGACAGGACGAAGAGGTGGGTTAGGCTTGGGATGAAGACTGTGGTAAGGTTCGGAATGAGGTTGGGCGTTATTGGGGCAAGGTCACAGCAGGTGAGGCAAAGTCTTCAGCTGAGATGAGAGGAGAGGGAGGGGAGCTTGTGGGCATAGGAGAAAATGTAAAGTACTGAATAGCTGTTTAGAGTTGTGAGACAGGTATAAAATGACAGATTAAAAGTAGATATGTTTTGCTGCAGTGAGCAATTGGCTGGGAACACCTTAGGGTGGTGCGCATGGTCCTTTAAGAGGGAGGAAGCGCACACGAAATAAGCATAGTGCCTGGGCCAACAGCTAAACCTTGGGTGACACCGACACATAGGGGGCAAGATGAGGAGGTGGTGTGTGAGTGTGAGACACTGAATGTCCTGTTATTTATGAGGAAGTCCAACAAAGAGCCAATTCTGTAATTGCAAGAGATCAGAAAGTCTGTAGTAAGAGGGAATGGTTCACTGTGTCAAAGGCAGATGCCAGGTCCAGGAGAAAAAGGAGGACCAACTGGTATTGCTTAAATTTGACGGTTAGTAGGTCGTTGGTGACTTTAGTCAGATCAGTTTGAGTGGAATGGTGAGGTCAAAAGCCATATTGTAAGCGGTCAAAGAGGAAGCAATTGGAGAAGTGGGAGGACAGTTCAAATGGACGCTTTGTTCCGGATGTTTGGAGGCATAAGGGAAAAGTGAGATGGGGCGATAGTGAGACACAGAAGATAGGTCAAGAAGGTCTTTTTGAGGATTGGTGTGATCGAGGTATGTTTGATTCAGGAGGGGAAGACAACAGTTGTTAGTGACAGATTGAAGTAGTGGGTTAGGCTTGGGATGAAGACTGTGGTAAGGTTTGGAATGAGGTGGGGTGTTATTGGGGAAAGGTCACAGGAGTTGAGGCAAAGTCTTCAGCTGAGATGAGAGGAGAGGGAGGGGAGCTGGTGGACGTAGGAGAAAATTTAAAGCACTGAATAGCTGTTTAGAGTTGTGAGACAGGTATGAAATGAGAGATGAAAAGTAGGTTTGTTTTGCTGCAGTGAGCAATTGTGCAGCATTTTTACAACGTCTGTTACTGGAGGGGCAACTCCACTCCCTTTCTTTAGCAGCTGCACAGCAGTATGCTTTGTAGATGAGAGCCAGAAAGAACATGTGCTTCAGTAGATGGCAAGCGCTGCATCAAGTGGCCTCTGCTCCTCTTCCTCTACCTTAACATCACAGACAATACAGTCCTCAGAGGTGGCACCTCAATTACCCTTGTTTTCCCCCATGTCACAACTCTCCAACCGCCCCAACTGACTGTAGGCAACCACAGATGGCTGAGTCTGCAGATCTGTTCACACATTATATGCCATGGCCATTGGAAGTGTACTCCAAAGATTTACACAGTCAAGAGGAGGAAATTATCTGCACTAATGCCCAAATATTTTTTCAGTTTGATCCAGGGCCGGATGAAGTAGGGTCAATGCAGAATAAAGACCCTCGTCAACAGACGTTAACCCTGGGGAGAGGAGATGATCCATTTGTGATGAGACTCAGATACTTAAAGCACCCGTGGACTGTACTGTGATGTCAGGGCAGGAAGAGGAGGAGGGTGACTCTCAGGGCGAGGAGTGGGAGAACAGAGAGAATGACAATGAGGTAGTTTATCTCACTTGATGTAAAGACAGAGACATTCAGCTGATAACTCAGCAGAGGAGGAAGACGAGGAGGTTACGTTGCGGCTTCCCACAGACACAGAGTTATGCAACCACGACAAGCAAGGCATCCTCAGCCCCAACTTTGTCAGTGGCAAAAATCCAAAAAAGAGACCATAAATATTATATGTCAACTTCCATAAAGATATGATATACCCAAAGAAAAGGGAAGTGCCAGACAAAAATTAAAATATAAGTAGTTTATTGACAAATTTAATAAAATTATTCAAAGGAAAACATCAATATATAGAACATGGCAGAGTGAACTCCAAGCGACACAAAGATAAATTCAACTGAAACCCGGTATATGTTGTAGCACAGTAATAAGAAGCCAGAAAGTACATACCCTAATCTAGATAGAATATAAAACCCAAATGGGTATACGGTTAACATGGATAAAAGAACTGAACTTCATAAAAAGCAGCTTTATGATATAAGAGAATCATTAAAGTGATATCAAAGAAAGTGCAATGTGCCAAAGTGCTAAATAATTGTATGTAGATGTAAACAAGATTACAAGGTCAATGGGTTAGACAAAAAAATGCTGCTGGAGTATGGGCAATACCTGGTGCTGTGGTTGCAAGGAGAAAGGACCCCAACGCACATTTCGCTTCACCGCTTTTTCCAAGGGGGCACAGATGTAAGGAGGTGATAGTGCCAACTATTCATATGCTGCGAGGGTATGGTGCTGGTGTCGGCCGTGCGAGAACCGGAAGAGGCAGGTATGGCTTCCCATGTCATCAATCCCCGCCCACCTTCGACGCGTCAGAAGGAGGGAGGGAGAGAAGACGCGACTGGATGCGTTACCATGGCAACACAGGCCCAGCCGGCTGGCACAAGCGCACACCTCAGGAAGTGCAAAGGATGCCATTATGAAACAGGGAAAAACGTAACAATAAAGGAATTATGTGTAAAGTGCAAAGGTGGCAATTGATGTGGATAAAGTGTGCATGGTAATAAGCCTAGGAATATATTAAAATATACATAGCATAATTGAAACACAATCAGTAGTGAATATAGACAAATATAATAGATAAGGTAATCATAAATACATATGGTGAGTCACAATAATGGCTCCCAGAAATATATATATACACAATGAAAGAGTGATGAATCACAGTACTGATAAATATTAATATATATATATATATATATATATATATGTGTAAATATAAAATACAACAAGTTTATAGAGCAAGTGATGAGACAACAAGTGTTGACTCGAAGATCCATAGGGCCACAAAGTAGAAAAGATGGGAGAAAGTCAAAGTCAGGTTCCATCAAGATAAGATATTCTGAAAAAAGGAATAAAAATATTAAAAAAACATAAAAACCAAGTTTAATAAAAACACTATCAAAGATAGGATTAGAGAAAGCGAGCAATCACTAATCACTTCATTTAACCCATAAGGCTGTAGTGAACCAATTTTAGAGATCCACCTTGTTTCTAACTGGGCCAATTTAGTTTTCATATCACCACCACACGAGTCATTAAAGAGTCGATCAATGACAATTACACAAAGAAGATTGGAGTTACAGCCATCGACTCTCTTAAAGTGACTGGGTATTGGCTTAAGAACTGTTAAATCATTAACATCACGGGCGTTCATAATATCACGAACATGTTCTCGAGTACGTGTCTTAAGTTGGCGAGTGGTCATACCAACGTATATTAGAGAACATGGACAAATAGCGTAATAAATAACATGATCTGTACTACACGTGATATTGTGAATGATATGAAAGATTTTATCACCTTGAGCATTTTTGAAAGTCACCGCTTTATCCATGTTGGTACAGGCCAGACAATTCTTACAGAGCAAAAAACCCCATTTAGGTCCTTTGGAACCAAAGCAGCTTTCCATAGTTACACCCCTATAATGGCTATGGACCAATTCGTCCCTCAAATTTCTGGTTCTTCTATATGTGATAGCTGGTGAGACACTTGTGCTCCTAGCCTGAACAGGATCACTTCTTATGATTGGCCAAAACTTCAAAAGTGCCTGCCTCATGGAATACCATTTTTCATTGTACGTGGATATAAATCTTACCTCAGTGGAATTGGATTTAGATATTTTGGGTTGTAGTAAATCATTTCTATTTTTACTGCGAGCCTTGGACCATCCATGGTTAATGACCCATTAAAGTATCCCCTTTGAGAAAAATGTTGTGCTAAAGATTGAGTCTCAAAAGAAGATTCGCTGGAGCAAATTCTCCTAGTTCATAAAAATTGGCCATATGGGATACTATTTTTTAGAGGTTTAGGGTGAGAGGAAGTGGCATGTAAAACAGAGTTCACAGTTGTCTGTTTCCTATAGACTTCTGTATGTAAAAATCCATTCTCACCTTTAAAAAAAATTTGGGTATCTAAAAAATCAATGCTCGCTTGGCTGAATTTACATGTCAATTTGATATTCTGATTGTTGTCATTAAGATATTGAGTAAATAACAGCAAATCGGTTTCAGAGCCCAGCCAGATGACAAGGATGTCATCAATAAAGCGCATCCAAGTAGAAATTTCTCGATCAAAGGAACACAATTAGTTAAAAAGATGGTACATTCCCAAAACCCCAAAAATAGGTTGGCGTATGAGGGTGCAAATGCAGCCCCCATCGCAGTTCCTTGGAGTTGGAGGTAGAGAGTTTCTTTGAATATGAAAAAATTGTGCGTAAGGGCATATTCAAGTAAAGACTGAAGAAACTCACTGAGTCCATTATCAATATTAGACATGTGCAAGAAGTGTCTGACAGCTTCGATACCATCATCATGTCGAATTGATGTATATAGTGATTCGACGTCGAAGGTCACTAATCACATGTTACTCTCAAGAGGAATACCTTCCAATTTCCTTAACACATCAATGGTGTCTTTGATGTAGGATGGCAGGGATTCAACAATTGGTTTCAAATGAAAATCGAGGAATTTATTGATGGCTTCACATAAAGCACCACCAACAGAGACGATAGGTCGTCCTGGTGGGTTGGTAATGCATTTATGCACTTTGGACAGTAAGTACAGATAAGGGGCTCGTGGCTTTTCAGGAACCAATCCATTGCTCAAATCCTTAAGGCACTGTCACAATTAGCGATCGCACCAGCGATCACGATGTCACGACCTGGCAAAGTCGCTGGTGCGATCGCTATGTGATCGCTAGTTAGATTCCAAACACAACTCATCAGCGATCTGTATAACGACCTCTGCGGTCGTTGGGAAAACCTAGTCCCACCTGCGACGCTGGTGAAATTGTTCATAAAGGGTGTCACACTCAGCGATTCAGGCTCAGCAGCGGGACACCAACAAACAAAAAACGGCTCAGAACGTGTTAGGGTCTGCGGAACGCACCAAATATATGATGTAGAGAGGTGCGTTCGTAGCCCGGGGTCCACCGTGCAGGCGGAGCCTGCTGCTAGTAAAATGGCGCAAGAAGAGAACTCTGTTATCCCGCAGAGTCGCCAAAATAAACGGCGTAACACGCTGTGGCAATATGTGCGAACTCTGTTATTCCACAGAGCCGCTAGAAGGAGTGCCGCAGCACTATATGGCGATGTGTGCGAGCTCACTTAACACCACTGAGTCACAAAATAAACACGCTAGGGAGCTGTCTAGCGTTGAGAGCGAACTCTGTTACGTCACAGAGCCACTGAGACAAACTTCTGTGTCCTGTCAGGCACCCAGGTACACAGTTGACTGCTAAGCGAACATAGAATGTGATCATGCGCTAATGTCCTCGCGGGAGTCACCTGCAATCTATGGCGTCTGAACGCCAGACCCTGAATACGGCAATCAACTCCTCACCGGTTATGCCGGTAATCTAGGGCGTCTAGGACACCGACCCTGACCAGCTAGCATACCAAACTCCTCAACGATTAAGTCGGTATTCTAGGGGCTTATTTCAGCCGGGCCCTAACCACACACACGCATGACCACACTGGCGCTAAGCATATAACGGTTGATACTAGCGCATGGCGGCTCAGCATTGCCACCCTTTTATAGTAACAGCTACAGGACCTGCCAGAAACAAGGACCAATGAAACTGTTCCAGAACACCAGTAGTCACAGGACCTTCCTGGCGGACCAATAGGAGGTGCTGCAGTACCTGAGTATGTGACCCCTGATCTCCAATGAGAGATCTCACCCTGGGCATGCTCAGAAGGGGAAAACAAGGACTTTGTCCTAAAGACATCTGCTCGCCGCTAACCAGTACTGGCCACAATAGCAGAGCCTGGAGAGGCAGCAGCAACCCTCAGCACACTGTTAGACTGGGCGAGACGCTGTGACCGACGTCTAAGCTGAGCAGAGTCCACTGCGGCCGGAGACGGATGGGAGACCGCAGCAGGAATGGCTCGAGATTCCCCTTGTGCAGAAGCGGGAACTCGACCTCTAACATTACCTCCCTTCTTTGGGCTTCGCTGCGCTCAAAGGCAGAGATGATCTGCAGAGCATGAACGTGCTCGGCAGGCTCCCAGGACCTATCCTCAGGCCCATAACCCCTCCAATCCACCAAATAAAATCTTTTGCCCCTTACACCCTACGATGGCGTTCACCTCATGGTCGTCCGTAGACGAACCCGATGTCCCGGCAGATGACTCGGAAAACCGGGACATGAGCACGGGTTTCAGAAGGGATACGTGAAAGGTGTCGGCGATACCCAGGCTTGGTGGAAGAGCCAAACGGTATACCACAGGATTAACCTGTTCGAGGACTTTGAAAGGACCCAGGTAGCGGGGTGCCAACTTAGTGGACTCAACTCGCAGCCTAATGTTATGGGCGGAGAGCCACACCAGGTCCCCAGGGGCAAATGTCGGAGCGGGACGCCGACGTGGGTCGGCGGAAGACCTCATCCTCTCCTTGGACACCTGAATGGCATCCTGGGTACGGTCCCAAATGTCCCGTGCCTCCACAGCCCAGTCTGCCACCCTGGAGTCGGCGGAAGACACGGGCATGGGCACCGGAACCCATGGATGCTGACCGTAGTTTAGGAGGAATGGAGTCTGTCCGGTGGAGTCAGCCACAGCATTGTTTAGTGCAAACTCAGCCCACGGTAGCAAAGATGCCCAGTCATCCTGCCTGGCTGAGACAAAATGTCGTAGATAGGTGACCAAGGTCTGGTTGGCCCTCTCTACCAACCCATTCGTCTCAGGATGGTACGCTGAAGAGAGATTTAACTCAATACTGAGTAGACGACAAAGCTCTCTCCAGAACCGAGACGCAAACTGGGGACCTCGATCACTGACAATTTTGTCCGGCATGCCGTGTAGACGGAAGATGTGCCTAACGAACAACGCTGCCAGAGCCCGTGCAGAAGGTAACCGTGGTAGCGGCACCAGATGCACCATTTTGGAAAAATGGTCGGTGATGACCCAAATGATGGTGCAACCCCGAGACTTGGGCAAGCCCACCACAAAGTCCATCCCAACCATCTCCCAGGGCCGTTGTCGTGGAGACTTATTCTTGGCGCAGAGACACACGCCTCAACATAGTCCCCAACGTCACGGACCATATGCGGTCACCAGATGTCCTCTTTGCCCAAAAGTGTCCACCCACCCTGGACGAATGTGCCCAAGAGAGTACCTCCGGTCGCAAATTGGTAGGCACAAAAGTCTTGCCCGGGGCACAGACTCTAGCGAAACCGGGGCCACAGTTCTCAGGCTCTCTGTGGGGACAATAATCTGAGGCTCCTCCTCCTCAGAGGACACCACAGAGTGAGAGAGAGCATCGGCACGAATGTTCTTCTCTCCCGAGAGGAAATGGAGTGTGAAATGAAACCAGGAGAAGAACAAGGACCATCTGGCCTGGCGAGAATTAAGCCGCTGAGCTTTCTGAAGGTATACCAGATTCTTGTGGTCGGTGAAGACTTGGAAGGAAAGCGAGCCCCCTCCAACAGATGTCTCCACTCAGAGAAAGCCAACTTCATTGCTAGCAACTCCCTGTCCCCGATGGAATAATTCCTCTCCGCTGGTGTGAAGGTCTTGGAGAAGAAGAAGCAAGGATGCTTCCGACCTTGAGCATCCTTTTGAAAGAGGACTGCTTCAGCACCAACGGATGAGGCATCCACCTCCAATATGAATGGCTTATCAACATCAGGGTGGTGTAGAATGGGAGCGCTAGCAAACTGAGACTTAACCCCTCTCTGACATTAGACGTACTATCCCGTCCATAAAACCCGTGCCATTCTGCCCATGGACGGGATAGTACGTCATAGGCGATCAGCTGCGCTCCTGAGGGGAGCGCAGCTAATCGCCGCCGGGTGTCAGCTGATTATCACAGCTGACACCCGTGACTGTGTGTCAGGAGCGGTCACGGACCGCTCCCGGCACATTAACTCCTAGCACACCGCGATCAAACATGATCGCGGTGTACTGGGGGCACAGGGGAGGATCGCGCAGGGTGGGGCTCCCTGCGCGCCCCCCTGAGACCCTCAGACCAGCGCGATGTGATCGCGCTGTTCTGAGGGCTTCCTCCCTCCCAGGACCCGGATCCAAGATGGCGCCGGGGTCCTGGAGGGAGGCGGCTACCTCAGTGCCTGCCGAGAGCAGGCACTGAGAAGCCTGTATCTATGCCTGTGCGATCGCTGGTGTGACAGAGTGCTGTGCACACTGTCACACCAGCGATCTGATAAAATACTGTGATGTCCCACCCTGGGACAAAGTAAAAAAGTTAAAAAAGTAAAAATAAACATGTGTAAAAAAAAAATCCAAAATAAATAAAAAAAAAAAAAAATATTCCCCAATAAATTCATTTCTTCCTGTAAATAAAAAAAACAAAACAATAAAAGTACACATATTTGGTATCGCCGCGTCCGTAACGACCCCCCCTATAAAACTGTCCCACTAGTTAACCCCTTTAGTGAACCCCTTAAAAAAAAAAAAAAACGAAGCAAAAAATCAATGCTTTATCATCATACCGCCGAACAAAAAGTGGAATAACGCGCGATCAAAAAGACCGATATAAATAAACATGGTACCGCTGAAAATGTCATCTTGTCCCGCAAAAAACGAGCCACCATACAGCATCATCAGCAAAAAATAAAAAAGTTATAGCTCTCAGAATAAAGCGATGCAAAAATAATTATTTTTTATATAAAATTGTTTTTATTCTATAAAAGCGCCAAAACATAAAAAAATGATATAAATGAGGTATCGCCATAATCGTACTGACCCGAAGAATAAAACTGCTTTATCAATTTTACCACACGCGGAACAATAAAAACGCCTCCCCCAAAAGAAATTCATGAATTGCTGATTTTTGTTCATTCTAACCTCCCAAAAATCGAAATAAAAAGCGATCAAAAAATGTCACCTGCTCAAAAATGGTACGAATAAAAACGTCACCTCGTACCGCAAAAAATAAGACCTCACATGACTCTGTGGGCCAAAATATGCAAAAATTATAGCTCTCAAAATGTGGCGATGCAAAAAACTATTTTTGCAATAAAAAGCGTCTTTTAGCGTGACAGCTGCCAATCATAAAAACCCGCTATAAATAGTAAATCAAACCCCCCTTTATCACCCCCTTAGTTAGGGAAAAATAATAAAATTAAAAAAATGTATTTATTTCCATTTTCCCATTAGGGTTAGGGTTGCGGCTAAAGTTAGGGTTAGGGTTGGCGCTAAAGTTAGGATTAGGGTTAGGGTTGGGATTAGGGGTGTGTTAGGGTTAGGTTTGTGGTTAGGGTTGGGACTAGGGTTAGGGGTGTGTTGGGGTTAGGGTTGGAGTTAGAATTGGGGGGTTTCCGCTGTTTAGGCACATCAGGGGCTCTCCAAATGTGACATGGCGTCTGATCTCAATTCCAGCCAATTCTGCGTTGAAAAAGTCAAACGGTGCTCCTTCACTTCTGAGCTCTGCCATGCGTCCAAACAGTAGTTTATCCCCACATATGGGGTATCAGCGTACTCTGGACCCCAAGAGTTATTGTGCAATTTGTCCTATTTCTTCTGTTACCCTTGGGAAAATAAAAAACTGGGGGCGAAAATATCATTTTTGTACAAAAAAATTATTTTTTTGTTTTTACGGCTGTACATTATAAACTTCTGTGAAGCACTTGGGGCTTCATAGCGCTCACCACACACCTAGATAAGTTCCTTGTGGGGTCTATTTTCCAAAATGGGGTCACTTGTTGGGAATTTCCACTGTTTAGGCGCATCAGGGGCTCTCCAAATGCGACATGACGCCCCCAGACCATTCCATCAAAGTCTGCAATCCAAAACGTCACTACTTCCCTTCCGAGCCCCAACGTGTACCCATACAGTAGTTTTCTCCCACATATTGGGTATCAGCGTACTCAGGACAAATTGGGCAACAACTTTTGGGGTCCAATTTCTCCTGTTACCCTTGTAAAAATAAAATATTGGGGCGAAAAAAATCATTTTTGCAAAAAAAAAAAAGGATTTTTTATTTTTACGGCTGTGCGTTATAAACTTCTGTGAAGCACTTCGGGGTTCAAAGTGCTCACCACACATCTAGATAAGTTCCTTGTGGGGTCTATTTTCCAAAATGGGGTCACTTGTGGGGGGTTTCCACTGTTTAGGCGCATCAGGGGCTCTCCAAATGCGACATGACGCACCCAGACCATTCCATCAAAGTCTGCAATCCAAAACGTCACTACTTCCCTTCCGAGCCCTGACGTGCGCCCATACAGTAGTTTTCGCCCACATATTGGGTATCAGCGTACTCAGGACAAATTGGACAACAACTTTTGGGGTCCAATTTCTCCTGTTACCCTTGTAAAAATAAATATTGGGGCGAAAAAATCATTTTTGTAAGAAAAAAAGATTTTTTATTTTTACGGCTGTGCGTTATAAACTTCTGTGAAGCACTTCGGGGTTCAAAGTGCTCACCACACATCTAGATAAGTTCCTTGTGGGGTCTATTTGCCAAAATGGGGTCACTTGTGGGGGGTTTCCACTGTTTAGGTGCATCAGGGGCTCTCCAAATGTGACATGACGCCCCCAGACAATTCCATCAAAGTCTGCAATCCAAAACGTCACTACTTCCCTTCCGAGCCCCGACGTGTGCCCATACAGTAGTTTTCGCCCACATATTGGGTATCAGTGTACTCAGGACAAATTGGACAACAACTTTTGCGTTCCAATTTCTTCTGTTACCCTTGTGAAAATAAAATATTGGGGGCGAAAAAATCATTTTTGTAAAAAAAAAAAAAGATTTTTTATTTTACGGCTGTACGTTATAAACTTTAGTGAAACACCTGGGGGTTCAAAGTTCTCACCACACATCTAGATAAGTTCCTTGAGGGGTCTAATTTCCAAAATGGTGTCATTTATGGGGGTTTCCACTGTTTAGGCAGATCAGGAGCTCTCCAAACACGACATGGCGTCCAGCCAATTCTGCGTTGAAAAAGTCAGACGGCGCTCCTTCCCTTCCAAACTCTGCCATACACCCAAACAGTGGTTTACCCCCACATATGGGGTATCAGCGCACTCAGGACAAATTGCACAATAACTTTTGGAGTCTTGTTACCCTTGGAAAAATAAAAATTGGGGTGAAAAGATCATTTTTGTGGAAAAAATATGATTTTTAAATTTTACGGCTCTACGTTATAAACTTGTGTGAAGCACTTGGGGGTTCAAATTGCTCATCAAAAATCTAGATAAGTTCCTTAGGGGGTATAGTTTCCCAAATGGGGTCATTTGTGGGGGTTTCCACTGTTTAGGCACATCAGGGGCTCTCCAAATGCAACATGGCATCCAAACTCAATTCCAGCCAATTTTGGTTGGAAAAAGTCAAATGGTGCTCCTTCCATTCCGAGCTCTGCCGTGCGCCCAAACAGTGGTTCCCCCCCACATATGGGGTATCAGCGTACTCAGGACAAATTGTACAACAACTTATGTGGTCCAATTTCTCCTGTTATCCTTGGGAAAATAAAAAATTAAGTGACTAAAAGATAATTTTTGTGGGAAAAAAATAGGATTTTTTATTTTCATGCCCGGGCATTATAAACTTGTGTGAAGCACTTGGGGGTTCAAAGTGCTCACCAAAGATCTAGATAAGTTACTTAGGGGTCTAGTTTCCAAAATGGGTCACTTGTGGGGGTTTCCACTGTTTAGGCTCATCTGGGGCACTGCAAACGGAACATGACCCCATTAACGTCTGCATTCCAAAACGTTACTACTTCCTTTCCAAGCCCTGCCGTGCGCCCAAACAGTTTCCCCCCCCCACATATGGGGTATCAGCGTACTCAGGACAAATTGGACAACAACTTTTGGGGTCCAATTTCCTTGGGAAAATTCAAAAATTTGGGACTAAAAAATCATTTTTGTGGAAAATTGATTTTTTTTTTTCACACCCAGGCTTTATAAACTTTTGTGAAACACTTGAGGGTTCAAAGTGCTCACAACAGATCTAGATAAGTATCTTAGGGGGTCTAGTTTCCAAAATGGTGTCACTTGTGGGGGGTTTCCACTGTTTAGGCGCATCAGGGGCTCTCCAAACGCGACATGGCATCCAATCTAAATTCCAGCCAATTTTAGTTTGAAAAAGTCAAACGTCGCTCCTTCCCTTACGAGCTCTGCCGTGTGCCCAAACAGTGGTTTTCCCCCACATATGGGGTATTGGCGTACTCAGGAGAAATTGCATAACAACCTTATCTGTCCATTTTCTCCTTTTACCCTTGTGAAAATAAAAAAAAAGTTTGTAAAAGATCATTTTTGTGGCTAAAAAGTAAAATATTCATTTTTTCCTTCCACGTTGCTTTAGTTACTGTGAAGCACCTGAAGGGTTAATAAACTTCTTGAATGTGGTTTTGAGTACCTTGAGGGGTGCAGTTTTTAGAATGGTGTCACTTTTGGGTATTTTCTGCCATATAGACCCCTCAAAGTGACTTCAAATGTGAGGTGGTCCCTAAAAAAATGGCTTTGTAAATTTTGTTGTAAAAATGAGAAATCGCTGGTCAACTTTTAACCCTTATAACTTCCTAACAAAAAAAAAATTTGGTTCCAAAATTGTGCTGATGTAAAGTAGACATGTGGGAAATGTTATTTCTTAACTATTTTGTGTGATATATTTCTCTGTTTTAAGGGAATAAAAATTCAAAGTTTGAAAATTGCAAAATTTTCAAAATTTTCGCCATATTTGCGTTTTTTTCAAAAATAAACGCAAGTTATATCGAAGAAATTTTACCACTAACATGAAGTACAATATGTCACGAGAAAACAATCTCAGAATCGCGAAGATCCGTTGAAGCGTTCCAGAGTTATAACCTCATAAAGAGACAGTGGTCAGAATTGTAAAAATTGGCCCGGTCATTAACGTGCAAACCACCCTTGGGGGTGAAGGGGTTAATTGAGATGAAAGCCTTGGAGACTTCCTCAGACCACAATTTGGGATTTTCTCCCTTCTTGGTGAGGGCTACCAAGGGAGCCACCAAAGTTGAGAAATGGGGAATGAACTGGCGATAATAATTAATGAACCCCATAAAGCGCTGCACCGCTTTAAGGGAATGGGGTTCTTGCCAGTCCATCACAGCTTGTAATTTGGCAGGATCCATAGCCAATCCCTGGGCGGAGATGATATAGCCCAGGAATGGTAAAGACTCCTGCTCAAACACACATTTCTCCAACTTTGCGTAAAGGTAATTTTCCCGCAGGAGGTCGAAGACTCTGCAGACATCTCTCCGGTGGGAGTCAATATCTGGAGAGAAGATGAGAATATCATCCAGATAGACTACGACCGAGGTGGAAAGCATGTCCCGGAAGATGTCATTAACAAAGTCTTGGAAAATGGCTGGGGCATTACAGAGCCCGAAGGGCATCACCAGATATTCATAGTGCCCATCCCTGGTATTAAAAGCCGTCTTCCATTCGTCCCCCTCACGGATGCGAATCAGGTTATAAGCACCCCGCAGGTCTAATTTGGTAAATACCCTAGCTCCCCGGAGCCTATCAAAAAGCTCAGAAATCAGGGGCAATGGGTATTTATTCTTAACGGTGATGGCGTTAAGACCCCTGTAATCTATGCAGGGACGTAATTCTCCGTTGTTCTTGTGCACGAAAAAGAACCCCGCCCCAGCAGGTGACACTGACTTCCTAATGAACCCTCTTGCCAGATTCTCCTGGATGTATTGGGACATAGCCTCTGTCTCCAGGAGAGAGAGAGGATAAACCCTACCCCGAGGCGGTTCTGCTCCAGGCAAGAGGTCAGTAGGACAGTCATAGGAGCGGTGAGGTGGAAGAGTCTCTGCAGCCTTTTGGAGAACACGTCTACATAGGACCAATAACACTTGGGAAGGGAAGTGAGATCTGCGGGTATCTCTGTAGTAGTAACCTGAACACTCTCCCTCACACATCTACCTCTACAAGACGCACTCCAACCCAGTATCTTCCCAGAGGACCACTCAATATGTGGGGAGTGAAGATGAAGCCAGGGTACTCCCAGCAGGACCTCATCTATACCCTCAGGAAGGACAAGGAAAGAGATAATCTCCTGATGGGAAGGAGACATAGCTAATGTGAGAGGGATTGTCTGATGTGTGATCTGTGAGGGCAGTATGGATCCATTCACCACTCGAACCGTCACTGGTTTGGCGAGCATCACCAGAGGTATTGTGTGGCGGAGAGCAAAAGCAGAGGACATAAAGTTCCCCTCTGCTCCAAAACCCCAAAAGCTCAACCGTCAAGTGGTGGACCAAAAGAAAAGCCCTTTTTAAAAGGGCAGCGGGGAAATGCTGCGATTTTAGTAAACCCCCTCCCATGGTCCCCTGACGCTCCCTGTTCCCGATCGCTGGGGGGGATCTATTGGGACAATGTCCAACTGCTGACAATTGTTACAAAAACACGGGGGACTCAAAAGGGCCGAGAATCAGGGCCCCTCGAAAAACCTCCAGACCCCGGGGTCGGACGCCTGAATGGGGGATTTAGGGTTGGAAAAGGGGGGAACCAAATCCGTCACCTGGGCCCCTCCCCAAACCCCCTCTTGTGAAAAACGAAGGCGATGCGGGGAGAAATGAAAAAAATTTCTCCATGA
>JARQOD010000005.1:122753124-122795508 GCA_033576555.1 Oophaga sylvatica | reverse complement strand
GGATATCGGAAAGTATCGCTCAACTCTACTCATCAGTCCATGAACAGCCTTTATTCCAAATCACGGGACAAAAAGTGTAAGCAAAGAGGAAAGCATGATGGGGAGCGGAATAGGAATAAAGGAAGTTTTATGGACGGTAAATCCCCACTTTTCCCTTGTTTTCGGCCCCTTATTTGCTTTTAGAAATGGCCCAATCATATTACTGTGTCAGTCTAAAAACGTTTGACGACTGTCACAGTTGTTTTTGCAAAATGCTGTTTTGGTTTGCGTGAAATTTTTTTTCAAACAGCACATTTTTGTGATTTTTTTGTGTTTTTTTTCCCACACTTTTGCCAATTTTTTTTTTTAAACTGGTGGTCTATGTGTGTTTTTTTTGTCTCGGGTTTGATCTTTATGCATTTTTTCATAGGTTTTTATTTTTGCAAAAATGTGTGAAAAAAAAAAAAGGAAAATAAAGCTTTTAAAGGACTTGCCACCAGGTTTTTCCCATATGGGTAGCCCAGTCCTTTTCCTGATACCCGCATTCAATTTTTGCTGTATTATGCCCCAATTGGCCTGCAAGACAAAAAAAGACCTCTTCTAATATTTTTACGGGGGTGGTTGGTCTTTTGGGTGCTGATGGTCTGGGTTTCCAGGCCTCCCTTTTTTTGAAAATGTGTCCCCTTCTTGATCATGGGGATGACGTGTCCACATCTGGATCCCCCCAGGGCGGGGGATCGGGACCGGGTCGGTGTATTGCAGGGATGTGTCACAGCGGCAGTGACCCGGCCCGTGGCCTGGGCGTCCAATAAAGGGGAATTATTTACAGGGGATGTTTAGAGTTTGTAGTGTAGGTAAGGTATTCATGACGCCACCTGTGGTAATTGGTCAATGGTGACCAGCACAGCGGTGCAGATCCTTGGGATAGTGGTGTGATGCGCAGAGTTGGTACAGCCTCCCACAGGTGAGGCTATGGGATCCCAGGGCAGGTAGATGTAGTGAAAGGTAGTAATGGTGCTGGGAGATGTAGCTGAGTGCAATGGGTGACGCAGGAAGAAACTGAGAAACAGTCGGCAAGTTGCAGTTTCCAAAGCTTTACTCACAGTTCAAGTGCTACCAGTACAGGTGCCCACTTGGTGCCACGTCCTTCAGGTGAGGAGTCCAGCCAACTCCCAGGTGGATGGAGAGCACCAGTCCAAAGCTCCCTGACAGTGTATGCCTTCTCTGGCCGTCTCTCTGTGCTGATTTTCCCGCCGTCTCTCCTTCCAGCACCCTCATAAACAGTGTCCCAGATCAGCAGCTGCGAATCCTCTTGGACAACGTCTTACTTCTGCGTTCCTCTTGATTCTATGTAGCTGCCTCTCCGGCGAAGATCACTATGTTATCACAGCAGTCGACTCGCTAGCTGAGTCATAAAGTTCTCCACTAGGCTAAGGGGTCGAGTTCCCTCTGCGACCTGGATTCTCTCAGCCGGCGTCCGCCAGTCCTGGAATGAGCCCACCTGTAGCTTTCAGCTCAGCCGTCTCTCTCTCTAAGAATCCCTTTTCTCTTCCAGAGAACCTCTCTTTGTTCTTTCTATGAGCAGCTCCCTAGGACTGGAGCCTGCTCCACAATCCTATCTCCGTCCCCTCTCCCCTCAGGGAGAGCTCTCTCAAACACGTCTGCTCTCTTCCTCCCCCAAGGGGGAACTCCCTTTCACTTCCCCCTAACTCCTGCTCTGACTCACAAGCTCCACCCACCATCTACACCCTTTGCTAGCTGAAGCATGCTAGAGAACTCAACTAATGTGTGTGATGGATGCAGAGTTGCCAGAGCCAGGTGTAATGTGTCCACCTTACCTAAGAGTTGAAATACCACACCTCTGGCTGAGATGCAGTACCTCTGTGGCCACTGGACCCTCAGGGGCGCCACACATCGTCCACACATATCCAGCATCATGCTCCTGTGCATGCGTACTTCTGTTGGCCCTGTTGAGGGCAGACCAAAAAACTGCAGTGCACATGCTCGGGAAAAGGCCAAAGAGCCCCAGCGCATGCGCATTGCAGAACTACCAGGGCAGAGAAAAACACCTGCAAAGGAGTGCGATGCCGGGAACACTGTGTGGATGACGTAAAAAGTGTCTTCCACACAAAGCAAGAAGGAGAGTGGCATCACAACAAGAGAGGTGGCACCGGATCCAGACCAGAGACACCCAATCGGACACGACCAAACCATAGGTGAGTATTATAAAATGTCTTTTTCTTGTCTTGCAGGCTGGATTGGGGGCATGTACAGTATACATGCAGTATATACAGGTTCACTTTAAAAACACACATGAAAATCATTTCCTTTTTTTTACAAGCCATAAAAAACCCGCTGTATGAAGGGAGCCTACTGGTTATTTGTATATTGTTGTGCTCTTGAGACACAATGAGGAGACTTTCAGTGCTGTCACTTTCTATTTATGCTGTTGGTGACAGTTTCACCTTTGTGCTACTTGTAGGGTTCTCTCAAATAAAGGATTACCTAGTTACCTACTTAAAATGCCTAATGTAAGGACACAGCTACTGTGGTTTTAATCTCAGAATGCTCCACTGATTTATCCTATTAGCTCAATTTACCATGAAAACATAGCACTGACATGAAGGCTTTTCTAAATAGCAATCTGCCCAGGTTTCCTGTCTACACAGGGGAAATTCCTAGTACATTTCTGCCTCTGAAGTCTGATTATGTTTCTGCTGATGCCTTCTGCTCAATGATCCTTTTTTATTATAAACATAATACATATCCTTTACTATCATTCCAAAATAAGTATTATTACTGTTCCATAAAAGATTGTGCTTTTAATTAATTCAGCAGATCTTATGATAAAGTGCGGACAATGAGGCAGCCAGACATTTCATATGCATTTTTCCTGCTCATTTACAGGCATACTGTATAAGATGACACCAAGTATTCTGATAAATGCAGTTTGAAAGTTATTTGCTTGTCAAACGACCCTGAGGATGAACGGCTTTTCCTGCTTGCATAGGTGCAACTTCAACAATGCTTATGCAAAACGAAATTGTGAATCAATTGCAATTTGCAAGCTGTCACTCACTTCATTGTCCTAGACTGAAGCTCTATTAATATATCTTTCTTATTATAGTAGACTTTAGTCAAAAAAGACAGCAAGGCAATTACTGTAATGTGTAACGTCTGTTCACTCACCAACTCTCTCTGTCTGGTTATCTTAAAAATTCCTATTATTCATCAATGGGTGGACCCATAGACCATGGCAAAGGAATCACCACATTGCATAGTATAGAATTTTAAGTAACCAAATTGGTGAGCAACTCTACCCAAGTGAAGAGAATCTTGAATGTAGGATCCAAATCTATCGCTTCACAATTATTTAATACTGTAACTTGTATCAAAAATGTTTTTCTAAACTAGACAATCCCTTTAAGTGCTGAGCAGCTGGAGAATTTGTTTAATAGGTATAACAATAGGCAGAAGTTTTTTGGTGCAGAGCATGATTGGAAGAATGAGACTTCATAAGGAGGTATTCTAATATGAAACTGGCATACTTATCTAGACAGCATGAAAATGAGCAACTGGCTTTTTCTATCTTCTATAGTTCTTCTTCTATGAGGGCGTTTATCTTTCATAGAGTTTGTGCACTAAAGCTTTGCCAACTCAGAGTATGGACAGTAGGTACATTCCAGGCTGAAGAGTTAACTTCACTAATAACAGTTAGTACTCTCCAACCCATTGATTTTTTATAAAGGAGTTAGCTGCTGACCTCCCCCTCCCTGTCAAGCTCCTGACAGAACAGCTGCTATCAGTCTTGCTAAATCACAACCCCCCATCCCTACCGTAGTTAGTTTTCAGAGCAGTACAGTTAATGAAAAGAAGTGTGATCTTTATATGAAAATATAAAAATATCAGTATAGATTTCAGCATAAGCATTGACAGACCATTAAAATAACTACCAACCATTCCAGATACAGCGGGACAACCCTGGATGTGTGCCTTTACCACACAGTCCAGGGTGGTCTGCAAATGTCTCGCAATCTGACCTGTTTCCCCTTCGATCACTCTCTTGAAATGCCACCTCAGTGTAATGCTGAGTTGACAAACAACCAGAAAGTCCAGGAAAGTCCATAAAAATGGGGCACTTTTTCCCGTTTTCAACAGTGTTTTATCTTAAAATAAAAATCAGTCCAAGATTTTTTGATAAGCTGTGCTGAAAAAATAAAAAGTCAGGTTGGAAACCCTGGCAAGCAGATTATTGACTTGTTCTGTTCCTGCAGCACCCTTATGCCCATTGTCCTGCCTGGCTGCAGCATATTTGGGTATGGTGACACCCAGCAGTGTTTTCTCATGTGCTTTCTTATAATAAACCAGAATTGTCACTCAAGTAGGAGTGCCCTCCACCCAGCAATGAGGAAATGAAGAGGCTGGAGGATTGTGCTATCCTGAAGACACATGTTGAGAATGACCCTTTAATTTACAAACAGTCTCATCTTTGCAGCCCCTTTCCTGTATGAATCATTAGCCTCTTTTAATATGTCCATAAAGGAGATTCTAAGGTCAAACAACTTATACCGATACCTGTGTCCAGTCTGTGCATTGCAATGAGAAACACAAATATATGAAAATTCAAATTAAGGTGATGCTTACTTTTCCTTGCATATATAACCATGGAAATCAATTATTTCTGGACATAAGCTGCAACAGCTAATGCAGTGTGTATGAGAGTTCATTATCACATAGCACAGCATTCCAGTTACTGTATATGGATGTTTCTTCACATAACCTACACAGTTCAAAATTGGGCTTAAAAACTGAAGGGGCTTAAAGGAAAACTGAATAAAATGACATCTTGATATCTGCGATCTGATGTCTTATTCTAGAAATATACACATTTTTCTTACGTGTAGATGAGTTGTTCAGGATTATAGGCCAGACACCGATCTGCATGAGACCCTGTCAACAGCGATTATTATGAATAGAAGGGGGCTTTACCAATGTGATGTGTAATGGATGCTCTCTTTTCTCCCGATCTCACTGCAGAGCTGTGTGTGACCATAAAGCCACATTCAGAATTTGGTCTTTTACATCAGTATTTGTAATTTGTAAGCCTATACCAGAAGTGGAACAATCAGAAGAAAAGTATAATAGAAACACGTCACCATTTCTCTATTTTTTTTATTTATTCCTCGTTTTGATATACAAATACTAATGTAAAATGCTGACAAAACACTCAACATGTGACCGTGGCCTAACTGACACATCTGCAGGCTCCTCGCAGTACTTCAGTTTCCATCTCACAGGCAGACAGGGTTGCAATATTTTTGCAATACAGCAGAGCTATGAGAGCAGCAGGCAAGCAGGCAATGTGATTGTAAAAAGACAGAGTTCAGTGCTACAATTTCTGTGCTAGTTACATGTTTCATACTGATAAAAAGTAAGCCCTGAAGGTTATTCTCATGCAGATCAGTGTCCAACCCATGGCCTGAAACAGCTCATTTACATACAAGAAAAACATGGATTCTTCTGGAATAAGACATTTTATCGCAGGTATCAGTTTATTCAGCTTCCTATTGTCACAATCCACATTTAGATCTGTGGCAGATCTCTCTCTACATTCTAAAACCTTTTTCCTTTCAGGCCATTGGGGATTAATCTCAGTCTTTTCCCCCGGTAGCCGCTGGTGTAATTAGATTGCTGCTGACCTGTCAGGAGAAGGTGGAGACCACTCCCACCATCCTTTAAAAGGCCTCCTGAGGCGTCAGCTGACTGTTGATGATATTTCTACCATTTGGAGACCAACCAAGCTGGAGTCAGGAGCTTGCTGAGAGCAGTTGTACTTCAGTTGCTTCCCTCGTCTGGTGCCTTACTCTGCTGTGCGGTGCTTTACAGCAGAGAAAGCTAAGTTTCATTGTTTACTTGATTTAACCCCTTAGTGTCTGTCTTTCCTTCCTTTTGTTGTTTTGGTGTAGTTCCCTTTATTCCCTGTCTCACCTCCTGGGGAGGGGGTTGGGGGGTTTAGCCCAGGGCTTAACAGGAGATAGGGACAGGTCGGTGACTTGGGCCTCACTACCTCTAAGTGTACCACCAAGTTAAGGAAAGACAGGGCATCCCTTAGCCTTAAGGGCAGTTCAGGGGCCCAGGTCCCTCGTCCCCTGTATTCCCATTGCTGCCCCGTGACCCTATGACCTAAATACCTATGCTGATGGCTTAGAAGGGTTGATCCTACTGACAGATTCCCTTTAATAGATATATTGTATATAATCTATTGATCTTTATCAGTCTATCATTGGTGATCCAGCTTTCTGAAAATCCTTTTTGGGAAAATCAGTCTAAATATGCAGTAATACATCTGCCTTTTTAGACTTAAAAACTACAACTTTGTAATTCCTGTAAGTTATTTACTTTAACACATACTTGCTATAAATATGCTTGATCTTTGAAAATCAAACCTCTGGGACCCATGCAACCAGCACAGTGAAGGAGTCATAGTCTTCCTTGTACTGTTTACATAGCCACTTGTCCATATGGAACAGTTATGTAGGTTAATCTGTATGGACAAGTGACTGTTAATTTGTATGGTAGACTTGTATGGACTGTGGACTCTGCACTGGTAATAATGTTAAAGCCCCATTTTTGTGCCGATTGGAGGCAGAACAATGTGTCAGATTCACACAGATCAAACATCTGAAGAGTCAAATAGAGTTTTTTAACAGATAATGCACACTACTGTATTACACCACCAAGTGCTAAGTCAAGGAAGCAAGGACAGCTCATACACGCATGGCTCTGTTTTTACTTAAAAATGCATTACATACAGTATTACAGAGGATAATGTTATTACATCAGTTTTGCCATTTAACCTTCTTTTGATTTATCGCATACCAGCCAGCCGACAGCTACTATCAATGGTAAAATAAATTCTTGAAATGATGGGCTTATGTTGCTATTTTGTCAGACCATTTGGTATAAAAGGGATGAAATCAACAAAAAACACACCTATCATAACCAATATTGTTTTAATCCTTTAAGAGACTAAATTAACAACAACAAAATATCTGAAGCAATAGTCGCCAACTGCAGTCACATCGCTCCATTCCAAGTGGGCACTCTGAAGCCCAAATATATTCTGTTTAGAAAAAAGACATGTATGTTAGCAGTACAACAAACTGAGTATCAGTGTGCAGAAAAGGCGAGAATAGGTCAAGGGTGATGTCAAATAAACAATTGATACATACAGTGGGAAAAATAAGCATTTGATACACTGACAATCTTACAAGTTTTCCAAACTGCAAAGAATGGAGAAGTTTGTAATTTTTATCGCAGGTATGTTTCAACTGTGAGAGACAGAGTCTAAAAAAAATTCAGAAAATCACTTTGTATGATTTTTACATAATTAATTTGCATTTTATTGCATAAAATAAGTATTTGAAATAATAGGAAAACAGAACATACTATTTGGTACATAAACCTTTGTTTGCAATTACAGAGGTCAAACGTTTCCTGTAGTTCTTGACCAAGTTTTTACACACTGCAGCAGGAATTTTGGCCCACTCCTCCACACAGATCTTCTCTAGATCTTTCAGGTTTCGAGGTAGTCACTGGTCAACATTGAGTTCCAGTCGCCTCCAAAGATTTTCTATTGGGTTCAGGTCTGGAGACTAGCTAGGCCACTCCAGGACCTTGAAATGCTTTTTACAGAGCCACTCCTTAGTTGCCATGGCTGTGTGTTTCGGGTTATTGTCATGCTGTAAGACCCAGCCACAACCCATCTTCAATGCTCTTACTGAGGGAAGGAGGTTGTTAACTAAAATCTTGTAATACATCACCCCATCCATCCTCCCTTCAATATGGTGCAGTCAACCTGACCCCTTTGCAGAAAAGCAACTCCAAAGTATAATGTTTTCCCCACAATGCTTCACAGTTGAGACGGTGTTCTTAGGGTTGTACTCATCCATTTTCCGTCAATCACGGCGAGTGGAGTTGATATCAAAAAGTTCTATTTTGGACTCATCTAACCACAGGACCTTCTCCCCTGCCTCCTCCATATCATACAACTGGTGACTGGCGAACTCCAAACGGGCCTGGACATGTACTTGCATGGGCGGCACGGTGGCTCAGTGGATAGCACTACAGCCTTGCAGCGCTGGAGTCCTGGGTTCGAATCCCACCTAGGACAACATCTGCAAGGAGTTTGTATGTTCTCCCCGTGTTTGCGTGGGTTTCCTCCGGGTACTCCGGTTTCCTCCCACACTCCAAAAACATACAGATAGGGAATCTAGATTGTGAGCCCCATCGGGGACAGCAATGATAATGTGTGCAAACTGTAAAGCGCTGCGTAATATGTTAGCGCTATATAAAAATAAAGATTATTATAAGCAGGGGGACCATGTTTGACCAGCAGGATTTTAATCCATAATGGCGTAGTGTGTTACTAACGGTAATGTTTGAGGCTGCGGTCCCATTTCTCTTTAGGTCATTGACTAGGTCCCTAGGTCCTCCTGTGTAGTTCTGTGCTGATTCTTGACTTTTCTCAGAATCATCCTTACTAGTGATGAGCGAATATGCTCGTTACTTGAATTTTCCGAGCATGCTCGGTTGTTCTTTGAGTATTTTGGGCGTGCTCGGAGATTTAATGTGTGTCGTTGCCACAGCTCCATGATTTGCGGCTGCTAGACAGCCTGAATACATGTGGGGATTTCCTAACAAACAGGCAATCCCCATATGTATTCAGACTAAATCTCCGAGCATGCCCAAAATACTCGGAGAACACCCGAGTATGCTCGGAAAACTCGAGTAACGAACATACTTGCTCATCACTAATCCTTACCCCACAATGCGAGATCTTGCATGGAGCCTCAGACCTAAGAAGATTGACAGTCATCTTGTGTTTCTTCTATTTTCTAATAATTGCATCAACAGTTGTTGGATTTTCACCAAGCTGCTTGCCTATTGTCCTGTAGCCCATCCCAGCCTTGTGCAGGTCTACAATTTGTCCCTGGTATCCTTAGATACTATGGTCTTGGCCATGGTGGAGAGATTGGAGTGTGATTGTTTAAGTGTAATATGTAATGCCCTATGGATGTGCAATATAATACCAATAAATTTTGAAAACATATTTTAGTAGGTTTATATACTAACAAAATGTACACCAGACCACAGATGAACAATATAATATGGATGAACAATATAATACCAATCAAAATTTTGAACAAGTGAACAAGTTTTTGAGGGTTATACACCAAGAAAATGTACTCTAGGCCATGGAATAGTCTATGGGTGATCAATATAATAACGATAACATTTTGAACAGGTTTTTGAGGGTTATATACCAAAAAAATGTACTTAAGAACACTTAATACTGTATGGCTGAGAAATATAGCCCATCAAACTGTTTTTACTTTTTTATGAGTATTATAAATAACAAAAATGTACCCCAGAACACAGAATAGTGTATGGGTAAGAAATGTGAAGAAACAACCAACATTTTCAAACGCTTTTTTCTACTGTTATAAACCACCAAAATATGACAGAAAGCAAGTAAAACAGTGTGAATGAGTAATTTAACCCTGAAATATTTTTCAAAACTTTTTGCAAATCTTACATACCACTGTAATGCAACAGTAACCATGTTAAACTGTATGGATGAGACAATGAATCCATAACAACCTTTTTAACGAAAATATTTTGAAAGTGTAGTTGTACTTATACCGTCATAAACGCTTTGCAGAAAGTGCAAAGTCAGACAGAAATTATGAAGAGGCTCAACCATAGACCACTGAAAGGAAACAACTGCTAGACCTCATTAAAATATTGACTATTACAAACACTTTATGTGCAGTTGTTATCTGAAGGTGTGGTAAACTGTGGGCTAATCCAGACTTTGCTAATTTTCATGAGAGTGAGCCTGTCTGCCTTCTCTGTTAACAGGGGAAAGTGCCTCTCTGTTATGAGCATCCTCAGCGGCACTAAAAACATACTCAGACTAAACACTAGCGGCAGGACTCCACAGCACCTTAAAGGCATAGAGGGACATCTCATGCCAGGTGTCCAACAGTTGAAAGTCGCAGAGGAATTAGGAAATATGCTGGTTTGGTCGGCCAGTTATTGCTTGACCATCTATAAAAACTTTTCCGTTCTTGTCAAAAAAACCTTGTGCATCAAGCCCCAGGCGCTGGGCTAGTGTCACAAAATTGGCCCACACCTATGACAGTGTACCCATGCATCTGCTGTGTGTCTGCCTGTTCAGTCCTCTGTGGTTGAGCAAGGTAGCTTGCCCTCTGCCGCCAGCGTTGTCTGATGGGAAATTTTTCAACATATTTTCCACAATGACCTTCTGGTATACCAACATTTTAGAAGACCTCTTCACCTCAAGAAGAAGAGATGCAAAGTTCTCCTTGTAGCATAGGTCTAGCAGAGTGAACAACCAGTGCTCTTTTTTGGCAAAGAAACAACACAATGTAACGCGATGGTCACAGAAAAGGCAGCGGTATATAAAATTGTCCAAATGTGCCAAACTCCAGACAGCTAACACTTCCCTGTCTCCACCATGATGATGACTCTCCTGCTCCTTCCTCCTCATTCCCAGCCTCAGCCCATCCATGTAGGAGAGACGGGATGAAGGTTGGTTGGTTGGTTACTAGCCTCTGTTGCCCTAGCCACCAGCTCCTGTTCCTCCTCTTCCTCTTCTTCAACGTCCAACTCCGTCCAACGCTCAATCGTCACTGAGCAGATTAGCTGAGACTGGGATGGCTACAATCCCTCTGTGTTATATCTTCCTCCATCCCCACCTGCTCCGCATGCAAAGCTTCATGTTTAATTTTGTTTAAATGGGCACAGAAGTGGGATAATTGCACTGACTATGGCATCAGTGATGCTCACCATGTTTGTGGAGTCCTCAAAGTCTTGAAGAACCGAACAAATGTCAGACATCCATACCCACTCTTCAGTTGTAATGTGTGAAGGCTGAAAAGAACACCAATGGGCTTGTTGGAGCTGGTACTCAACCAATGGCCTCTTCAGCTCACAAAGCCTTCCTAGCATGTGCAGTTTGTGATGATGTCGCGCTCCAGTTGGTGAACTGACACGTTCATGCGCTGCTGCAGTACCGCCAAAGCGACAGCATCGGTAAGCAACTTGCAGAAATTAGCACTGACATGGTGTAGCTTGACCCGAAGCTCTGACAAATCTGGATATGTTTTAAAAAACCGCTGAACTATCAAGTTGAGCACATGTACCAAGCATACAAGAAAAAAAGGGTAGCACACTGTAGCGCTATAGCTTGCAAACACGAAATATGAAAAATGAATTGCATCACTGCCTTAGAAATATGAAAAATTGAGAAGTCTTAGCGCATAAGATGGCCAAATTATGTGTGCCTGATAGCCACGTCAAGGCTCTTCTCGTATATCAGGTCCTAACTAATGCCAATCCTCGCTTAGAAAAGTCTGTCTGCATGGGAACATATGAATCCTCTCTTAAGACTAAAATCTACATCTCTGTGGAGGGGTAATGAACCTGGTGTAATTAAAAAGCCTTTGACCAACAGGTGGAGTGCTCAGGTAGAAGGTAAATGAATACATATCAAAAAACTGTCCGGCACATCCAAACACAGATCCAGTGTGAACAGGTGCTAAACCCAGAGTCACCAACTCATGCACATACAAGAAAAAAAGGGTAGCACACTGTAGCGCTATAGCTTGCAAACACGAAATATGAAAAATGAATTGCATCACTGCCTTAGAAATATGAAAAATTGAGAAGTCTTAGCGCATAAGATGGCCAAATGGCAGTGATGCAATTCATTTTTCATATTTCGTGTTTGCAAGCTATAGCGCTACAGTGTGCTACCCTTTTTTTCTTGTATGTGCATGAGTTGGTCACTCTGGGTTTAGCACCTGTTCACACTGGATCTGTGTTTGGATGTGCTGGTCAGTTTTTTGACATGTACCAAGCATGGCATGTATGTGAGCTTAAATATAGGAAGCAGAACAACATAAGCAGTCATGAAGTCCATTTTAAAGTAAACAAATAACAATCTTTATTAATCAAATAAACAGGAACAAGAAGACAGAAAACATTTCTAATTTTTCTAACAAAATTTACAAAACCATTTTTTAGGGACCACCTCACATTTGAAGTGAGTTTGGGGGTCAGTATAGCAGAAAATACCCAGAAGTGACACTGCACCCCTCAAGGTCCGCAAAGCCACATTCAAGAAGTTTATTAACCCTTCAGGTGCTTCATGAGAACTAAAGCAATGTGAAAGGAAAAAATGAACATTTTACTTTTTTCACAAAAAATTTACTTTGGAACCATTTTTTTTACAAAGGTATTAGAAGAAAATGGACCACAAAATTTGTTGTGAAATTTCTCCTGAGTACACCGATACCCTATATGTGAGGAAAAGCCACTGTTTGGGCACATGGCAGGGTTCAGAAGGGAGGGAGAACCGTTTGACTTTTGAACGCAAAATTGGCTTCAATCAATGGTGGCGCCATGTCGCGTTTCGAGACCCCTGATGTACCTAAGCAGTGGAACCCCCACAATTCTAACTCCAAACCTAACCCCAACACACCCCTAACCCTAATCCCAACCCTAACTATAACTCTAACCACAAACCTAATCCCAAAACACCCCTAACCCTAATCCCAACCCAAACCATAACCCTAACCAGAAATCTAACCCTAACACACCCCCTAACCCTAATCCCAACCCTAACCATAATCCCAACCATAACCACTAACCCTAACTTTAGCCCATTTCTAACTTTAGCCCAACCTCAACCCTAGCCCCAACCCTAACCCTAGGCCCAACCCTAACCCTAGCTCAACCCTAACTTTAGTCTAACTTTAACTTTAGCCCAACTCTAACTTTAGCCTAACTCTAACCCTAATGGAAAAATGGAAATAAAAACATTTTTTTTATTTTATTATTTGTACCTAACTAAGGAGGTGATAAAGGGGGCTTTGATTTACTATTTTTTATTTTGATCACTGTGATATGGTCTATCACAGTGATCAAAATGAACCAATAGGAAAAATTTTCTATTGTTGCCTGGTGCTGGCTGGCAGATCTCGGCGGGTGCACTGCACCTGCACCCGCCATTTTCTTCTGGGAAGAAGATGCCGGTGGCGGTTAAAAAGCAGCGCTAAGGCATAAGTACCCTTAATTTCCACCGTTAAAAGGAGTATCGGCGGTCATTAAGGATGTACATTTTAAGTGTCAGACCAACCCTTTAAGGACCTCTGCACTATGGAACAATGAATTTCTCTTCATAGGTTTCATTGGCACATATTTAGACCTTTAAGGAGTTTCTCCCTTGAACAGTGTCGATGACAGGCTCATCAACAGATATCTGCCATAACATGCACATGATTGGTGAATAGGATGAGTTGCCAATCTTACACATCCTGGCAGGTATCTGCAGATACAATGTCATCCACTCTGCTCACCTCCTGATGATGTGAAAGTGAGTAACACTGCAAAAACTCTTTGAAAATAGTTGAACAATACTTTAAAGAAGCACACCCATTAAAGATTTTATTCTGTTAATATATTGCAGTCATCATATTATAAAGCACTGTGTTCTTACAATTGCTCCTTTTGCTTCTATCCAACTAATTATTCTAATTTTTCTGCTCTATGTAGAAATAGGAAGTCTCTTGCCCCTGCATGACTCATCCCCCTCTTCAACTCCTGACCCAGTGTTCTGCTCCTCCCTGCCTGCCAGAGACTTTTGCAGTGACTTATTACTCATGCAGGCAAAAGAGATTTAGGCAAAAAATATTTCCTGTTTTTACATAGAGCTTAGAAGGATTAAGTTTTTAATCACGTGATTTCATAGACCTAATGGAAAAGAGAAGAATTAGCTGGGAAGAAAGTCAAAATGAGCAATTGTAGTATGCAGTGCTATATAACATGATGATTATAATCTATTAAGAAGATAAAAATGTTGATGGGAGTGCTTCTTTAATGACACACGTGTGTCTTTGACCATGTATATCCCATTATTGTCACAAGCTGCCCATGTACAAATTTCCAATTAGCAGGATAACATACCATGTCATGCAGAGTCTCTGGAGCCAAATGTTAATCCATTATAGCATGTTTGCACTTGCAAGATTTGTACCATGAATGTGCAACTAATAGACAGCTCTGCAGCAATTGTAGACCGAACATAAAACTGGGGTATAGATCACAGGTGTGACAATTACAGCTACTTTGTACAAACGTAGACATCAACCTATTCAGACAATAACATACTGTATCTATATAGTATTGGCATTGTACCAAGGCATATGCAGAGGTAAATCTGCTTTCATTGCACCACCAGGCTGCTGATGTATTTGATAGATCACTACTACAAAGGAGCATCAGAGAAATCTTATAGTTTGTTAAGGTGTACAAAATATTTCATTCTAAATGTAGTGTCATTAAATATGAGTTTATGTGGTTTTATTGACTGGTCTGCAATTACAAATTTCATATGAGACAGCTACAGGTCCTGTTTATTTTGTACATTCTGATTTATTGGATTTTCTCTTCTGCCTTTGGCCCGATGCTTGCCCCTTGGCCAATAAACTTTAGGTTATTGTTGCCAGTGAAATCAATACCTTCACTATCAGCAGTAAACACTGCACCATCATGTCATGTTCACCATCCCTTTTATGTAAATGAACAGGTCTATTTAACATGCAAAAACACATTTCAGAAGGAAATTCAGAAACCATGTCATGATGGGAATGTCATGCTGCATTAGGCACACTGGCTCAACAGCAATGATTCCTTGGAAATGATTTTTAAATGTTGGCGACTATGCTTGTAATGTTCATCTGGTCTATAATGCAGTCCCCTTGTTTTCATGGTTATCTATTAGTGATGAGCGAGCACTAAAATGCTTGGGTGCTCGTTACTCGAGTCAAGCAAATCATAATGCTACGGTGTTCTACTTAAGTAATGAGTATAATGGAAGTTAATGGGAAGATCAAACTTTTTTCTGGCAGACCCCCACCCAAAGGTCTGGAGGGGTCGAAAAACAATGGAAACAGCGCTGAAATGTCATGGGTAGAGATGAGCGACTTTGCCTCCGGGAGGGTCGAGTCGGGTTTTGGTCGGCTCGACTTTTCCAAAAGTCGAGTCAAACGAAGTCGGTAAACTATCTGAAAAAGTCGAGTCGGACCCCAATGCAAGTCAATGGGGAATAAAAGTCAGCAGTGAGTGGAGGACAGTAAACACACCTACAGTGCCCATTTCAATACCAGCGACATTAATTCCTATTACTTAAGCATGTCAACCTTAATTTACTTTATAATAATAGTAACGCATTGAAAACTAGGGGTTATTTGGCTAAAGTTGTGGGGGGCAGGGCTGGCTCCAGGTTTCGTGGGCCCCAGGCCAAAGAGTCTCAGTGGGCCCCTTTAACACATACCACAATTCATGATGGTCCGATATGGCAGAGAAATATAGGTATAGTACAATGCCAAATACTTCACTTCTTACATTACATGAGTGATATCTATTGTAAATTCTACAATAGCTCAAAAACCAGACAGTATAGTCCTCCATACAGTATTATGGGCACCACATAGTGCGCCATACAGAATAATGAGCGCCATATATTGCTCCATACAGAATGGGCTCCATATAATGCTCCATACAGAATAGGCCCTATATGTGCTCCATATGATGCTCCATATATAAAGGGCCCTATATGATGCCCCATAAATAATGAACCCCATATTATGCTCTAGTATATGATGGGCCCCATATATGATGCTCCAGTGTATAATGGGCCCTGTATATGATGCTCTAGTGTATGATGGGCCCATTTATAATGCTCCACTGTATGATGGGCCCCATATATAATGCTCCAGTGTATAATGCTCCCCATATATTGCTCCAAACATTAAAAAAATTAAAAAATGCCTCTCCTTGCTGGGCACTGCTCTACTCTGGACTCCTCAGCGTCACCATCTTCCAGCTCTCTGCACTGTGACTGTTCAGGCAGAGGGCGCACAGACATGACGTCATCGCGCTCTCTGACCTGAATATCACTGAAGGGAAACGCAGAAGACGTCACAGCGGTGGAGCAGGGAGAGGTAAGTATTGCAAGTGCTGGGGCCCTGAGCAAGCGGGGGGGAACACTTGTGTGTGCAAGCACTGGCACAGGGCCCCTCATAGAACACCGGTGTCTCTGACGGCGAGTGGGCCCCCCCACCTGGTCAGGGCCCCGGCATTTGCCCGGGTGAGGCAGGTGCTGATGCCGGCCCTGGGGGAGTACAGTCCAGTTAGGGAGGTGGAAAAACTGGCATATGTTGAGGTGTATGCTGGACGTTCAGCAGCTGCAAATGGAGGAATTGGAGAAGTCGGAGGAAGAGGACAAAGCGACCCATTTTGCTGGCAACCTATGTGTCATCAGGGGAAGGTGGTACAAAATCCTTTGAAACCCAGGCATGGTTCATTTTAATGAAGGTGAGATCACCAACATTTTGGGTCAACAGCCGGGTCCTTCTTTCTGTCAGGATTGATCCAGCAGCACTGAAGACTCTTTCTGATAGCACACTACCTGCAGGGCAAGCGAGCTCCTGTAAGGCATATTGTGTCAATTCAGGCCAGGTGTCCAGTTTACAGGCCAGTAGTCAAAGGGGAATGAACTGTGAGGGAGAACATCGATACCATAGTTGACAACTGCTATCTCCTATCTGTTGCAATCAATTCAGTATTACCAGTCGTGTGAGCGTTACTCGAGAAATCAGACCACAACATGGTCATGAAACCCCTGTCTCCAACGCCACTTCGGCTGTGTGCACCACGAACACCTCTTCCATTTGGCCCAGTACGGCTCGTGGACGAACCTGCACCGCTGCTGTGTGCTGGGAATGCCTTTAACAAACAGTTTACCAGAGTTGCTTGTTTGTTCGCCAATATTAGCTCTAGGTTCTCCTGTGGCATGATGTTCTGTAATTTGCCTTTATAGCGTGGATCGAGGATGCTGGCCAACCAGTAGTCGTCATCCTTCATAATTTTGGCAATGCGGGGGTCCCTTTTTAGGATCCGCAAGACATAATCACACATGTGAGCCAATGTTCCAGGTGTCAATGATGCACTGCCAGTGGTGGGTGGAGGAGCACTTTCTGCCAAATTCAGATCCCTCCAGTCACGCACAAACCTGTACCTGACCGTGGCAAGCCAACATTTTCTCATGCCCCCTGAGAAGCATCCTCCTCCCAAAATAATCATCCCCCTCATCCTCCTCCTCCTCCTCTTCCTCTTCTTCCTAAACCTCCTCCAGGACAGTTCCCTGAGCAGACAATGCCTGACTGTCATCAAGGCTTCCCTCCTCCTCCGCGGCAGACGATTAATGCTTAATGTGCGTCAAAGTTTGCATGAGCAGACGCATAAGTGGGATGCTCATGCTTATGATGGCATCGTCTGCACTTACCAGCCGTGTGCATTCCTCACAACACTAAAGGACTTTACAGAGGTCTTTCAGCTTTGACCACCGCACACCTCACAACTCGATGTCTGCTCTCAAACTGCCTGCTCGTGTATCCTCCCACAAATGCATTACAGCCTGCCTCTGTTCGCACAGCCTCTCAACCATGTGCATGGTGGAGTTCCACCTTGTTGCAACGTCTATGATTAGACGGTGCTTGAGGAGGTGGAGCGATCGCTGCAGCCTCTGCATACGACTGGAGTCTACGGGCGAGCGACGGATGTGCGAGCACAGTCTTTGCACCTTATGGAGCAGGGCTGGTAACTCCGGAAAATTATTTATGAAGCACTGCACCACCAGGTTCAAGGTGTGAGCCAGGCAAGGTATGTTTCTGAGTTTTGCCAGGGCTATGGCCGCCACAAAATTACGTCCGTTATCACTGACTACCTTGCCTGGCTCAAGATTTAGACTGCCCAGCCATGACTCAGTTTCTCGCTGCAAGTAGTCGGCCAGTACCTCCGCGGTGTGTTTGTTGTCGCCCAAAGACATCATCTTTAAAACAGCCTGCTGATGCTTACCACTAGCTGTTCTATAGTGGGACACCTCGTGTGCAACACTGGCAGCTGTGGATGGAGAGCTCATGCGACTGCACTCTGTCGACGAGCTTTTGCTACTGGAGAAGGAGGGTCGGACGCCTACAGCCAACTGTTGGCTACACCGTGGGTTAGGCAGCACTGTCCCCCGCCGCTGTCCCCATGTGGACCCTGCATCCACCACATTAACCCAGTGCGCAGTGATGGACACGTAACAGCCCTAGCCATGCCTACTGGCCCATGCATCTGTTGTGAGGTGCACCTTTCCACTCACTGATTGTTTGAGTGCATGGACAATGCAGTCTTTCACATGCAGGTGGAGGGCAGTGATGGCTTTTCTAGAAAAGAAGTGCCGACTGGGTAGGTCATAGTGGGGGACAGCGTAGGCCATGAGCTCTCGGAACGCTGCGCTTTCAACCAAATGGAAGGGCATCATCTCTAATGAGATCAGTTTGGCAATGTAGGCGTTCAAAGCCAGTGAGTTTTTGTAGTCCGTCCACGCTTGCAAGTGCATGCTGTTTACATGTCTAAGCATGCAACTGGTATTCAAATTTCGGAGATTGTTCCCTCGGCTAAAGGTCCCTCCGTACTTCTTACAGATAACCTTTGCCTCATCAATAGGATTTTGGTCAAAAAAGTGCCACATTGCACTCTTCCTACTATGGGAAAACTTTTCAGGGCTTGCACGCTGTGCTAATTTCACCATGTCGCCAAGCTGTCCTGCAACTCTTTTTGTTTTTTTAACACGTTTTTGGACTGCTACGGGCCTGCCAGATAACCGCAGCTGCGATGTCGATGCCTGCTGCGGATCCTCCTCTTCTGAGCTATTGACAACGGCACCCTATTCCCCCAATGGATGCCAATCCGGGTCAACAACTGGGTCATCCATCACCTCCTCTTCAATTTCATCTCCACCTTCCTCTGTGTCACCGTGTAAGGTGGTAAAGTATGCGGGAAGGGGCACCTGAGTTTCATCAGGGTCAGAATCTGGCTCAGTAGACTGCGAGGGCAATGCAGTGCTCTGAGTGAATGTACCAGCAGAATCATATAGCAGTGGCTGTGCATCAGTGCACTCCATGTCATATTTATCTTGGACTGGTGAATTCAGGATTTCACTTGATAACCCAGGCATGGTAAAGAGCTCCAGGGAGTAATCTGAAGTGTGGCCTGTCGCATCCTTCACTTTTGGTGGGGTGATGGACACAAGAAAAGGTGTTGTTCCTGACCAGGAGCCTGCACTGACTACTCAGGGCTTGCATTTTTTTAAACTTCAGAAGAGGAGGCGATAGAGCTGGAGGCTGTTTCGTCAATGTAAGCCAAAACCTGTTCCTGATGCTCCCGCTTTAAAAGCGGTTTACCAACTCCCAGAAAAGGGAGCCTTCCAGGCTTTCTGGAGCCAGACGATGATGCAGGCTCAACACCTCCTGCCTTAGGTGCTATTGTGCTTTTGGCACTACCAGCAGATGCACCACCACCATCATCAGTACCAGCTGGCCCCCCTGCCCACGTCCGCAGCCTATTCCACCATACTTCCTCATGTTTGGCAAAATGTACCAAAAATACCATCAGATATATGGTACTGTGTCAGAAGCGTACAGCTGTATACGGTGAAGGGGAAATTTTAAATCTCCATATATATTTCCGGAGTCACACACAGATAGTCAGCATGTATCTGTCCGTGATACCGGCCGGTACACGGTAGTGTGTGAGGAACGTAGAGCTCTATATTTCCGTAGTCACACACAGACGCTCACTCAGTATGGATTTGACCGTAATACAAAGAGCAGATATACAGTACTGTATCAGAAGCGTACAGCTGTATACAGTGTAGGGGAAAATTTCAATCTCCGAATATATTTCCGGAGTCACACACAGACGCTCACTCAGTATGGATTTGACCGTAATACAAAGAGCAGATATACGGTACTGTATCACAAGCGTACAGCTGTATACTGTGTAGGGGAAAATTTAAATCTCTGTATATATTTCCGGAGTCACACACAGATAGTTAGCATGTATTTGTCCGTGATACCAGCCGGTACACGGTAGTCTGTGAGGAGCGTAGAGCTCTATACGGTATGGGAAAAAATGAACACTCCGTAACTGTGCAGAAAAAAAGAATAAAAGTATTAGTGCTGTGTAAAAAGCAGTCTGCACAACAGTGTACACACAGCAATACAGCTATTAGGCAGCCTAATAACTAGCGCTGCTGCACACAAGAAAATCCTCCCCTGTCACTGCACACTAACTGTACAGCACAACTGCTATCAGCATAAGCACAGAAGAACTTCTTTTTCCTAACTCCAGACCTTATGTGTCTTTTTTCAAGGAATGTTTTTGAGTCGCACCAAATACAGGGTTCCAGGGCTTATGGGGTACTCGGCACCGAGCCCATGGAAGTCTATGGGGAATGTCACTGGCAGCAGAGCTCAGTCCGTTGCCCTGGGCGCTCATTCAATGGGGGATATTTACAGGGGATTTTTAGGAATAGTTTGTGACGCCACCTGTGGTTTCTGATCAATTTTACCAGCGCTGCAGGGTGAATCTTCTGAGGGGATGTTATTAGGCAGCTAGATGTTAAGTCCCCCACAGGTGGGACTGTTCCCTCAAAGTCTATGGTGGTGCAGATAATAAGTCAGTCACACACAAGTTGTTCTCTTTCCATACCTTTACTGTAGATGGTTGCAGGTATGTCCCGGGGAGCTGGTTAGGGTGGAGAATGCACATTCAGGTAATCGCTGAGCAGGTTTGAGGCCTCCTTTACCTTTGGAATGTATGTGAGTCCTAACTTGCATAAAGTCAAGTTTAACTCCTGATGCAACAGCTACACCCGGTCGACATTGTGGTAGAGCCTTTTCTGTCTCTGATAATCAGATGTTGGCAAGAACGAAGTCCTCCTATACAGTGCACTTGCTAAAAGTCCTTGTTCTCCCTGACTCCAGTTACATATCAACACTTAGGGCTACCCTCTGCACTTGAAGTCCAGCAGGGCCTCCGGTTTTCTGTCACTAGCCGTGAAGTACTAGCAATGCTTCGGACCCGGTGTCCGGTTAAGTTGAGTGAAGGTGATCTGTCACCGAAAACACTCTTCCTTCTTTCTCCACTCGCCTGTCGCCCTGCTCTCACCCTTAACATAAGCACGGGTAGCAGTAGGTGTAGTAGTCAGCTTTTCTTCCCAGCTCACTGACCTCCTCTCAGTTAACTCGATGTTCTGCAAGCTGTAGTTCCCTTCCTTCTTTCCCTTCAAAAACTCTGTCCAGAGCAGCTCACAGGATGTTCCGTTAGACTGTATACACGCTGTAGCTCCGAGAGTCACTTTCCACGTTCTAGAGAACACAGGCAGCTTGTTCTGAGATAGCAGATTCAGTTATAGCTCTGACTAGGCTAAAGTAGTTTCCTTTCTACTCGTACTAGCCTCCACTTCAGTTCAAGATGAGTTACAAAAGCTCTGTCAGGAATCAGTCTTCTCTCCTCTCCCTCCAAGCAAGACTCATAAGCACTGAACACTGAACACTTCTGACAGGAACTGATCTGAACTCCTGTCAGGAACTAGAATGGCTACTGCTACGTCACACTGACTTAAATAGTCTAATAGGCCCTCTGGTGGCCGTGTTGGGAATTGTGTGTGATGTGAATGAATATCAGGCTTCACAATTACCTTTCCTGTGCATTCTCCTGGAGACATGTGTACCAAGCGCAGCTGGGCCACACATCCCCCCTAGTTATCATCAGCACTCCCGGGCTGAAATAGAAAAGAAAAACATTTTTGCATAATAATAACATTAACAATTTAACTCATCCCTTGCGGGAGGTAAGGACTCTTGAACGTTACAATGTATACAATGGACATTAGAAAAATATCAAAATACTGTTCACATAAATATATACAAGACAAGATTCTTGTGGAGGACCCGCACCAAAAACCTCCCACGTAGGTCCTGGGTGGGCTGCAGGACTTCATTGCTGCAGACCTCACTCAAGGCCACACCATACGGGTTTTTCTTCAGAGGTAGATTAATATGGCTTTATGTAAAACCAAGATGGGGCACCGAAGTGCGAACTATTTACATGAAAGTTTTTGGGCTGGCATAGTCCACAGCCACGCAGTCCTTGCACATGAACTTTTCAAGTAAAATCACATTTCTAATTAACTCATTTTAAATATTCCACATTACCCAACTGGGGTATTCTATGCATACTATGCAAACATCATCACATTTGGCAAATAACATTATCAAACATCTTTCACAATATTAATAAAGTGCAACTTCTTCATCTAACTTCTCAACTTTATACAGGTGCAGTAAACCCTGTCTGGGTCCTACTGGTTTTCTTCTTTGCAGATTGTAACGACGTCTTCCACTCCTGGGGCTGGAAGCACGCGGTGCTCTTTAGAACGCATTACAAATATATAATGTCCTGCGATCTGTGTTTGAGTAGCTACAGTTGCACTAGAGCGATTTACTTGGGACTCAACGGGTGCCTCTCCTGAATATAGGTCTTGCATTGATGACGCAGATTTGTGCAGTGATTTAACTGAGGACGCACCATCTGGTTGCGTTGCAGTATAAGATGCTGGACAAGAAGCAGGTGCACGTAGTGGCGCAATTGAGGTCGCATCATGCTTTTGCGATGTGGAGCAGAACTCAGGATATGATGCAGAGTAGGGTGCAGTATATGAGGCAGGGCACGATGCAGGTGCGCGCGGTGGCCAGTTGGGGACGCACTAACCTGCTGCTGTCGCTGCTCCATCTCTTCCCAGTCGATCTCCATCATGGACGGCTGGGTCCCCTCCGGTGTCCCTACCGGGGGACTGCATTCCGCTGCGGCCTCCAGGCCTGGCTGGCACTCCGGAACGAGCAGGGCCTCCTCAGCCTCCTTCTCTCCCGCCGCATCATCGGTGGAGTCGGGATCAGCACTTTTGGAGCCGGCCTCCGGTTCTTCATCAGCCGCTTGCAGTGGTGGCACAGGTAACGGTTGCGCTGCTGGAGGGGAGAGCGTTGCGTCCCACAGCAGCCGCTGTTTCAGGGCACGCCAGCTTTTCTCCATCTCCTCCACCTCTTTGCGGTGGCGGGCCACATCTTCCAGCACCGCATCCACCTTCTCCAGTTCCTTCATGGTCCGGTCGGTCTCCCGACCCGAGGACGGCCCGGGCACAGGCAACAGCTCTTCTGGGGAATGGGGCCTGCGCGCCGCTGCTCCTCCACACAGCGTCTCCTGTCCTTCCGCCATCTCACTCCAGGCCAGACTGTGTTTTCCATCAGGAACAATCTGGTCTCTTCCGTGGAGGCGGGATTTGCGCTTCCTCTTCTTGGCATAGAGGATGAGGAGGAGGCGGATCTCCCTTGCTGTAGGGCAGGCTCTGGTATTATAATAGCATTTGGATAAGGCGCCCATCACTTTCGCGCCACAGGGGGGGGGCATGCCCACGAATGCACGCCCACCTTCTTCACCAGCGCCTCAGGGCGCGAATATGGCGGCAAAATGGCGGAAAATGGCGCCAAAAATCACAGAAACTGCACAGTCTTTTTCACAAAAACAGTCCAATTCAAAGCACACAGGACTCACAAATTGTAAGCTTCGTATCCTGTTCGTGACGCCAATTTATGAGTCGCACCAAATACAGGGTTCCAGGGCTTATGGGGTACTCGGCACCGAGCCCATGGAAGTCTATGGGGAATGTCACTGGCAGCAGAGCTCGGTCCGTTGCCCTGGGCGCTCATTCAATGGGGGATATTTACAGGGGATTTTAGGAATAGTTCGTGACGCCACCTGTGGTTTCTGATCAATTTGACCAGCGCTGCAGGGTGAATCTTCTGAGGGGATGTTATTAGGCAGCTAGATGTTAAGTCCCCCACAGGTGGGACTGTTCCCTCAAAGTCTATGGTGGTGCAGATAATAAGTCAGTCACACACAAGTTGTTCTCTTTCCATACCTTTACTGTAGATGGTTGCAGGTATGTCCCGGGGAGCTGGTTAGGGTGGAGAATGCACATTCAGGTAATCGCTGAGCAGGTTTGAGGCCTCCTTTACCTTTGGAATGTATGTGAGTCCTAACTTGCATAAAGTCAAGTTTAACTCCTGATGCAACAGCTACGCCCGGTCGACATTGTGGTAGAGCCTTTTCTGTCTCTGATAATCAGATGTTGGCAAGAACGAAGTCCTCCTATACAGTGCACTTGCTAAAAGTCCTTGTTCTTCCTGACTCCAGTTACATATCAACACTTAGGGCTACCCTCTGCGACTTGAAGTCCAGCAGGGCCTCCGGTTTTCTGTCACTAGCCGTGAAGTACTAGCAATGTTTCGGACCCGGTGTCCGGTTAAGTTGAGTGAAGGTGATCTGTCACCGAAAACACTCTTCCTTCTTTCTCCACTCGCCTGTCACCCTGCTCTCACCCTTAACATAAGCACGGTAGCAGTAGGTGTAGTAGTCAGCTTTTCTTCCCAGCTCACTGACCTCCTCTCAGTTAACTCGATGTTCTGCAAGCTGTAGTTCCCTTCCTTCTTTCCCTTCAAAAACTCTGTCCAGAGCAGCTCACAGGACGTTCCGTCAGACTGTATACACGCTGTAGCTCCGAGAGTCACTTTCCACGTTCTAGAGAACACAGGCAGCTTGTTCTGAGATAGCAGATTCAGTTATAGCTCTGACTAGGCTAAAGTAGTTTCCTTTCTACTCATACTAGCCTCCACTTCAGTTCAAGATGAGCTACAAAGGCTCTGTCAGGAATCAGTCTTCTCTCCTCTCCCTCCAAGCAAGACTCATAAGCACTGAACACTGAACACTTCTGACAGGAACTGATCTGAACTCCTGTCAGGAACTAGAATGGCTACTGCTACGTCACACTGACTTAAATAGTCTAATAGGCCCTCTGGTGGCCGTGTTGGGAAATGTGTGTGATGTGAATGAATATCAGGCTTCACAATTACCTTTCCTGTGCATTCTCCTGGAGACATGTGTACCAAGCGCAGCTGGGCCACACATCTTCACAGTTTTTGCTCTATGGCAGGATGCATTATCATCTTGAAAAATGATTTCATCATCCCCAAACATCCTTTCAATTGATGGGATAAGAAAAGTGTCCAAAATATCAACATAAACTTGTGCATTTATTGAAGATGTAATGACAGCCATCTCCCCAGTGCCTTTACCTGACATGCAGCCCCATATAATCAATGACTGTGGAAATGTGCATGTTCTCTTCAGGCAGTCATCTTTATAAATCTCATTGGAACGGCACCAAACAAAAGTTCCAGCATCATCAGTTTGCCCAATGCAGATTCGTGATTCATCACTGAATATGACTTTCATCCAGTCATCTACAGTCCACAATTGCTTCTCCTTAGCCCATTATAACCTTGTTTTTTTCTGATTTAGGTGTTAATGATGGCGTTCGTTTAGCTTTTCTGTATGTAAATCCCATTTCCTTTCTTACAGTTTGGTCACAGACGTTGACTCCAGTTTTCACTCATTTGTTCCTCATTTGTTTTGTTGTGCATTTCCTCTTTTGGAGACATATTGCTTTAAGTTTCCAGTCTTGACGCTTTGATGTCTTCCTTGGTCTACCAGTATGTTTGCCTTTAACAACCTTCCCATGTTGTTTGTATTTGGTTCAGATTTTAGACACAGCTGACTGTGAACAACAAACATCTTTTGCAACATTGCGTAATGATTTACCGTCTTTTAAGAGTTTGATAATCCTCCCCTTTGTTTCAATGGACATCTCTCATGTTGGAGCCATGATTCATGTCGGTCCACTTGGTGCAACAGCTCTCCAAGGTGTGATCAGTCCTTTTTAGATGCAGACTAACGAGCAGATCTAATTTGATGCAGGTGTTATTTTTGGGAAAAAAAAATTACAGGGTGATTCCATCATTTTTTCCCTCAGAATTTAGTGATTCCATATTTTTTTCCCTATGCTTGGTTAAAAAAAATAACCATTACTGACTACCAAATTATTTGTTCTTGATTTCTTTTAGTGTTTCTTAAAGCCAGAAAGTTGCCATTTGAAATGACTTCAAATTTGTGCCATGTCTGTGATCTGTTTTTTTTTCAACAAAATAAAACAACTGAATGAACATTCTCCAAGGCCGGTGATTCCATAATTTTTGCCAGGGGTTGTATATAAGTCAAAATAAATAAGAGAAAAAAAAATGCACCTCCACACCTTGGGCTATGTTCACACGCAGTATTTTCGCTGCGTTTTTGCACTTTTGCATTGCTTTCAATGGTGAAAAAAAATATTCTACAGGAAATTTAATTTTATCATTTTAATACCTTATCTGTCCATGTGGTGCGTGACACATGATCAGACACATCCTGTTTAATTTATGAAGAACGGACTCTGAAAGTCACATTTTTTTTCAGGGCTCCCTCGGCGTTTCATCGCATCTCTACCTCCAGCTGATCTGTGCAACTACCGATTGCGGGCACCTTGTGAAGCACATTCTGCTCTCAACTGAGTGCATCCTGCAGTGACCTCTGCACACTCATTAGACTTAAGTAAATTTTTGCCTCTTCACATTTGTAATTCTGGCTCAATTATAGTCGCGATTTTATTTAACAATAACCAATACATTCCTTGCATATGTTTTTTCGGTTTATGTACTTTATTCTGGTAACCACAGTGGTTGCCTTTATAGTTTAAACAACGACTATTGGAAGCGCAGGTGCTTTTTATGTTATAGTGGTTACCATAAAAAATATGAATCGGTCAATGAGTCCATGGAAAAAAGCAGCAGCAAGGCTTAGAATTTATAATTCAATAATCCCTGACTATATGCCTGTCATACAATATACCTATTGCCACACCTTACTGTAGATGAATTGCAGATAAGAAAGATATTTTTGTAGAATATAGAATGGATTTGAACTGGCCCTGAAAATATTTTTTGTTGTATGTGGCAGCAACAAACTCTGGAGGAACGCAAGTAACACTGTCAGCTTTGATGAATTTCTAAGTACAGATCACCGTAAAAAACATGAATTGGTCAGTGAGTCCATAGAAAAAAGCATCAGCAAATCTTAGAATTTTTAAGACAATAATCCCTGACTAGGTGTCTGTTATACACTATACCTACTCCAACAACTCACCCCAAATGAAGTGCAGACAAGAGACGTATTATTGAGAATATAGAAGGGATTTGAATCAACTCTGAAAATATTTTGTCTTGCACGTGGCAGCAACAAACTCTGGAGGAATGCAAGTAACACTGGCAGCTTTGACAAATTTCTGAGTACACATCACTGTAAAAACATGAATCAGTCAATGATTCTATGGAAAAAAAAGCAGCAGCAAGGCTTAGAGTTTTTAAGGCAATAATCCGTGACTAGATGCTTGTCATTCACTATTCCTACCCCAACACCTTACCGTAAATGAACTGCTTGCTAATAAGAGAGGTATTATTGTAGAATATAGAAGGGATTTGAACTGAGCCAGAAAATATTTTTTCTTGTACATGTCAGCAACAAACTCTGGAAGAACACAAGTAACACTGCCAGCTTTGATGAATTTCTGAGTACAGATCACCATAAAAAGCATGAATCGGTCAATGAGTCCATGGAAAAAACAACAGCAAGACTTAAAATTTATAAGACAATAATCCCTGACTAGTTGCCAGACATACATTATCCCTACTGCCACACAGTTAGGATCGGCAAAATTCCCAGTGTTCGCCGAAAAGTTTACCGAACAGTTCGCTGAACATATCCGAACCTTCATTGAATTCAATGGGAGGTAAAACCAAATGCATAGACAACACCTTCGGATTCTCAAAAGCTGCCAAAACAGATCAAATTAGGGGTAGACACCAGGAAAAGTGGCATCAATTGACCCAGAGTACAAATAGCATAATTGTGCAGCATGGATGCCTTTGACAAGGCCTGGGACAGGGCTTGTACCAGCATTTCTAGCTTAAACATTGATCAGTAATAGGTGGATGAGTGACAGGTGTAGACCTGGTGCTCTGAAAGCCCTGCCAAAATCAGGCAACACACATGAAGGAGACCCAACTTGGAGTCCAAACATTTCTAAAAATTAGGGGCAGACACCAGAAAAAGTGGCATCATTAAGTAGAAATTTTATAATGATGCAGCAGTCAGCCATGGACCATGCATGAGACAGGGTCTGGGCCAGCATTTACAGCTTTGACATTAAGTTGAAATTAAGAAATGCCACCTCATGCAACAGCTCAAAATGCTTTTCTGCTCAACCACACTCAGGTGGCACAAAAATCAGCTTTGTAGACTACTGTTATTGGAAACATTTAAGGATAGTAGCACAGGTAAAAATATCAAATAAGGAACTGGAAGCATATAGCCATAAAATATATATACACTTTATTTATAACAATACCAAAACACATAAAAATTATTAAAATGAGATGTATATCCAATTTAGCTATTATAAGGTACATATGTAAACAAAAGTACACAGCAGTCTCATTATATGTGTATATGGATTGCCAAAGCATATACTCCTGCCAAAATCAAGGAGAGCAATGTTTCACAAATATATATGTACACTCTCTGAACGAAGGTAACTAACCTAGTTAGCCAGATGCAACATTCAAAAATACTTTTAACAAGTGTCAAAAATAAATGAACATAACCAGATTATACCAGTGGAGATATATAGTATATCAGTAATCCACAATGTGTTAAAGGAAATAAACATATAATATATGTAGTATATATGTATATGGTAGGAAGTGCCATTAGTCTAGGCCTGGTTTATTGGATATATTAGTAGCACAGGGAGTTGACTGAAAGTAATTGTGTGTGAATAAGCACCGTGTGCACAGCTGTAGAAGGTGCTGAGGTTAGGTTCCCAAACCCTAGACATATAATACATAAACCTCGCACTCAGCTTGGCTATAGTAGAGTATTTATTGTGGTAGTACACTGATAAGACGTTTCGGTCTCATGCTACTCAGAGTAGTGGTGGACACCGCACCTGGAGACACACTCGCCCCTGCTCATAAGGCTAAATGCATCAATAGACTAACGGTGGATACCGCGTCTACTAAGGGCAGCATCTCCATTTTCCCTGATTTCTAAGTCGTTACTGATTTGTCCAGACTATACTTGTGAGCACAGGACACAACCGTTTATTGTCCTCATAGGATTTTCCTTATGGGACATGTTCTATGTGTATATCACTAAGTACGTAAACTGAAGAAGGTAGCATGAGAACGAACCTTCTTATCGGTGTACTACCACAATAAATACTCTACTATAGCCAAGCTGAGTGCGAGGTTTATGTATTATATGAAAGTAATTGCGGGCCTGATGGTCTGGGAGCCCTAATGCTACAGGCAACACTCAAAGTAAACCCAAATTGGAGCCTAAACATTTCCAGAAATTTAGTAGAAATGTTAAAATAGCGCAGCAGTCAGGCAATGGCCATGCATGAGGCAGGGACTGAGCCAGCATTTACAGCTTTGAAATTAAGTTGACATTAAGAGATGGGTGTGGGACCGGTGTAGGCCTGCTGTGCTGGGAACTCTGATACCTCATGCAACAGCTCAAACTGCTTTTTCGCTCAGCCACACTCAGGTGGCACAAATATCAGCTTCATAGACTATGAAGTATAGCATGGATGGGACAGGGCCTGGCTCAACATTTCTAGCTTACAAATTGATCAGTAAAAGGTGGTTGAGTGACAGGTGTAGGCCTGGTGCTTTGAGACTCCTTCCACTATAAGCAATCCACCAGATGGAGACCCAACTTGGAGTCGAGTCTACACATTTCAAAAAATTATTGGCACACACTACTAAAGTGGCATCAATTTCCCCAGAGTAGAAATAGTATAATAGTGCTCTGAGACTCTTTCCACTACAGGCAACTCACCAGAGGGAGACCCAACTTGGAGTCTCCACATTTCAAAAAATATTGGCACACACCACTAAAGTGGCATAAATTTCCCCAGAGTAGAAATAATATAATGGTTCTCTGAAACCCCTTCCACTACAGGCAACCCACCAGATGGAGACACAACTTGGCGTCTCCACATTTGAAAAAAAATATTGGCACGCATCACTAAAGTGGCATCAATTTCCACTGAGTAGAAATAGTATAATGGTGCTCAGAGACCCGTGCCATGACAGGCAACACAAAACGAGAGCCGAATTTACCAAAAATTTGGCTTGACATGACTCAGGAGGAAGCAAAAGGAGGAGGAATAAGAAGAATATTAGGTACTTAAAAAAAAAGGCAAATTGTAAAAGCAACAGTGGTGGACACACCTTCTGATTGTTGTGCCATCAAGGCACTTGTTAATAACATCAGCAGCAGTAACAACAGAAGCCATGACAAAGGTGTCACGGACTGCAATAATGGAAGATCAATGCAGAAAACTGAAAACTACACCATTTCCTAGTCTGCCCAGTCTGCAACTGGGATGCAAGAGTCATTGAAGATCCATGCCTTGTTCATCTTGATGAAAGTTAGGTGGTCTACACTTTCAGGTGACAGCCGCATGACTTTTCCATGAGGACATCACCAGCAGCACTGAAAACATGTTCTGAGAGAACGCTAGCGGCTGGGCATGACAAAACATCCAAGGCATGACTGGCGAGGTCCGGCCATTCTTCTATTTTTGAAGACCAAAAAGGAAAAGGGTCCAATCCCCCCCAATGGCATTGACATTGAAATAGAGATACCACTGCACCATCCTCTCCCGCTGTTCACTATGAGTCAGATTTGTACTCTGTTCTGCTGGTGCACGTCATGGTCTAAAAAATGTGTGAAACGACTCACAGAAATTGCTTCTGAGTCCTGACACTTACACTGCTGCTGCTGCTTCTAATGTTTTTGCACTGACGACTCGACGTTCCCAGGTTTGGAAGTCTAGAACTGCGATGCACACTATGTGCCTCACTGCTGTCTCGCAGAAGATCGCTCATAAGATTGTCTACAAGCGTGTTTTGATATTCTTGCATGAACGCGCCCCTTTCCAGTGGGGAAGCATCTGGCTACATTTACTCTTCTGCTGTGGATCTAACAGGGTGATTAATTTATCTGATCATACGTTCTCGGCGACTGAATTGTCATTACTATCTAGAGGTCTCACATTCTCACCCAGTGCACGTTTTGATCGTTTTACAGTAATCAAAGACCTTCATATCTTTGGTCGCTCTTTGATATTCAAGAAATGGTTTCACAATAATGAACTACACCAGATGTTTCCAACAGACCAAGAACAATCGGCCCTACAAATTCTAGAGGATCTTTCTAGAGAACATGAAGGAATAGAGACGGGTAAGATACCTTATTGTTTATATCAAAAGTCACGCAAGTTTCCACCCTTGTCCGTTTGTCCCAATGTGGAATTATTTGTCCACTTGGTGTCAGAGGAATTAGAACGTATCCCATCTGGCATATATAAAGACAATCTGACATCAGAGGACAGGAACAGTCTAAACAGGCTGAAACAACTGCGAGATGAAATTTATAAACCAACGGACAAGGGTGGAAACATTGTGGTATGGCCCTGTAGACTGTATTGAGCAGAGGCACATTGCCAGTTGCGTGACAGACAATGTTACCAGATGTTGACCTACAATCCGTTGACATCCTATTCAGAAATGTTGGTGGGTATTCTTGACCGGGCATATGAGAGACAAGTTATCTCTAAACAACTGCACGATGTGTTGATTGTATCGGTAGCAAGAATACCCACCCTATACCTACTACCGAAAGTTCATAAGGACTGTAGAAACCCCCCCTGGTAGGCCGATTGTTTCGGGTGTTGGCAACTTTCTGGAGAATGTATGCAAATACATTGATGCTCAACTCAAACCTCTAGTAGTTAATCCACCATCATATGTTTGTGATACTGGGGATTTTTTACAAAAAATTGATTCAATCAGTGTAGATGAAGGGACAATACTAGCTACTTGTGATGTGGAAGCCCTGTACACGAGCATTCGACTTGATGATGGGTTAAGGGCTGTGGCTCATTATTTATCTATGTCCACTTATAATATAGAGGAAGCTGAATTCATTCTTGAATTGCTGAGTTTTGCTTTGAAACATTACTTTTTCTTTTTTGGAGGGTCCCTCAACCTGCAGCTCCAGGGAACATCAATGGGGCGACCTTTGTGCCTGCCTATGCCAACCTGTTCCTGGGGCTGTGGGAGAGGGACTTATTCCTGTCAGATCGACATTCCTCAATGGACCGCGTCCTGCTTTGGACATCGATTATGTATTTTTGATCTGGCAGGGAAGTCCAACAGAGCTTGATTCCTTTTTTGAGGACCTCAATGCCAACAACCTCAATCTGCGCCTGAAATATAAATCTAGTCTAGACAGAATAGACTTCCTGGATGTTATTGTATAAAACGATGAGCACGGTTTCCTGCAGACTGATTTGTTCCGAAAAGATACGGCTACAAACTCGGTACTGCATGCGGAATCGGCTCATCCACTTCAGGTGATAAGATCTATACCGACTGGTCAATTTTTGAGGATTCGTAGAATATGTTCGTCAGATGCAGATTTTGAAAGAAGATCGGGGGAACTCAGGGAAAGATTTAAATCAAGGGGCTATAGTAACAGACAAATCAAGTTAGCCTACAATAGAGCTCGCAAATCAAATAGACACGACCTGGTCTATGCAGTGGGTGAGAATAGTGCCAACCAGAGACGGGAAGCCGGGAAAGTTAGATTAATCACCACTTACCATTCACAATGGAATTTGATGCAGAAAGCCATTTCGAAATATTGGCCCATTCTCCTTGCGGATCGCACACTTAGTGTATACTTACCTCCCACACACAGTATTACAGAAAGGCGTGGTAGAAATTTGAAGGATGTTTTGGTGCAGAGCCACTACAATAGAAGTGAGCAAAAAAATTTTCCTTTCTCGCAAACTCGGAAACCGAGATGGGGTTGTTCCCCATGCGGGAAATGTGTGGCTTGCCCCAATATTGAGAGGGCTATAACATTTCTCTCCTCCGATGGCCGCCGAGAATTTAAGATCACTCAAATGATAACATGCCTAACGAAAGCAGTAATATACTATGCGTGCTGCCCATGTAATAAGGTGTATATCGGCATGACCACACGAGCTTTAAAAGTTTGTGTTAGAGAACATGTTCGTGACATCTCTGCGGCGAAGGAGGAGATTGATGTAAATCCCTTATGGACTCTGCCCAAACACTTCAAATTGTATCATCACTGTGACCCCAGTAATTTGAAGGTGCGGGGAATTGACTGTTTGGTTCCGAGTCTGAGGGGGGAGAGGTCGGCCGCCCTCTAGCACGTCTAGAGACTAGGTGGATTTGGACCCTGGGAACTATGAATCCATGCGGACTCAACGAGTCCCTTAATTTTGTTCCATTTTTCTAGAGCGTCTGTTTTCAATTTTTAATCACACCAGTATATATTTGTTTTAATGCTAACGTTTTATTTTCCCCTTTCTTTAGAGTTTGGTTTAGTGTATGCATACCGACCGGCACTGCTCTTTGGACTTCTATTTTGATCGTACTTTTGGAGAGGAATTCTATAGGGAAAGAAGATGGTACTTCCTGCTCGAGTCAGTACTACGGTGGAATAATTGGTCAAGCCCACATCTTTCCGTATCGAGATGCCTCTTATTAATATCTATAGTACAGACTTACGTTTGCATTTTGTATTATATTTATTGTTAGATTATATGCACTTATTTATGGAATGGGGTGCAATTATTGGTGCATATTAGCTTGACATTCATAACTATCTGAAGTGATAATTAATTTTCTAAGTCACATATGTTACTTTTAGATACTTGCCTAGGTTTATGTTAGTTGTCTTATTGAATGTTTATAACTATGCACCAATTTGACACCAATTATGTTTATCTCGATGAGCTACGTATGATGTGGATTAGCGTTTGGGTATATGTTGGGCATCCCATTGGAAATAATATATTCCTGATACACACCATCTGCCCTATTGTGTACCTGCACTATTACTCCTCCATTATTTGTATTGATAAAGTAGACGTTGTATGTCTCCCGAGCTGCCTGTTTCGCTGTGCGCACGCGCCTGCCGGTGAGTGGGGAGGGCATCCTGGAGTGTGGCTTCTGGTCCGGCGCGCCGGTCATGTGATCCGGCCCCGTCTGCATCATCGGGGGCGTGGCCGGACTCGGGGCCGGTGCGCCGCACTTGCTGCGCTTCTGTGATGCTTCTCCCTACCACACGGCTGTGCAGGGTGCGCCGACATGGCGATACAGAGCGCTGACATGGCGATACAGAGCCACTATTGAAACTGGCATTAGACTTATGCGCCCGGACCTTGGATTTTGTTTAGAAGGGGGCAGCATCAAACATCACTATGGTTACGGCATAGAGGCTGGGTATGGATAGGTGGGGAATAGACAGGTGTTACGTCATCCCACGCCCCCTCCTTGCAAACTATTGGCTAGTAGGTTTTAGTGCCATCCCCGTCCTTTAATATGGAGTCCGAGGCATATGCATTTGTCTTACATCCAATGGGCTTCACTGATGTGGGCGAAGGTTTTGTTAGGTGCTCATTGATTGGCTGTATCACTACGGTTACGTTATAGAGGCTGGGTACGGATAGGTGGGGAATGTTTTGAACGGTATGTGTGCTGTGTCATTGAACGCCCCCTCCTTGCAAATTACTGGCTAGCAGGTTTTAGTGCCATCCCCATCCTTCAGTATGTAGTTCAGGGCATATGCATTTATTTTATATCCAATGGGATTCATTCATGTGGGTGGAAGTTTTTGTTAGACACTCACTGATTGGTCGCTATGTATTATATAAACCTACTCTTCCTGGTGTGATGCCACCCCAGAAGAAGGCGTTTTTGCCGAAACGTGCATTGGGGCTGACACCATCACCCACGAGAGGTAATGTCTATTCGTACTCGTTTACTTAGTGTTTAGATCACTACGTGTGCTCCATGCGTTTTATGTGATGTCATTACAACAGTATGGATTTTTTGTAACGTGTGTTAGCACATTAGTTATCTAGTATATGAATTTTGCACATGCCTCTTTGTAGCTTAATGTGGGTCCTGGTGCCTCTTTGTGGTTTCCCACTTTTTAATCCTTGTCCCCTTTTTTAATAGTTTTTTTTATGTACTTTCTTCTACAATAAAGAGTGTGATTCTTTTTCTGTATTTGGTTTCTGTGTACATGTTTTTTTCGGTTTAGGGTGGTAACCCAGTAGTCATCAGTATTTCTAATCCTAACAATATGGGCCTCATGTTGCAGATAGTGCAGAAAAAGGGCACTCATGTATCAGGTGCTTCCATAAGGTCCAAGTCCATGGTGTTTTTGTGGCGGGCTAAGACTGAAGCTTGCTTCCTCTGTCCCCTCCCACCAACCACGGACAACAGAGAGATTATCATCATCATCTTCATCTCCTAGCTGTTGCGTATCCATCACCATTTCCTCCTTGAACTCCTCCATTTGTTCCTCAGCTCCTGCACCATCACTAACTGTTTGTCTATTACCATGAGCCCACTCGATCACTGTAATCCACCATCCCATGGCACCTGCCTGTGCAACGACAGTCGGGAACAAAAAAATATTGTTATCCCTTCCGCATCCTCCTCTGCTTCCTCCTCTTCCTCTAGGACCACTACCTCCTCCTTTAGACTATTCAAAGTGTTCTCCAGAATGTCAAAAAATGGAATTGTGATGCTGATGATGGCATCGTCAGTGATTACCTTGTTGGTAACCATTTTTAAACTGTGCAACAGGGTGCAGAGGTCCTTCATATGTGCCCATTACGCAAGCGTGATTTGCTCCACAACCATACTGTGTTGGCTATGCAAAATGACATTCTGCACCAGGGCTGCTCACTGCTCCTGCAGTCGCTGCAACATGTGCAAAGTGGCATATCAACCAGTTAATTGGTAGGCCGAAAGACCTTTATAGCGATGCAAGTTGATGACATGCGGGGTGCAAACAGCGGAAGTGAGTACACAGCGACCATGCTTTCTGCAGCAGCGCATTTCCAGGCCAGGATAGTGGCAGAGAAATTGGTGTACCACCAGGTTGAGGACATGAGCCATGCAAGGCACGTGTGTGAAGTTTCCCCGGCGTAGGGCCGCCACTAGATCCACAGCGTTATTGCACACGGCCTTCACTGGCTCCAGGTTCAGTGAAGACACCAATTGCTCAAACTCGGCCGGATAGCTGTCTCCAACTCTTGATCTGTGTGACTGGAACCAGCTGTTTCACAACCCTAGGCACAGACCTGTTAATCAAATGTCACTAAATTAACAATCAGTATTTATTTGCTGAAATAGTGTGGCTGGACAGCAGAATTAGCACAAAAGATTTATATGCTGAAATGTGGACTGGTGGCTGGACCACACATTTAGCACAAAGGATTTATATGCTAAAACGTGGACTGGTGTCGGGACCACAGAATTATCATTACCACTAAGAAGACCAGTTGTACTTAAAGGAAATGTTAATGTGGTTGATTCCCTAGCTAATACGCAGCTACAATTCTGTCGCTCTTTCACCTGCACCTCTCCCTGCTCTGCCTGTGCCCAAGGTACAGTGTGACGAGCATAGCATCACTGGTCTTGTATAGACCTGATGACGCTATGCAGCCAGCCAATCACAATAATGCCACAACCAAGACAGCAATGACATTACAGTGACTGGTAGGCAATCCCCACATGTTCATCAGCTGTCTAAAAATCGCCAAACATGCGGGGCTGGGACTCGAGCTCCCGCTTGAGCATTAAAAATTACTCGCTGAGCAACAAACATCCTGAGCACACTAATGCTCAAGCGAGTAATGAGTAGTGAATAGCACACTCGCTCATCACTATTATCTATGGGTGATGCAAATGTTACTTCATTGAGCATGGTCTAGCATTAGATTTGGTTACAATGTAGCTATGGCTATGTTTAGGCTGTCCTCTGGCTTTTCTGCCTGCTGCTTCAATTTAATATTTAGGAATCCAATCCCAAATTACACTGCGGTAATATGTGTGGATTTGAGATAATCCTCTTTGGAAGTTATTAAAGATATATATAATATTCCATTTGACGAACACCCATATCTCTCTATATCAACATGACAGGAATCTTTGGCTGCTGAGCTTTTTTTGGAGCTTCCTTCTCCTTTAATTTCATTAACCTTACACTTGCCTTCATTCACGGCTCAAATCATCATTGCCTGTCAATACATGTTTTGATAATATAACTATACTAAATCATAAAATCTAGTTTCATCAGATTCTGCAAATGATGGAAGATATAAGCTGAGGTAATAAACTTTATAGCATATGAGTGTTTGATTCCCATCCAAGACAATAAAGAAGTTCAGGATATATTTTGCTGATTTTATTAGTTACTTAGTGAGGAATTATATCATACGAACATAAAATACAGTATAACACTGTTCACACCTGCATTTGTTCTCTTGAAATTGACAGTAGTGCTCAATCCTTTGGCATAACTAGGGTAATTTAGACTTCAGGGCAAGATTTTAACATTGTTTTCCCCCCTACACACACACACACACACACACACACACACTAGCGTGTTGCTAAACTGTGTGGGTCCATAGCATTGATGGAGCCTGTGTGGGCTGCATATGAAAAAATAATACAAATTACCGAATAACAAATATTATCCCCATACTATTACTATGACTTTTGTCTGCAAAATTTAAAGTACAGATATCTATAGCTGATTACTCTCCCTCCATTTTTTCCAAATTTTACAGTAACATTACTTTCTTTATGTCCCACAGTAAGTTTCCCACGAAATACTATACAGTAGTGATGTTCGGCTATCTATCTCCTATACAGTAGTAATGCTTATATTCTCATTGTGCATAAATACAGTAGAATTTCCCCTACCATAAAGTAGTATTGTCTACCTATTATGCCCTATACAGATGTAGCATGCCTCTTTGTAGCCCCGACATAGTAGGGCTATTCCTCTATGTGGCTCCATACATTAACAATGTTCAAAATGTGGCACCCATACAGTAATAATGCCCCTGAATTCTGTCCCAATAAATTAATAATGCCGATAATGAAGTAATAATGTCTGCAAATTCTGACCCCCATAAAGTAATAATGTCTCTCAATGTAGGCTTCACAATAATAATGAATGACTCCTAATTTTGGTCCCCATAAATTAATAATGTCTCCCAATGTGGCCTCCATATAGTGATGATGTTTCGCCATTCTGGCCCCCATAAAGTATGTCCTCATATATAGCTCCCATATTGTAAAAATATCCCCCATTTCTGGTCACCATATACCGGTACTAATAATATTCCCCAATGTAGCACCCATATACACACATGGTCAAAATTGTTGGTACCCCTCGTTTAATGACAGAAAAACCCACAATGGTGACAGAAATAACTTGAATCTGACAAAAGTAATAATAAATAAAAAATCTATGAAAATGAACAATGAAAGTCAAACATTGCTTTTCAACCAAGCTTCCACAGAATTAAAAAAAATAATAAAACTCATGAAATAGGCCCCCATAAAATCCCTCAATTCAGGTCACAATAAATTATGCCCCCTTTATATCACTCATATTGTAATAATGTCTCTCAATTCTGGCCTCCATATTGTTCCTCAATTCTAGATTACTTACTTCAATATTAGCTGGCTTCTATCACGCCTACCCGACAGTATTCTACTAAAATCTTCAACCTAATCTCTTACCTGTCCCCTCTCTCACGCTGCAGCTCAGACCTCTTTCTTCTTCTCTTGGCTGGCTCCCTGCCCTGCACTTAGTCTATAGTCACATGCCTATCAGAAGCCTGCAGATGCAGAGCATGAAGGCATCACATCGCAGGTAGCATACTAATGTCATACCGGTACCATGTCATTGCCCTGACCTGAAGTCTTTATGCTGGAGTACTCTGTACTACAGGTCTCTATTAGGCCCGCAGCCAGAAGTCAGTAGTGCCATAGCTTTCAATGGACAAACCTAAATTTGAAAATAGCGCTGGACCCGTCTGTCTCCATCCCTCATGCACTCCATGCGACCACATTCAGCACATCCCTGGCTGGATAATCCATTATATAATGGACAATAGTCAGTGCCTGATAGAATTCATTGATTATAAACTTGTCACACTGCAGCTATGCAGGTAACTGCAACCTCCACTAGATGGCAATAGAGTGGAAGGATGGTAACAAGACTGCAAGAGCAAACCTGCAGTGCTGCAGCAAAGCTACCACCAGGTGGCAGCAGAATAGTCAAACAAGCCGAGTCAAAACCTAGACTGTTATGCAGTACAAAGGGAAAAGACAAGTACAGAGTCAGTGGAGAGCCAAAGGGTCAAAATCAGACAAAAGCTGAAGTACTAGGGACAAGAAGCAAAGTCAAGTCAGAGTCAAAGCTGAGTCAAACACCGGAAAATCCAAACGCAATCAGGAAACACTAGGAAAGTATGGGCAGAGAGGGAGGAACAGACACAGGCATGGTCAGAAAGCCAGCAGGACAAATCAGGGTACTACCAGAGTCAGATATAACTGACATTGTCTGCAGGATGCAGCAGGAAGAAATAGCAGACCTGAACCCAAAACGAGGCCAGGCAAAGTTAACCCTAGACATAATCAGCCCCGAAAAGGGCAGACAGGACTCAAAACTCGGACTGGATCATGACAGTACCCTCCTCTTAAGGAGGGGCCAACGGACCCCAGGTTTTCCAGGATAACGTGCATTAAATGCCTGAACCAGTCCATTAGGATGGATGGAACGTGCAGGAACCCAAGATCGCTCCTCAGGACCGTAACCCCTCCAATGGACCAAGTACTACAGCGAACTGCAAACCTTCTGAGAATCGACAATCTGTTCAACTTTGAACTCAGTCTGACCACACACCGAGACTGGAGGGGTTGGAGACCCAGCATAGGAAGGTACACATGGCTTAAGAAGGAATATATTGGGGATCCGAAGCGACGGAGGTAAGCGTAAACGGAAGGCAACTGGATTGACAGCTTCAAGGATTTTGTAAGGACCAATAAACTTAGGACACAGCTTAAAGGAATGAACCTTCAGACATATGTTCCTGATAGACAACCACACCTTGTCTCCCACCAGCAACTTAGGTCCCACAGATCGTCGCTTATCAGCAAAATGTTTTTGTTTGCCCTGAGCCACCCCAATGTTCCACTGAACCTCCCTCTACACCTCCTCCAACCGTAGAACCGTCGATTCAGCCCCTGGACACCCCGAATCCAGCCTGGAAAATTCACCAAAATGTGGGTGAAAACCGTAATTACAGAAAAACGGGGAAATACCAGTGGACTGATTAACCTGATTAACTGATTAACCCGATTATTGAATGGGAATTCAGCCATCGGCAGTGAGCAGCACCAATCATCTTGCCGAGATGTGGCAAGACACCGCAAAATTTGTTCAAGTGACTGGTTGGTACTCTCCATCTGCCCGTTGGTTTCAGGATGGTAGGCCGATGAGAAGGTCAAATCAATACCCAGTCTCTTACAGAAAGCCCTCTAGAACTTGGACACCAATTGTACCCCTCTATCAGACACCAAATTCAGAGGCACACCATGCAACCGCACAACATGCTCCACAAATAACTTGAATAAAGTCTCCGCATTAGGTAGTCCTGCAACGGTACAAAATGCGCCTGTTTACTAAATCTGTCAACCACTACCCAGACAACAGTTTTGCCATTGGAAGGAGGGAGATCAATGATAAAATCCATGGATAAATGGGTCTGGAATTGGCGATGGCACCAATTCCCCGGCCGGCCGGTTATAGGAGACTAGCACGGGCACACGTATGACAAGCAGACCCAAGCACGGCGATGTCAGAAGACATGGAGGACCACCAGAACAGTCTAGCAATAGCTCTCCGGGTGGCCGAGATCCCTGGATGCCCACTGAGAGCAGAGTCATGAAGCTCTCGGAAAACCCTAAACCGAAACTGAACAGGGACGAAGAGCTTATTCTCAGGCAATGACAGAGAAGCGAGAGACTGAGCCTCATAAATATCCTACTCAAACTAGGAGGGAACTGAGTTCCCACACATTGGCACAAAAATCACTAAGGTTGCAAATACTATAAACAGGTGATCGGATTCAACAGCATAGAAGATGAGGACACAGTGGTGACCAAAGATTATTTATTAATCTAACACAACAGTTTAGGTGATTAGTATACAGAATTAAGAAGGTTTGACAAATTATTGAAATGTAGTGAAGTATTTTACAATGGAAATGTATACCCTTTTTGAGGATGGACGTCATTGCTATAACAATTCTAACAATAAAACTCTATCATACAAGACATTAACCCCTCTCTGACATCAGACGTACTATCCCGTCCATGAAACCCGTGCCAATCTGACCATGGACGGGATAGTACGTCATAGGCGATCAGCTGCGCTCCCGGAGGGAGCGCAGCAAATCGCCGCCGGGTGTCAGCTGATTATCACAGCTGACACCCGTGACTGTGTGTCAGGAGCGGTCACGGACCGCTCCCGGCACATTAACCCCTAGCACACCGCGATCAAACATGATCGCAGTGTACTGGGGCACAGGGGAGCATCGCGCAGGGAGAGGGCTCCCTGCGAACCCCCCTGAGACCCTCAGACCAGCGCGATGTGATCGCGCTGTTCTGAGGGCTTCCTCCCTCCCAGGACCCGAATCCAAGATGGCGCCGGGGTCCTGGAGGGAGGCGGCTTCCTCAGTGCCTGCTGAGAGCAGGCGATGAGGAAGCGTCCTGCACTGCCTGAGAGATCGCTGGTGTGACAGAGTGCTGTGCACACTGTCACACCAGCGATCTGATAAAATACTGTGATGTCCCACCCTGGGACAAAGTAAAAAAGTAAAAAAAATAAAAATAAACATGTTTTAAAAAAAAATCCAAAATAAATAAAAAAAAAAAAATATTCCCCAATAAATTCATTTCTTCCTGTAAATAAAAAAAACAAAACAATAAAAGCACACATATTTGGTATCGCCGCGTCCATAACGACCCCCCTATAAAACTGTCCCACTAGTTAACCCCTTTAGCGAACCCCTTAAAAAAAAAACAAAATAAACAAACCAAAAAATCAATGCTTTATCATCATACCGCCGAACAAAAAGTGGAATAACACGCGATCAAAAAGACCGATATAAATAAACATGGTACCGCTGAAAACGTCATCTTATCCCGCAAAAAATGAGCCACCAAACAGCATCATCAGCGAAAAAATAAAAAAGTTATAGCTCACAGAATAAAGCGATGCAAAAATAATAATTTTTTATATAAAATTGTTTTTATTCTATAAAAGCGCCAAAACCTAAAAAAATGATATAAATGAGGTATCGCCGTAATCGTACTGACCCGAAGAATAAAACTGCTTTATCAATTTTACCACACGCAGAACGGTATAAACACCTCCCCAAAAGAAATT
>JARQOD010000005.1:122670210-122753024 GCA_033576555.1 Oophaga sylvatica | reverse complement strand
ACTTCTTCAATCCGTAAGCACTATTCCAATAAACCACTGTGCCTTTCGCCTTGTCCTCGCTGGTAACATAAGCACTCACACTAGCCAAGGGTCGAGCAGTCACTTCTTTCTTTTCCTTCACTTCAAAGTTAGTTACAGATGCTCAGTTTTCAATAGGCAGGAGCACGTCTCTGAACCTTATACCGTCCTTTAGACAGGATACTGAAGACTTTCTGCACTAAACTTCTTCTTTCCTTCCAGTGTATGCTGATGAGGTACAGCTCTGACTAGGCTAAGGTGAATTAAAGCACCTATACTAGACTCCACTTTCCGAACTGATGATAGAGCAATCTGGACTGCTTCCTCCCTCCAGACGTCTTCTCTCTCTGAAGTCCAGACACAGACTCCAGACGTCTTCTCTGTCCGAAGACAGGAACTAGACTCACTAAATCACTCTAACACATACGCCTTGACCACTCCCTCAAGAGTAAACTCCACTACCCTAAGGGTGTGTCTAGTATATGTTGAGTGAATGAATATTTAGCATTAAACTGCTGTCTCGCCACACACTCTCCAGGGTACTGCGTGTGCCTAACACCAGGGCTACACATTCCCCCATGGTAAAAGACAGCACTCCCGGGCTGTAAAATACAAAAGAGACATTTTGTTTATGCATGAAAACATTAAACAATTAACATTGGTTCGTCCCATCCGGGAGGTGAGGATATCTTGAACGTTGCGAACAATAACATTATAAAGAAATACAAAAGTATTAAATAGCATTCAATAAATATACAATATACTTGTGAAGGACCCGCACCAAACCTTCAACGTAGGTCCTGGGTGGGCTGCAGGACATCCAAATGCAGACCTCACTCAGTGCCACACCACACGGGTTTTGTTTTCAGAGGTAGTTGTACTGGTTTATGTAAAACCAAGATAAGGCACCGAAGCGCAACTATGTACAAATAAGTTCTGGGTTGGCATAGTCCTCAACCTCTAAGTCCAATGTAAAACCAAAGACATAAATATAATATCACATTATTATACTAAAGTGCAAAACTTTTTCTGGTTACTGTTTACCCAGCCGGGCATTCTACGGTTAGCAAATATATATGCAAAACTTTATAAAACATTCTCAAACTTTCTACTTATGGTAGACCCGATGTGGGTCTCACCGATTCTTCTTTTCTATCTATTCATTTTCAAATAATACACTTTCCAATACATTTTCCACCCCGGGGGCTGGAACAATGCAATGGGCCCTAGATCCCAGGACTAGCAAATCATGCGCTGCGATTAGGGTCTGGGTCGCCACAGTTCTTGTGCGAACCTCTAGGGGCGCAACAGGTACATTCTCCTCACGTGACACCGATTGCGTTTCAATCACAGTTAAGGATATGGACCGTGTCATAGATTGCGATTGAGACTGGGTCGCATGTTGCGATGAAGATATAACTTTCTTTTGCGATGAACTCTGGGTCGCTAGTTGCGATGAATTTGCAGGGGGCGATGCTGGGGCACGGCCGGTTACTGCTTGATCTAGAGACGGGGACGCTGCGGTAGTGGTGACGTTACCTGCGTCTGGGACGGGGTCACGGACGATGGTGACGTTAAGGGCATACCATCCCTTCATTCCCCAATGCCGTGTGTACGTGACAATGTCTCCATTTACTAAGTCCCTCCCGGGATGGCCTTGCGGTAGGTGGGATTCTACATCACGCCTGCTGACAAAGACCCCTGGGTAGAGGCCCGGTTCACGGATGAAGCCCCAGCCCTTCCGGAGCTGGAACTCAGTCACACACCCCTGCCGCCGCGGTTCCCTCAGGGTACCTTTATCTCTCCGGACACTTTCTTTGTCCGCGATCAGCTCTGCATATTGTCGCTGACGGTTCCGCTGAGCTTCCCGCTCTTCCTCCTGCTGGCGTTTCTTCTTCTCCTCACGACTCTGCCATTCATGTTCCCACTGGGCGGTATAGGCGACGTCATCCAGGCGCGCCATCTCGTCCCAGTCCACGTCTGGTAGTGACGGACAGGACCCCTCCGGTGTCCCTGCCGGGGACCGATCATCTGCTGCGGCCTCTTGGCCGGGCGGGCGTTCCGGGATTGGCTGTACCTCCTCAACCTCCTTCGCTTCCACCGCTTCACCGGTGGGATCGGGATCGGTACTTTCGGGGGCAGCCTCCGGTTGCTCCTTCGCCTTGGGCAGCAGACTCTTCGGTATCTGGAATCGTGGGGGGTCGTTGAGGGAGAGATCACCGTGTCCCACAGCCTCCGCTGTTCCAGGGTACGCCGGCGTCTCTCGATCTCTTCAAAGCCAGGTTGGTACTGGACCATCTTCTTCAGGCGTGCATTTTCTTCTTGAATCTCTAGCAACGCCTGCTGCAGGTGCAGGACCACGGATAACTCCGGTGCTGGTGGCAGCTTGGCTGGGGCACGGGGCCTGCCTTCCTCCGCTTCCCTGCTCGGCTGCACACGTCCTGCCTCCATGATGTTCCAGAAGATTCTTTCTTCTTCCTGCGGAGACATCCGGTCTCTTCCGTGGAGGTGGGGTTTGCGTCTCCTCCTCCTCGCAGGGAAGGTGAAGAGGAGGCGGACCTCCTTTGCTGTAGGGCAGGATCGCATGTTGTAATAGCACTTTGAGAGGGCAGGCATTCTCTTCGCGCCACAGGGGGGTAGACGCCCACGAAGGTACGCCCACCTTCTTCTCCAGCGCCTGAGGGCGCGAATATGGCGACAAAAATGGCGATTTTGGCGCCAAAAGTGCAAACAGTCCTTTTTCACAAAAACAATTCCTTAGGCACACAGGGCTCGCAATTCTGCGAGTTTCGCATCCTGTTCGTGACGCCAAGTTGTGTGTCGACCCGCCACCACAATTGTGGGTTACCAGGGCAATGGGGTACTCAGAGCCGAGCCCGTAGAAGTCTATGGGATTTGTCACAGGTAGCTGTGGCTCGGTCTGTGGCCCGGGCGGTCTGGCGTATGTTGGGGATATATTTACAGGGGATAGGTTTATATACAGTTCGTGACGCCACCTGTAGTATTCTGGTAATTAGTACCAGCGCTGCTGTAGATCTCTGAGGGGATGGTGATGCAGCTAGATGTCGGGTCCCCTACAGGTGGGACTCTTCCCTCAGGTCTATGAAGTTAGTGAAGTCGGGTGCAGATAAATAACACAGTCTCACACGGTCAGCGTCTTTCCATACCTTTACTTGTAAGATGTTCAGGCAGGTCCCAGGGAGGCTGATCCAAGGAGAGTGTATATTGAGACAGCAGCTGGACAAGTTAGGGGCCTCCTTTACTTCCAATACAATGAGTACAACCAGCCTGAAGCGTAGTTCCCTCAATATCTCCAGCTAATCTATAGCTGTACCGCCCAGTCAGCTTTGTGTTAGGAGCCTTCCTGCGAGGGAGCTGAATTCTTATCTTATCGTGCACTGATTCAAAGTCTTCACTCCCCCTGACCCCAGTTACGTACTGACTATAAGGGGCTTGTTTGCCGCGACCTAAGGTCCGGTAAATTCCTGGTTTTCTTATCACTATGCTTGAAACAGTAGTGATCCTTCGGTCCCCAGTGACCGGTAGCAATGTGCAGGACTTCTTCAATCCGTAAGCACTATTCCAATAAACCACTGTGCCTTTCGCCTTGTCCTCGCTGGTAACATAAGCACTCACACTAGCCAAGGGTCGAGCAGTCACTTCTTTCTTTTCCTTCACTTCAAAGTTAGTTACAGATGCTCAGTTTTCAATAGGCAGGAGCACGTCTCTGAACCTTATACCGTCCTTTAGACAGGATACTGAAGACTTTCTGCACTAAACTTCTTCTTTCCTTCCAGTGTATGCTGATGAGGTACAGCTCTGACTAGGCTAAGGTGAATTAAAGCACCTATACTAGACTCCACTTTCCGAACTGATGATAGAGCAATCTGGACTGCTTCCTCCCTCCAGACGTCTTCTCTCTCTGAAGTCCAGACACAGACTCCAGACGTCTTCTCTGTCCGAAGACAGGAACTAGACTCACTAAATCACTCTAACACATACGCCTTGACCACTCCCTCAAGAGTAAACTCCACTACCCTAAGGGTGTGTCTAGTATATGTTGAGTGAATGAATATTTAGCATTAAACTGCTGTCTCGCCACACACTCTCCAGGGTACTGCGTGTGCCTAACACCAGGGCTACACACACTACATCACATGTGCTGTTTGTGGGGCTGAAAGGGATGTAGGGGGCTTATGATTCTTACAGCCGGGGTCTTATTATAAGCCCAGCCTGTGAGTATAACAATTCCCCATACAGTAACAACGGCATGAGCTGTGTTATATGTGATACTGTTATAGTAGGTAACATTATTATTATAATAAAGTTACTAAAGCTCTCCTGAGCGGTGATACAGGCCGCTCATGGTGTGTGCAGTGTCTATCAGTCTGTAGTGTCCCAGCAGGGTATGTTCCCAGGGTCAGTAAACGCTGCTGGATGGACGCTCCGTACAGCCGCAGCGTACAGATGTTACAGCATAGTGGATGGGTTTCAAGAAATCCCGTCTCCACTATGCGTGCACTGACGCCCGTGGATCACCTGTGTAGACGCATATGCGGCGCGTCTTTCCAGACAGCAGCATGTCTGTTTATCTTGCGGAGACACAGGCCTCCACAAGGTAAATTTCCCACATACGATGTATTGGACGCGGCGATTCCGCACGGTTCAATGAAAGCATACAGAATTACCTGCGTTCAAAAGCCGGCAGCACTTAGGACACAGCGGACAAGTGCTGAGTCCAAACTGCTGCCAATTACTGACTGTGTGCACCTACTCAAAAGCTGCGGCATTTCAGAGAAAAACATATTAATAGCTGCTGGGGAGAGAGTGGTGCTGTGCACTAGTCCTACAGACAGGTCTCCAGTGGCTTCTCCCTGCCCGCTGACAATGCTGTGCTGTGCACTAGTCCTACAGACAGGTCCCCGGTGGCTTCTCCCCGCCCGCTGACAGTGCGGTGCTGTGCACTAGTCCTACAGACAGGTCTCCAGTGGCTTCTCCCTGCCCGCTGACAATGCTGTGCTGTGCACTAGTCCTACAGACAGGTCCCCGGTGGCTTCTCCCCGCCCGCTGACAGTGCGGTGCTGTGCACTAGTCCTACAGACAGGTCTCCAGTGGTTTCTCTCCCTGCCCGCTGACAATGCTGTGCTGTGCACTAGTCCTACAGACAGGTCCCCGGTGGCTTCTCCCCCGCCCGCTGACAGTGCGGTGCTGTGCACTAGTCCTACAGACAGGTCCCCGGCGGCTTCTCCCCACACGCTGACAGTGCAGTGCTGTGCACTAGTCCTACAGACAGGTCCCTGGCGGCTTCTCCCCACACGCTGACAGCGCAGTGCTGTGCACTAGTCCTACAGACAGGTCCCCGGCGGCTTCTCCCCACACGCTGACAGTGCAGTGCTGTGCACTAGTCCTACAGACAGGTCCCCGGTGGCTTCTCCCTGCCCGCTGACAATGCTGTGCTGTGCACTAGTCCTACAGACAAGTCCCCGGTGGCTTCTCCATCCCCCGCTGACAGTGCGGTGCTGTGCACTAGTCCTACAGATAGGTCCCCGGGAGCTTCTCCCCACTCACTGACAGTGCGGTGCTGTGCACTAGTCCTACAGACAGGTCCACGGCAGCTTCTACCCGCCCGCTGACAGTGCGGTGCTGTACACTAGTCCTACAGATAGGTCCCCTGGAGCTTCTCCCCACACGCTGACAATGCGGTGCTGTGCACTAGTCCTACAGACAGGTCCCCGGTGGCTTCTCCCCGCCCGCTGACAATGCGGTGCTGTGCACTAGTCCTGCAGATAGGTCCCCGGGAGCTTCTCCCCACTCACTGACAGTGCGGTGCTGTGCACTAGTCCTACAGACAGGTCCACGGCAGCTTCTACCCGCCCGCTGACAGTGCGGTGCTGTACACTAGTCCTACAGATAGGTCCCATGGAGCTTCTCCCCACACGCTGACAGTGCGGTGCTGTGCACTAGTCCTACAGACAGGTCCCCGGTGGCTTCTCCCCGCCCGCTGACAATGCGGTGCTGTGTACTAGTCCTACAGACAGGTCCCCGGTGGCTTCTCCACCCCCCACTGACAGTGCAGTGCTGTGCACTAGTCCTATGGACTGGTCCCCGGCGGCTTCTCCCCACACGCTGACAGTGCGGTGCTGTGCACTAGTCCTACAGACAGGTCCCCGGTGGCTTCTCCCCACACGCTGACAATGCGGTGCTGTGCACTAGTCCTACAGACAGGTCCCCGGTGGCTTCTCCACCCCCCACTGACAGTGCAGTGCTGTGCACTAGTCCTATGGACTGGTCCCCGGCGGCTTCTCCCCACACGCTGACAGTGCGGTGCTGTGCACTAGTCCTACGACAGGTCCCCGGGGCTTCTCCCCACACGCTGACAATGCAGTGCTGTGCACTAGTCCTATGGACTGGTCCCGGAGGCTTCTCCCCACACCTGACAGTGCGGTGCTAGCACATCCTACGGACATTCCCGGCTTCTCCCACACGCTGACTGTGCGTGCTGTGCACTAGTCCTACAGACAGGTCCCTGGCGGTTTCTCCCCACACGCTGACAGTGCGGTGCTGTGCACTAGTCTAGACAGTCCGCGGCGGCTTCTCCCCACACGCTACAGTGCATGCTGTGCACTAGTCCTACAGACATTTCCCCGGCGGCTTCTCCCCACACGCTGACAGTGCGGTGCTGTGCACTAGTCCTAAAGACAGGTCCCCGGCGGCTTCTCCCCGCCCGCTGACAATGCGGTGCTGTGCACTAGTCCTACGGACATTTCCCCGGCGGCTTCTCCCCACACGCTGACAGTGCGGTGCTGTGCACTAGTCCTAAAGACAGGTCCCCGGCGGCTTCTCCCCACACGCTGACTGTGCGGTGCTGTGCACTAGTCCTACAGACAGGTCCCTGCCGGCTTCTCCCCACACGCTGACAGTGCGGTGCTGTGCACTAGTCCTATGGACAGGTCCGCGGCGGCTTCTCCCCACACGCTGACAGTGCAGTGCTGTGCACTAGTCCTACGGACATTTCCCCGGCGGCTTCTCCCCACACGCTGACAGTGCGGTGCTGTGCACTAGTCCTAAAGACAGGTCCCCGGCAGCTTCTCCCCACACGCTGACAGTGCGGTGCTGTGCACTAGTCCTACGGACATTTCCCCGGGGGCCTCTCCCCACACGCTGACTGTGCGGTGCTGTGCACTAGTCCTAAAGACAGGTCCCTGGCGGCTTCTCTCCCCACACGCTGACAGTGCGGTGCTGTGCACTAGTCCTATGGACAGGTCCGCGGCGGCTTCTCCCCACACGCTGACAGTGCGGTGCTGTGCACTAGTCCTAAAGACAGGTCCCCGGCGGCTTCTCCCCACACGCTGACAGTGCGGTGCTGTGAACTAGTCCTATGGACAGGTCCCCGGCGGCTTCTCCCCACACGCTGACTGTGCGCTGCTGTTCACTAGTCCTACTGACATTTCCCCGGCGGCTTCTCCCCACACGCTGACTGTGCGGTGCTGTGCACTAGTCCTACGGACATTTCCCCGACGGCTTCTCCCCACACGCCGACAGTGCGGTGCTGTGCACTAGTCCTACAGACAGGACCCGGGTGGCTTCTCCCCACACGCTGACAGTGCGGTACTGTGCATAGTCCTACGGACATTTCCCCGGCGGCTTCTCCCCCACACGCTGACAGTGCAGTGCTGTGCACTAGTTCTAAAGACAGGTCCCCGGCGGCTTCTCCCCACATGCTGACAGTGCAGTGCTTTGCACTAGTCCTACGGACATTTCCCGGTGGCTTCTCCCCACACGCTGACAGTGCAGTGCTGTGCACTAGTCCTATGGACAGGTCCCCGGCGGCTTCCCCCCACACGCTGACAGTGTGGTGCTGTGCACTAGTCCTATGGACAGGTCCCCTGCAGCGTCTCCCCACACGCTGACAGTGCGGTGCTGTGCACTAGTCCTACAGACAGGTCCCCGGCGGCTTCTCCCCACACGCTGACAGTGCAGTGCTGTGCACTAGTCCTACAGACAGGACCCGGGTGGTTTCTCCCCACACGCTGACTGTGCGGTGCTGTGCACTAGTCCTACAGACAGGACCCGGGTGGCTTCTCCCCTCATGCTGACAGTGCGGTGCTGTGCACTAGTCCTACAGACAGGTCCCCGGCGACTTCTCCACCCCCCGCTGACAGTGCGGTGCTGTGCACTAGTCCTACAGACAGGTCCCCGGTGACTTCTCCACCCCCCACTGACAGTGCGGTGCTGTGCACTAGTCATACAGATAGGTCCCCGGGAGCTTCTCCCCACACGCTGACAGTGCGGTGCTGTGCACTAGTCCTACAGACAGATCCCCGGTGGCATCTCCCCGCCCGCTGACAATGCTGTGCTGTGCCCTAGTCCTACAGACAGTTCCCCGGTGGCTTCTCCACCCTCCGCTGACAATGCGTTGCGGTGCACTAGTCCTACAGACAGGTTCCCAGTGGCTTCTCCACCCCCCGCTGACAGTGCGGTGCTGTGCACTAGTCCTACAGATAGGTCCCCGGGAGCTTCTCCACACTCACTGACAGTGCAGTGCTGTGCACTAGTCCTACAGACATGTCCACGGCAGCTTCTCCCCGCCCGCTGACAGTGACTGACAAGTCTCTGCTATGCGCACACATAGGAAGACACTTGTCAGTCACTGTCAGTGGGCGGGGAGAAGCCGTGGTCCTGTCTGTAGGACCAGTGCACAGCGCCGCACGCTCCCCAGCAGCTATTAGTATGTTTTAAACATACCAGGCGAGGTACTACAGCCGGGGCTGATACACGCTGCACATAGTTTGAGCTGTCAGGTAGTCCAGTCTTGGGATAAAAGTCTGCAGTCAATCTATGTGACTGCAGACTGCCATATCATTGCAAGGTGCAATGCCCCTGCTGCCATGATTCCCATCAGGTGCGATCAGGCGATCATGCAAGCACATGTTTGCTATTTGCACGTGCCGACTAGATATGTTTGGCGTCTTTCAATAAAAAAGGATTGAGAGAAGCCGAAAGAGTGTAGTCGACACATCACTGCAAGTTGTATACCCTCAATCACATGACCGCCTGTTCACATCACCAATACCGGGGCCATTATTACTGTATATGGGGGGACTCAGCGGACATTATTACTGTACATGGGGGGATTCAGGGGACATTATTAAATGATAATATAAGTAGAACTCAGAACTCGAGAGGTATGCAACAAGAATTACATTATATTCACAATCCAATTAGTCCAATGTGAATAAAATTTCAGGGGGCACTCATACAGTGTGAGAGCCATTATACAGCATGGGTGCTAATGTGGGGGCCATTATACAATGTGAGGACTACTGTTGGGACTACTATACAGTTCAGGAGCTAATGGGAGGGCCATTATACAGCTTGGGGGCTAATATGGGGACTACTGTGAGAGGCCGTCATACAGTGTGGGAGCCAATATAAAGTATGGGGACTACTGTGGGGCCTACATACAGTGTGAGAGTTAATATGAGCACCATTCTACAGTTTAGGGGCCATCATATAGTGTGGAGACTACTGTAGAGGCTAATATAAAGTGTGACAGCCAATATATAGTATAGGGTAGTGTTTCTCAACTCCAGTCCTCAGGACCCACCAACAGGTCATGTTTTCAGGATTTCCTTAGTATTGCAAAGGTGATGGAATTAATGCTTGAGCAGGTGATAAAATTATCACCTGTGCAATACTAAGGAATCCTGAAAACATGACCTTTTGGTGGGTCCTGAGGACCGGAGTTGAGAAACACTGGTATAGGGGCTACTGTGGGAGCCATTAGGCAGTGTTGAGGCCATTATATAGTGTGGGTGTTACTGTGGCGGTCATTATATTGTGTTTGAGGAAGCAGTGGGCCCATTATACTGTGTATAGGGAAAACATGTGGACAAATAACATATGGAAGCTGTGTGCCACTCATACTGTATTTAGGGGAGCTGTAGAGGAAATATACTGTGTATAGGGGAGCTGTACATTTTGGAGACCCGGGGCAATATTATATCTTAAGTGGGCACTTAAGCACTATTGTTATAGGGTCACTGTCAAAGTTGGCAGTATCAGTAGGATGAGGAGTTTGTGCAGGTTGAGAATAGATGGGAATGGTGCTGGAAAAATGACAAATCACATATGTCTTTGTTGTAATCTCTGCAGCTGAGTCCTGGCTGGAGAAGTTGTCATGCCGATCTGGGCCAGATGGAAAAGACGAGAAAAGTGAACGTTTCCATCAGAAAGAACGTCAGTGGTAAGTCACCATCTATAACTGTACTGTAATCTCCTATATGTTTTGCAATAGTTGTATCTAGCTCCATATGGCGGTAATAACAGTGTTTTTTCATAGAGATTTATTTTCAGTAATACCATGGTCATCAACAGAGGTTCCCCTATGCTGACAATTAGTGTGTGCCACTATAATTGCTATAATTGTAATCAGGGATACGTGGTCAGGGGCCCACTCAGATGTTTCGCCCCCCCTGAGCTAAACCCCTAGCTACGCCTCTGCTTACAGCCAATGAAAACCCAAAAGTCATTATCTCAGTAAATTAGAAAAATTAACAGAAAACACCTGCAAAGGCTTCCTAAGCATGTAAAAAGGTCCCATAGTCTGTATTCAGCAGGCTTCACAATCATGGGGAAGACTGCTGACTTGACAGATGTCCAGAAGGCAGTCATTGACACACTCCACAAGGAAAGTAAATTTTGCATTTCATTTGGAATTCAAGGTCCCAGAGTCTGGAGGAAGAGTGTAGAGGCACACAATCCAAGCTTTTTGGGAGCCATGTCATCTGCTGGTGTAGGGCCCCTGTGTTTTATCAATAGCAAAGTCAGCATAGCTGTCTGCCAGGAAATTTTAGAGCACTTCATGCTTCCCTCTGCTGACAAGCTTTTTGTAGATGGAAATTTCATTCTCCAGCAGGACTTGGCACCTGTCTACACTGCCAAAAGTACCAAGACCTGGTTTAACAAAAACAGTATCACCTGAGCTGTGCCACAGGCTGACCGACTTCATGCCACGCCGCATTGATGCAGTAATTGATGCAAAAGGAGCCCAGACCAAGTATTGAGTGCATTTACTGAACATACATTTCAGTAGGCCAACATTTTGGATTTTAAAATAATTTTTCAAGTTGGTGTTATAAAATATTCTAATTTACTGAGATAATGACTTTTGGGTTTTCATTGGCTGTAAGCCATAATCATCAACATACTGTATATACTCATGTATATGCCGACCCATTATAAGCCGACCCCCCTAATTTTGCCACAAAAAAACTGGGAAAACTTATTGACTCGTGTATAAGCCTAGGGTGGAAAATGATTATGCCCCCATATGATGCTCCACAGATTATGCTCCATATGCTGCACAGATTATGCTCCATATGCTGCACAGATTATGCCCCATATGCTGCACAGATTATGCCCAATATGCTCCACAGATTATGCCCAATATGCTCCACAGATTATGCCCCCATATGCTCCACAGATTATGCCCCCATATGCTCCACAGATTATGCCCCTATATGTTCCACAGATTATGCCCCATATGCTCCACAGATTATGCCACCATATGCTCCAGATTATGCCCCCATATGTTCCACAGATTATGCCCCCATATGCTCCACAGATTATGCCCCATATGCTCCACAGATTATGCCCCATAGTATAGGTCCCTTATGCTGCCGCGCTGCTGCAAAAGAAAAAAAAAATGACATACTCACCTCTCGTCGCTGGGGGCCAGGTGCCGGTGTCCTGAGCAGGCGGTGACACCAGCGCGCTATGGGGGACGGCTGCCGGTGTCACCGCTAGCTCAGGACCCCGGCACCTGAGATATTTACCTGTCACCGGACAGGTCCACAGCTGCGCTGCTCCCTATTCCGGGTCCTCGGCAGTGAATGATCAGGCAGAGGGCGCGGCGCACACTAACTACATCATCGCGCCCTCTGCCTGAACATTCACAGCCAGAGGAGTCGGACGAGGAGGTCGGAGCAGCGCGCAGCGGTGGACCAGGGGACAGGTGAATATCGCTATACTCACCCCCCCACCGGCGCATCACTCTCTGCAGCCTCTCCTCTTCTCCCGGCGGTCTCCGCAGCTCTTCCTTCCTACAGCTGTCACGTGGTACCGCTCATTAAAGTCATGAATATATGCATATTCATGACTTTAATGAGCGGTACCATGTGACCGCTGCAGAAAGGAGCCGGAGATCGTGGGAGAAGCAGGGGGGCTACAGAGACGCGCCGGTGGAGGGGTGTATATGAACTGACACCCCCGCTCCCCCTCCCCCGCAGACCCCCCGGTATATGACTCGTGTATAAGCCGAGAGGGGGACTTTCAGCCCTAAAAAATGGGCTGAAAATCTCGGCTTATACGCGAGTATATACGGTAAACAGAAATAAACACTTGAAATAGATCACTCTGTTTGTAATGACTATCTAATATACAGTTAGGTCCATAAATATTTGGACAGAGACAACATTTATCTAATTTTGGTTCTAGACATTACCACAATGAATTTGAAACAAAACAAATCAGATGCAGTTGAAGTTCAGACTTTCAGCTTTCATTTGAGGGTATCCACATTAAAATTGGATGAAGGGTTTAGGAGTTTCAGCTCCTTAACATGTGCCACCCTGTTTTTAAAGGGACCAAAAGTAATTGGACAAATGACTCCAAGGCTATTTCATGGACAGGTGTGGGCAATCCCTTTGTTATGTCATTCTCAATTAAGCAGATGAAAGGGCCGGAGTTGATTTGAGGTGTGGTGTTTGCATTTGGAAGGTTTTGCTGTGAAGGAAACATGTGGTCACAGGAGCTCTCCATGCAGGTGAAACAAGCCATCCTTAAGCTGCAAGAACAGAAAAAAACCCATCCAAGAAATTGCTACAACATTAGAAGTGGCAAAATCTACAATTTGGTACATCCTGAGAAAGAAAGAAAGCACTGGTGAACTCATCAATCCAAAAAGACCTTGGAGCCCACGGAAGACAACAGTGGTGGATGATCGCCGCATACTTTCTTTGGTGAAGAAGAACCCGTTCACAACATCAACTGAAGTCCAGAACACTCTCAGTGAAGTAGGTGTATCTGTCTCTAAGTCAACAGTAAAGAGAAGACTCCATGAAAGTAAATACAAAGGGTTCACATCTAGATGCAAACCATTTATCAATTCCAAAAATAGACAGGCCAGAGTTAAATTTGCTGAAAAACACCTCCAGAAGCCAGCTCAGTTCTGGAAAAGTATTCTATGGACAGATGAGACAAAGATCAACCTGTACCAGAATGATGGGAAGCCAAAAGTTTGGAGAAGAAAGGGAACGGCACATGATCCAAGGCACACCACATCCTCTGTAAAACATGGTGGAGGCAACGTGATGGCATGGCCATGCATGGCTTTCAATGGCACTGGGTCACTTGTGTTTATTGATGACATAACAGCAGACAAGAGTAGCCGGATGAATTCTGAAGTGTACCGGGATATACTTTCAGCCCAGATTCAGCCAAATGCTGCAAACTTGATTGGACGACGCTTCGTAGTACAGATGGATAATGACCCCAAGCATACAGGCAAAGCTACACAGGAGTTCATGAGTGCAAAAAAGTGGAACATTCTTCAATGGCCAAGTCAATCACCAGATCTTAACCCAATTGAGCATGCATTTCACTTGCTCAAATCCAGACTTAAGAGGGAAAGACCCACAAACAAGCAAGACCTGAAGGCTGCGGCTGTAAAGGCCTGGCAAAGCATTAAGAAGGAAGAAACCTAGCGTTTGGTGATGTCCATGGGTTCCAGACTTAAGGCAGTGATTGCCTCCAAAGGATTCGCCACAAAATTTTGAAAATAAAAATATTTTGTTTGGGTTATGTTTATTTGTCCAATTACTTTTGACCTCCTAAAATGTGGAGTGTTTGTAAAGAAATGTGTACAATTCCTACATTTTCTAACACATATTTTTGTTCAACCCTTCAAATTAAACGTTACAATCTGCACTTGAATTCTGTTGTAGAGGTTTCATTTCAAATCCAATGTGGTGGCATGCAGAGCCCAACTCGCGAAAATTGTGTCACTGTCCAAATATTTCTGGCCCTGACTGTATGAGTTTCACTTTTTGTATTGAGGAAATTAAATACATTACCTTTTTGATGATATTCTAATTTTGTGAGAAGCACCTTTAGTTTCTTTTATTCTGCAAGAGAGCTAATCTGCATTCTTTTCTCCCATTACCTGTAAGAATCCATATTCATCACCAGTACTTCCCCCGCGTTTATTTAGCCAAAAACAGACGTGAAAGGCAGGAGAGTTATCATGAAAGTTTTATGTCTTTTAATTTTGCTATGCTAGCTTATTTCTTGGTTTTAGCTTAAAATCTTCCTCATTGTTTTTCCAGAGCGAACTATTTTTTTTTCGAATAAATTAAAGCCATATTTCAAAGTTTGCGCTTTGTACGATCAAAATAAATATGTTATCAATATAACGACTTTATATAAAGTTAAAGATAATAATCTTAAAAAGTGTATCATGCTTACATATCTATCAATAGAAAAAACAACACTTTAATAAATAATGTAACTCTTAATTAGCAAATAACTAATACATGTTACAACTATGAAGCTGGGATATTGCTGATTTCTGCCAGCTGGGTGGTTTCATTGCATACTTATAATTCTTGATTGGAGAGGCTTTTCTAGATTTTACAAATACTTGATCTCTCCATGATCATGAAGTGTTTCTGTTATTGTTTTGCTCAATTATCTGCAATTTACAGTTAGGTTGGAAAAACTGCTGCAATCCGACTCACTTGTCATAAATGTCTACATAGTATGTGGTAGATAAACACTGGTAATGAAGTCTCCAATGAGAGCCCGCCGAATATCCATCATCTAATTATCAGTGGAAGGATACATCCTCTGTATACCGTATATATAATTATTAATGTACTCACTAAATACATATATCTAAAACATATTCATTACATATATAGTTCTCAGCATAAATTAGTACTCCACCTTTAAAAAAGTAAGATTTTTATTGACATATCACTGAACACAAGAAAAATTTGTAAAATTTTGAGAAGAATGAGTTTCGTAGAACATTTTTTAACCTATAACATGAAAGTAATGTTAATAAATAATAATATATAAATAATTTCAAAATCTTAAATTTTACGCACATTAGTTGATGCACAAATGAATACACCCCACATTAAAAATTACTACATCTATTATTTTGTATGACCTCCATGATTTTTAAGGAAAGCACCAAGTCTTCTATGCATGAAATGAACAACTTGGTGACATATTGCAACATCTATCTTCTTTCATTCTTCAAGAACGACCTTTTTTAGAGCATGGATGCTGGATGGAGAGTGATGCTCAAGCTGTCTCTTCAGAATTGCCTACAGGTGTTTTGATTGGGTTCAAATCAGGAGACACACTTGGCCACTGAATCACTTTCACCCTAGCAGAGCAGTACACTTGTGATTTCTTGACACCATCAATGAAATGTAGCTCTCTGACCCCAGAAGCACTATTGAAGCCCCACATAAGGACACTGTCATCATCATGTTTCACTGTAGACACCATGCATTTTTCTAAATGAGGTCTGTGACGCCGAGTTACTTCACACGAGCAAGCCGTGAGGCGGGGAAATCATGGAGTCCGAGGTCAAATGTGGCAGGGAAGGTCATAGTTAAAAGGATTATATAAATGAATAGTCCAAGGCAATGTCCGAAGTCAGGAAACCAAGGCAAAATGGGTAATACAAATGGGTAGTCAAAAAAGGTAAATCCAATGTCTGGCAACAAAAATAAGAATACCAGAATACAGAGCACAACGCAAACACACCACTGAACCAAAAGCTACAACTGGCAAGGTATGATAGTAGTCTGCCAGCTAAATACAGTGGAATGTAAAAGAAGTGGCATCCTTGGTCAAAATTATTGTTATTGTTTACAGTTTGGTAAGGTGACAATGAAATGATCTCTAAAAGACCTAAAGTTAAACATGACACATTTCCCTTGTATTTTATGGGGAAAATACAGTACAGAGCAAAAGTTTGGACACACCTTCTCATTTAAAGATTTTTCTGTATTTTCATGACTATGTAAATTGTAAATTCACACTGAAGGCATCAAAACTATGAATTAACACGTGTGGAATTATATACTTAACAAAAAGTGTGAAACAACTGAAAATATATCTTCTATTGTAGGTTCTTCAAAGTAGCCACCTTTTGCTTTGATGAGTGCTTTGCACACTCTTGGCATTCTCTTGATAAGCTTCAAGAGGTAGTCACCGGAAATGGTTTTCACTTCACAGGTGTGCCCTGTCAGGTTTATTAAGTGGGATTTCTGGCCTTATAAATGGGGTTGGGACCATCAGTTGTGTTGTGCAGAAGTCTGGTGGATACACAGCTGATAGTCCTACTAAATAGACTGTTAGAATTTGTATTATGGCAAGAAAAGAGCAGCTAAGTAAAGAAAAACGAGTGGCCAGGCCATCATTACTTTAAGAAATGAAGGTCAGTCAGTCCGAAAAATTGGGAAAACTTTGAAAGTGTCCCCAAGTGCAGTTGCAAAAACCATCAAGTGCTACAAAGAAACTGGCTCACATGAGGACCGCCCCAGGAAAGGAAGACCAAGAGTCACCTCTGCTTCTGAGGATAAGTTTATTCGAGTCACCAGCCTCAGAAATCGCAGGTTTACAGCAGCTCAGATTAGAGACCAGGTCAATGCCACACAGAATTCTAGCAGCAGTCACTTCCGGTGACTACCTCTTGAAGCTCATCAAGAGAATGCCAATAGTGTGCAAAGCAGTCATCAAAGCAAAAGGTGGCTACTTTGAAGAACCTAGAATACAAGACATATTTTCAGTTGTTTCACACTTTTTTGTTAAGTATATACAATAATTCTACATGTGTTAATTCATAGTTTTGATGCCTTCAGTGTAAATTTACAATTTTCATAGTCATGAAAATACAGAAAAATCTTTAAATGAGGTGTGTCCAAACTTTTGGTCTGTACTGTATATATACAGTGAGGGAAATAAGTATTTGATCCCTTGCTGATTTTGTAAGTCTTCCCACTGACAAAGATATGAACAGTCTATATTTTAAGGGTAGGTTAATTTTAACATTGAGAGATAGAATATAAAAAAAAATCCAGAAAATCACATTGTATAAACTAGATGTGTATTTCCTGAAGGAACTACAGATTGTGCTTTGAATTGGTGCCCGGTAGTGTTGAGCGAACATGCTCGGACATGCTCCGTTAACCCTTGAGCATCGGGTGCTCGGACATGCTCGGAACTCTGCAGAACACCTCATGTATTCGGGCAGGAAGCTCGGATGCCTGCCCAGCAAGTTTGGCGCCTGTTTTACAGCCAATAAACTTGCTGGAATGGCATAGCATCATAGTAATGCTGTAGTCATCATTGTTACTGGCATTACTATGATTGGCCAAGAGGTCCTGGTGGGGGGTGCCTGTTTAGGGGAGTGGCTCCGCCCATCTCAGGGAAAGCATAGAGACGGCTCTATAGGGCTGTCTAGGGACTCCCTTTCCCCATCTAGGGGGCCAGCATTGCGGGGCCCCGTGACGTTTGGGGGCCAACATTGCGGGACCCCGTGACGTTTGGGGGCCAACATTGCGGGGCCCTGTGATGTTTGGGGGCCAACATTGCGGGGCCTCGTGAGGTTTGGGGGCCAACATTGTGGGGCCAACATTGCGGGGCCCCGTTATGTTTGGGGGCCAACATTGTGGGGCCCCGTGATGTTTGGGGGCCAACATTGCGGGGCCCCGTGAAGTTTGGGGGCCAACATTGTGGGCCCCGTGATGTTTGGGGCCAACATTGCGGGGCCCCGTGACGTTTGGAGGCCAACATTGCGGGGCCCCGTGACGTTTGGGGGCCAACATTGCGGAGCCCCATGATGTTTGGGGGCCAACATTGCGGGGCCCCGTTATGTTTGGGGGCCAACATTGCGGGACCCCGTGATGTTTGGGGGCCAACATTGTGGGGCCCTGTGACGTTTGGGGACCAACATTGCGGGGCCCTGTAACATTTAGGGGCCAACATTGCAGGGCCCCGTGACGTTTGGGGGCCAACATTGCGGAGCCCCATGACGTTTGGGGGCCAACATTGCGGGGCCCCGTTATGTTTGGGGGCCAACATTGCGAGGCCCCGTGACGTTTGGGGGCCAACATTGCGGGACCCCGTGACGTTTGGGGGCCAACATTGCGGGGCCCTGTGATGTTTGGGGGCCAACATTGCGGGGCCTCGTGAGGTTTGGGGGCCAACATTGTGGGGCCAACATTGCGGGGCCCCGTTATGTTTGGGGGCCAACATTGTGGGGCCCCGTGATGTTTGGGGGCCAACATTGCGGGGCCCCGTGAAGTTTGGGGGCCAACATTGTGGGGCCCCGTGATGTTTGGGGCCAACATTGCGGGGCCCGTGACGTTTGGAGGCCAACATTGCGGGGCCCCGTGACGTTTGGGGGCCAACATTGCGGAGCCCCATGATGTTTGGGGGCCAACATTGCGGGGCCCCGTTATGTTTGGGGGCCAACATTGCGGGACCCCGTGATGTTTGGGGGCCAACATTGTGGGGCCCTGTGACGTTTGGGGACCAACATTGCGGGGCCCTGTAACATTTAGGGGCCAACATTGCAGGGCCCCGTGACGTTTGGGGGCCAACATTGCGGAGCCCCATGACGTTTGGGGGCCAACATTGCGGGGCCCCGTTATGTTTGGGGGCCAACATTGCGAGGCCCTGTGACGTTTGGGGGCCAACATTGCGGGGCCCTGTGACGTTTGGGGGCCAACATTGCGGGGCCCCGTGAGGTTTGGGGGCCAACATTGCGGGGCCAACATTGCGGGGCCCCGTTATGTTTGGGGGCCAACATTGCGGGGCCCCGTTATGTTTGGGGGCCAACATTGCGGGGCCCCGTTATGTTTGGGGGCCAACAATTGCGGGGCCCCGTGACGTTTTGGGGCCAACATTGCGGGGCCCCTGTGATGTTTGGGGGCCAAAATTGCAGGGCCCTGGGACGTTCTGGAAGAAATATTTGACTGTCAGTTCAGTGAGGCAACAACATTAGAACCTGGGAGCTTCCATTGGCCAGTAGTTGTCATGTGACCTTGTGTATCCCAGTTAGGCCGTGAATGAAGTACCTACAAGATTCTATTGGCCAATAAGGTCATGTGATGATGCTAGATTTGCATACATGGCAGCCTCCGCAATAATCTATGGCTATTTAAATTCCTATGGGAGTTTGTGTTTCCAGTTCAGGTCATTAAAATTCATGGCTGTGCCACCTACTACCCGGGGTCACTATAGTTCATGGGTTGTCACCTAGCAACCGGGTTATTTATAGCTGGTGTGGTAGTTGGTCCTTACAAACGCCTCACAGCTATATTATTGATTTATGCGATGCTCTAGGAGTGCTGAACGCCTATGGAGAAAAACCCGCACACCAGAAGACTTCATCCACTTTAAATTCATGTTAAGAACTTATAATGCTGCCCTTCACCTCGCCAAACAGACCTACTTCACCACACTGATCTCCTCACTAGCCAACAACCCCAAGAAACTTTTTGACACTTTTCACTCCCTCCTCAGGCCAAAAGCACAAGCCCCTATCACAGACATTTGTGCTGATGACCTGGCCTCCCACTTTATAGAAAAAATAGATACTATCCGTCAGGAAATCTGCTCTCAACCACCAAGTGCTGTGACTCCCATGCCACCCTGCATTTCCCCTGGCTCAATTTCCACATTTGATCCCATCACAGAAGAAGAAGTCTCCAGACTCCTCTCTTCCTCTCGTCCGACTACATGCACTACCGACCCCATCCCCTCACATCTCCTCCAGTCTCTTTCTCCTGTTGTCACAACTCACCTAACTACAATCTTCAATCTCTCACTCTCCTCTGGCATTTTCCCATCCTCCTTCAAACACTCCATCATTACTCCACTACTAAAGAAACCCGCTCTTGACCCTTCCTGCACAAACAACTACAGACCGGTCTCCAATCTCCCCTTCATCTCCAAACTTTTGGAGCGCCTAGTCTACTCCCGCCTCACCCGTTACCTCTCCACTCACTCCCTCCTAGACCCTTCACAGTCCGGCTTCCGACCCCTACATTCGACTGAAACTGCACTCATCAAAGTGACCAATGACCTTCTGACAGCAAAACGTAACGGCAACCACTCTCTGCTCATTCTACTCGACCTTTCTGCAGCTTTCGACACGGTTGACCACCGTCTCCTACTGTCCAGGCTCCACTCTCTAGGTATTAAGGACACTGTTCTCTCCTGGTTCTCCTCCTATCTTTCTGACCGCTCCTTCAGTGTTTCGTTCTCTGGCTCCACTTCATCTCCTCTCCCTCTCACTGTCGGTGTACCCCAGGGCTCAGTCCTTGGCCCCCTTCTCTTCTCTCTCTACACCGCCCCAATTGGACAGACCATCAGCAGATTTGGCTTTCAGTACCATCTTTATGCTGATGACACACAATTATACACGTCATCCCCCGACCTTACCCCCGCTGTACTACAGAACGCCACCGACTGTCTGTCCGCAGTCTCCAACATCATGTCTGCTCTCTATCTGAAACTCAACCTCTCCAAAACTGAACTTCTTCTGCTCCCGCCGTCTACTAACCTCCCTAAATCTGACATTTCCCTCTCAGTGGGCGGCACCATAATAACACCCCGGCAGCAGGCTCGCTGTCTGGGTGTTATGTTTGATACCAATCTCTCCTTCACCTCCCATATACAATCTCTTGCCCGCTCTTGCCGCCTACACCTAAAGAACATCTCTAGAATCTGCCCTTTTCTCACCATGGAAACAACAAAAACCCTCACTGTAGCATTGATCCACTCCCGCCTGGACTACTTTAACGCTCTATTACTTGGCCTCCCCATTACTCGACTATCCCCTCTCCAGTCTATCCTTAATGCAGCAGCCAGGGTTATCCATCTGGCTAATCGGTACTCGGACGCGTCCGCTCTTCGCCAGTCCTTACACTGGCTGCCCATTCATTATAGGATCCAATTCAAAGTACTTGTTCTCACCCACAAAGCTCTCCACACTGCAGCACCCCCTACATCTCCTCCCTCATTTCTATCTATCGGCCTAACCGACTGCTGCGCTCTGCAAACGACTTTCGACTAACCTCTGCACTAATCCGTACCTCCCACTCCCGACTCCAAGACTTCTCCCGTGCTGCGCCAATCCTCTGGAATGCTCTACCCCAAGAAATTAGGACTATCCACAATTTGCATGGTTTCAGGCGCTCCCTCAAAACACATCTGTTCAGAGCGGCCTATCACATTCACTAATCAAAGTCATTCTATGTGTAAGTGTGTGTGTGTGTGTAGCCCATTCACTATCTCCATCCATCCCTCACTCCCTTAAGATGGCTGGACCATCATTGTAAATGCACCATTGTATATACACACCTGTATTTTGTATCTCCCCCACCTCATTGTAGATTGTAAGCTCTCACGAGCAGGCCGTCTTATTTTGCTTTAATTACTGTATTGTTAACGTTGTTACTTATGACTTGTGTTTTGAAACTGTTAAACTGTAAAGCGCTGCGGAATATGATGGCGCTATATAAATAAAGATTATTATTATTATTATTATATGGGAGCCCATTGATTACAATGGGGCCATTAATTCCTATGGCAATTAAATTTTTACGCCATTTTTTTACGCACGTTTTGAGGTGGCAAAATTTTTTTTCTACAAAAATGTCCTCAGGGGTTAACAGTCGGAGGAAAAATATCATTTTTCGATTTTAAAAAATTCCAAGCCCGAGACGTACATTTAAGTTCAAAATCAATGCATTCCAATGGGAAGATTTTTTTTTTTCAAATGTAAAGGGTTATAAAAGCAAAAAATCCGATCGACTCCAAAAATACTTAGACACCTGTCACGGCAGCTAGCTTCAAAACCTTGTTTGAACGGAGTCTGTACAACGAGCGGTTCGGGCTGTATTAATTGCGCAAATCTGGAGAAGAAGAAGAACACGGAAAAAGAATAATGTGAATAACAATATAGTGCTTTTTCCAAAGCACAATAATTATATAAATTTATTAGCATTTTGCAGGGAGAAATAAGTATTTGATCCCTCCGGCTAACAAGACTTAATACTTGGTGGCAAAATCCTTTTTGGCAAGCACAGCAGTCAGATGTTTTTTGTAGTTGATAATGAGGTTTGCACACGTTAGGAGGAATTTTGGTCCACTTCTCTTTGCAGATTATCTCTAAATTATTAAGACCTGCGCATTCCAGAAAATTTGACTCAAATTCGAATTGTGTTTAATCAATTTGATCATCTTATCCATATAATTAGTTCTAATGTGTGAGAGATGCAGGCTCCATTTGGGGACTATGATAATGTGAATGTGCAGACCAGCCTAGTGAATTATATCATTCACATTAAATCAATTTATGTAGCTATAAGGTTTATTCAATGACGTAAGTTCCATGTAGGCAGCCGCAAATAGCGTTGTATCAAATTTGAACTTTTGCTTAATTTCATGGTGGTGAGAACTTGCCAAAAGCTAGGATCTATAAATCTGCATCAACGGTTTTAAACAAACAGGAAAGTTTGTCATCCATTAATATAGGTTGAAGCACCAGGCTTTCATTTCAATGTTTGTTTAATTGTCATTGTCATTTCTAAAGACTTTGCTTAAACCAACAGTACTAGCAAATATTATAAACTCTGAAATATATATTCTTAGAGAAATATAATTTTTCTTCTTTCCTTGCACTTGCCTCCGAAACTAATCATTCATTCAAAAATCCAGCTGAAATGTCTTGCCCAAGTCAAGATAAACTGCCAGCTCCCTGAAGATGCAGGTTACAGCTGCTTATTAAAGTCTATGGAGAGGGGGGAGTGGTGGAAGAGGATTACGGAAATAGACTTTGAGAGGGACAGAGAGTTACGTTGCCGGATTTTAGGAAGCATATTATCTCACTCCAGAGCTGCCTTATCAGCTGCACTGTTTAGTACTGCTGTATATTATCCCCCATTCTATTGCTGTTGTGCTACATAGAGACAAGAGAACTGGAATCCTTCATTTCTCTGTGTGCAATGTATGGAAGACATCATAGCAGTTAGCCTCCTCCCACTAGCTTGGAGATGACTGAAAATTAGAAATACAGTGTGCAGAGGAAAAAACTGGTGGAAAATGCAAGATATATAATGTACAGATTTAGTGTTAGTCCTCATGTACATACACATGACTGCTTATTCTCACCTAAACAACAGATGTTCTTAAAAAGTGCAGTGGTGATGCAGCACCCCTAAAGGGGTTAATTTTTATGCTTGCTAAAGAGACTCGTTATTTCAATTAAAGTTGCTGTCCGGTCTAAATCAGTAAGTCTGCAGTGACTCTGTGTGACTGCAGACTTATAAATTCCCTCAGTGTACACACAGTGCACTGCGGGGATTCACCCGTTTCTGAGTCGGAACCGGAGGGTATGTATGAGTTATACATACTCCCAGCAAGTGGGTGATGCCTAACTCCTATACACCATACACTTGCATAGATCGAGGCAGCGCCCTCTAGTTGGCCACACCCACTGGACTTGAAAGAGTAGACAGGGCCTGCCTAGACTTGCTCAATACAAGTGTATGGCCACGCCCACTAGACGGCTTTTGCCCAGGAGTATGCATAACTCATGCATTCCCTCAGGTCCAGACTCAGAAACCAGAGTACCCTGGAGGGATTCATAAGTCTGCAGTCATATGGACTAGACAACCCCTTTAATATAATTTTTCTCTTTATATACACTATTCTAATAGTGTGATGACAAAAAGCTGAAACAGAATCCAACATTTTTCATTGCTTTCAATGCAAAAACAAAGGAAATGAGTTTTCCCATGAAAATGCTTGTCAACTTCCCCATTACCTTCACAGTTTAATAATAGCTATTTTACCATAACTGTTGTTTCAAAGACATTTATTTTGAGAAGTTTTATCAAAATTGCATCTGAAAAATGCTGTACAAGTGGGAATGACATAATAAGTGTGGGAGATAGCAGAATACATTATGCTCTGTGTTCTTATTTTCAGAACATTTTGTGAAGACTCAGTATGATGCTTTCCATAAAAATCATTGGTAATGAAATATTAGTTAGAGGTTTAGGTTTATATGTTTAGCAGCCAGTACAGTATGCTGTCATTCTGGTCGACAAAACACTTCTCTTTATTACACGCAATACGATTTTCTCTGTTAACCATAAGAGCAATTTCGGTGATGATAAATTGTTTGACATTTCCTATCATGGAGGACAATACTGGAGACATACTAAGGTCAGTGCAGGACATTGTGCTGTTTAATGTGTTTCAGACAATGATTTCCATGCCATGGTCTAGTCTGTTTTCCCATACAGTACACTATCAGGTTACACTAAGTAACCTGGATATTGATTCTAACATATTATTGTGGCTGTAAATCATATTATATGATATATAATATACACAAGAATTGAAGTGATGGTCACGTGTTGAGCCATGATATGGACTTGGAATTACATACTTGCTGCAATGTGTATGGCTTGGTTTCTGGGATTTTTTTTATTGGATGTTACATACTGTACAGTAGAAGAGATTTGTTTTATAAAGAAATTGTCCTAACTGGGTCATTTATGGAACATCAACAGAATAAGGCATAAATATATAATAGGTCCCAGTATTCATTTCAATGGCAAACTTGCTGAGAGCACTTGTTGAGCAATTTTCGGTGCTCCCATACAAATTGATAGAATCGTGTGCATGTTTGGCCAGCTCTCCATTTCTGATTCATGATTCTCTAGAGCAGTGGTTTCCAACCTCTCTTTCCTGGAGAATCACATTCAGCTCTGAAACTGGGTCAGGAGCCACATCCAGACCTCTCTTTCCCCCAGAGTGGTGACTGGATACTCCTGCCCCCTCAAAGTAGGGACACACAAAGCCTCCATTGCCAGAATAATATCAGCCAAAGCTCACCCATATAAATCACACAGGTGTAGTATACTTGCATTCAGGGGTTCCCACCTTACCCTGATCCAGTATTCGCGCATCAAGTACTCCCACCACACTATCACATGCATCTTTAAGCACCTCCACCTGTTGGCATTAGCATCATATTTCCAGATTACTATATTTAATTTATCTCCCCACCCCAAGACCACTATATGAGCATCCAGATTTGCTCTCTGTGCGAGTCTTATCAAAATAGTCACCATCAGGAAACATGCACTTCATAGCTGTTTGCTAGAGCTGGTACTAATGCATCAAGCTGGCAGACAGGTGTGAGCCGCACATCATAGGCCCGCGAGCCTCACGTGGCTCCCGAACCACAGGTTGGGGACCATTGCTGTAGAGAGAAATGGCTCCCAGTTTTGTTACCCTCATTAATCAGACATTTATGATATATTCCGACAATTATCAAGATGGGTAGACCCCTTTAAGCAAAACTACAAAAAATTGCTAACCTACTGCATGCAGCAATATAAAACATTAAATATATTAAAACCATTCGCAATGGGTATTGAAAATACACTGCACTATGTAAATGGGAAAAGTCCTATTTGCTAAAATTACACATCTAGCGTAGTCATACAAATGCAATATGGATGGCCTTGGTGAACTCGCCTAGGGCTAATTACACACAATGCACATATGATCAGTATTTTGCATAAATATTTTTTAGTCAAAATCAGGAGTGCTGGAGAATAAATATGACTCATTCCAAAATACATTTCCTGTGTCAAACCACAGATGAACATTACTGACCAAATCCGCTCTGTGTGAACTCACCCTAAGGTGTTTTTAAGATTTATTTCTTTTACCAAGCATTAATTAATTCAACAGAATTTTATTATTTGTAAACTATATAAATATGTCAAGTGCTTCTAAAACATAATAATTTATAAAATAGGATTTTTTCATCAATTTTGTGGCCTGGAAAGGACTCTTGTTCCACAGAAAACTTACCATCTATCCTGTCTGTGAACTTTGGACTCTTGCCTAGTGTTCCAGAGTTGACAGTCTCTGAAGAAATGCTGAGCTTAGTGTTTGGGTCTCGTTTTGGTTTTGGAGGTGGCTGTTTCCGGGAACAACCACTGCTGTCATCATCAGCACCACCCACTGAATGAAGGGACTGTGAACGCACTGCGAATCCACTAGAACATGGATGTGGTAGCCTGTCTTGAGGTGCAGGCATTGTCATAAATCCCATGCGGAAATGTTTATTGACGTAGCTTCCTTCACTTGCTCTTGCCACTTGTCCACCGATACTGTAGAAATAAAAAAGAAACAAATATTAAAAATCCAAATATTTTTCTACCTGGTAATAAAAAAAAACATTAATTGTAAAACAATAGTGTTCATTAATAACTGATATAAAATTGATCAAAACAGATCCTTATAATTCATCCAGGTGTAAGGTTGTCACTGGTAAAACTCCTGTCCTAGGGTATGTCCAAATGTAATGGGAAACACCAGTTGCAGACCAAGTCATGGAGTTTGTCACCGATTTACTGTGAAATTACACTCTAAGTATTGTAAAGGGGAATTTCCACCATGAAAATACCTAGAAGAAATTAACATGCTGCAGATTTAAAAACTACACCACTTGTCAATTTCTGCAAGGACATTTTTTTTCAACACGTGAATGAGATTTTCAATCTCATCCACTCTGCTACTGTGACTTACTGGGACTTTCCATTTGCAAACAACTGGACAGAAAGTCTGCAGCCTATCCAACACTTGTGAACACAACCTTAAACTGAGGCCAGTGTCACACTTGTGAGAAACTAACACGATTCTCGTGCGAGTTACTCGCATCAACACCCGCATAGAAAAAATGCAGCCACACGCTCTGGTCAGAGTGCCGGCGGCAGTACCAAGTGTTGATGCGAGAGACTCGCAAGTGTGACACCGGCCTTAAGCAAGAATACTGATGCATACAAACAAATTCCTAGAGTGTTTTTTTTTAAGAAGTCCAAGTTGGTTCAAAGTGGTAATCAAGTCAAAACGTATTGATGACCTACGCATAGGATAGGTCACCAGTATGTGATCATCTGGGGCCTGACGCCCAGCACCCTCACCGATCAGCTGTTATTTGCTCTGGCGCCCCACAGGATATAATAACTTTAAATAGAGATGCAAAGCACAGCTCTTTTCGGTGTGTAGTGGCTACTGCCGGGTACTGGAGAACAGCTTCTATTCTTTATTAACGGGAGAAAATGTTAGCAAACATTTATGCCAGAAAATGTAGAGAAACCAAACTGCATTGTAAAATAGAAGAATAGTTGTAAATAAATGAAGTCAGATCCAACACACTATGATATTTGACCATGCTTTGGATATGATTATGACCTTTCTTCAGTATGGGTTTTAATAATACTAACTAAACAAGAAAAAAATATTTAAATATTAGAAACATGTATATTAACAAGAATCTGTCACTCAGTCATCACCTAAGAGAATATTTTTCTACCTAAAATCTAAAAGACAGAAGCTTTGGTGACTATAGAATAATTCTATGGATATCTCTGTTATATTATTTAATAAAAAAAAGTGCAGATGATATTTATGGGCATATTTCTTTTTCACACAACACTGCAACCATCATTAATATGGATTTTCAGTCCTGGCTGAAGAAACAGATTCAATAACCGAGTTAACCTTTGAAACCCACATTCCCCTTGCTTGCTAGTGCCACATTGGCCATAACATGGTGTCTCAATATGGAACTATCGAGATCCATCACTGGCTGCAGTGGTGATATCAGTGAGATCGACATATGGCCAGTATGTGGAGACAATCCATCACACAGAAGTGTCGAAAATAAAAACCATCAGGGAACCATTGGCTCAGTTGTGTTGAGGGATTTGTTTGATTTCACCATATTCAGTTATTATTTGAGTCTGAATGCTTATTCTTTCTAGCTTTATGTGGCAAACAAATAGAACAAATGATTCATGAAAAATAATGTCCCTTTTGTGTCAACTTCAACAAATGCCCTTATTCATAGTATCAATGCTATGATTAAGGGTGGTTATTGCACTAAAAATGCGTTTGTTTTTTAATCTCTGCATGGATTTGCTCGTTTTAATGGATTTCTAAAAAAGGAATTTTAAACTAGCCACCGAAACTATAGTCAATGGACCCTGGACAAATTGCCACCATCAGAGAAAAGATGATGTCAGACAGAATGGCCATTGAATGATGGGTCAATACATGTAGGAATACATTTGTTAATGGTATTGGATTAGTTTATGCCAAGTTCTGATCATGTAATACAGGGCTAGCAAATGGATTAAACTGTATTAATCCAAGAACCCGTCCCTGATTCTCCTGACTGCTAACCATCGTCTCCCCATGTTCTTCTCTATTTACATGGCACAAAGTCTGACACATACAGATTTATAAGCACTCTTCGAAATAAAGGACATCATAGGCTGTTAGCTTAAATAATGATAGGTGTTGATCCCACTTCATTACGTTTGACAAGAAGGAAACCTGCATTTGTAATGGCTTGCATGCATTAGAAGGCGCAACATCAATTTAGATGATTGTTAAAGAGAAAAGTTAATTATCTCATATGGTAATGTTATAGGAATATGAATTCTAGATTTTGAGATGTCAGATTAATGCAATGTTGCCCTCTGAGAGAGCTACATTGATCTTTGTTCGCGATGTATACTGGCAACATTTAAAGGAATGCCAAATTTGTGCTATTATTTATACAGATTGTTTATGTCTTAAAGTTTATTCATTGCATCAGGAGAAGTTCTGAAACTTTCTAAATCGCTCTTTGTTGTAACTTTGCAAATTGTCTGCTCGCTGTTAGCGATTGGAAACATTTTTACATACAGAAGTCGATTTCAGACAGCTGTCGTCAGCCACATTTTCATGTCTGTAGCACAACCACAACACCCTGCCTTACTGACACATCTAATGAACAGAATTAGGATCAACACAGAGCCATATGCTGATCTAAGTTTAGTTTAATAGACCCATGGGGGTCAGGGCTTTAATCCACATGTTAATATTCAGTTCTGTTGCTGGCTGAAAATTTATCAAAAGAATAATAACCAACAGACTTTCAACCTCCCATAGCCTGCCCTTTACTACTTAAACAACTTATAAATTCCTTTCCCTCTAAATCCCCCACCCCCTCTTCTCTTAAAATTCCTCCCCCCACACCTCTTTCAACATTGGTGTTATAAACACGATATATTAAACTCTTTCGACCCATCTAGAGGTATGAAACTTCTCTTATTTACTAGATAATGTCTATATATATATATATGTATATATAAATATACATATATATATATATATATATATATATACAGTACAGACCAAAAGTTTGGACACACCTTCTCATTCAAAGATTCTTCTGTATTTTCATGACTATGAAAATTGTAGAATCACACTGAAGGCATCAAAACTATGAATTAACACATGTGGAATTATACATTACACTTTACAAAAAAGTGTGAAACAACTGAAAATATGTCTTATATTCTAGGTTCTTCAAAGTAGCCACCTTTTGCTTTGATTACTGCTTTGCACGCAGAAAAGGTGAACAGATGGACTCTACATGCCTTGTTCCCACCGTGAAGCATGGAGGAGGTGGTGTGATGGTGTGGGGGTGCTTTGCTGGTGACACAGTTGGGGATTATTCAAAATTGAAGCTGTGAGCGGTCCAGTTCACCCCAAACCATCTCGACTGGGTTCAGGTCTGGTGACTGTGGAGGCCAGGTCATCTGGCGTAGCACCCCAACACTCTCCTTCTTGGTCAAATAGCCCTTACATAGCCTGGAGGTGTGTTTGGGGTCATTGCCCTGTTGAAAAATTAATGATGGTCCAACTAAACGCAAACCGAATGGAATAGCATGCTGCTGCAAGATGCTGGGGTAGCCATGCTGGTTCAGTATGCCTTCAATTTTGAATAAATCCCCAACAGTGTCACCAGCAAAGCACCCCCACACCATCACACCACCTCCTCCATGCTTCACGGTGGGAACCAGTCATGTAGAGTCCATCCGTTCACCTTTTCTGCGTGCAAAGCAGTAATCAAGCAAAAGGTGGCTACTTTGAAGAACATAGAATATAAGACATATTTTCAGTTGTGTCACACTTTTTTGTAAAGTGTAATGTATAATTCCACATATGTTAATTCATAGTTTTGATGCCTTCAGTGTGATTCTACAATTTTCACAGTCATGAAAATACAGAAAAATCGTTGAATGAGAAGGTGTTTCCAAACTTTTGGTCTGTACTGTATATATACATATACAGTACAGACCAAAAGTTTGGACACACCTCATTCAACGATTTTTCTCTATTTTCATGACTATGAAAATTGTAAATTCACACTGAAGGCATCAAAACTATGAATTAACACATGTGGAATTATATACTTAACAAAAAAGTGTGTAACAACTGAAATTATGTCTTATATTCTAGGTTCTTCAAAGTAGCCACCTTTTGCTTTGATGACTGCTTTGCACACTCTTGGCATTCTCTTGATGAGCTTCAAGAGGTAGTCACAGGAAATGGTTTTCACTTCACAAGTGTGCCCTGTCAGGTTTAATAAGTGGGATTTCTGGCCTTATAAATGAGGTTGGGATCATCAGTTGTGTTGTGCAGAAGTCTGGTGGATACACAGCTGATAGTCCTACTGAATAGACTGTTAGCTGCTTTTTTCTGGCCATAATACAAATTCTAAGTAAAGAAAAACGAGTTGCCATCATTACTTTAAGAAATGAGGGTCAGTCAGTCCGAAAAATTGGGAAAATTTTGAAAGTGTCCCCAAGTACAGTTGCAAAAACCATCAAGCACTACAAAGAAACTGGCTCACATGAGGACCGCCCCAGGAAAGGAAGACCAAGAGTCACCTCTGCTTCTGAGGATAAGTTTATCCGAGTCACCAGCCTCAGAAATCGCAGGTTTACAGCAGCTCAGATTAGAGACCAGGTCAATGCCACAAAGAGTTCTAGTAGCAGACACATAGTTACATAGTTACATAGTTATTAAGGTTGAAGGAAGACTTTAAGTCCATCTAGTTCAACCCATATCCTATCCTAACCTGCCCTAACATGTTGATCCAGAGGAAGGCAAAAAAAAAACCAAGTGGCAAACAGTAACCTTCACATTGGGAAAAAAATTCCTTCCCGACTCCACATACGGCAATCAGACTAGCTCCCTGGATCAACGCAGTATCTAGGAAATTAGTGGATATAGCCTGTAATATTATACTTTTCAAGAAAGGCATCCAGTCCCTTCTTAAATTTTAGTAAAGAATCACTCATTACAACATTAGACGGAGGAGAATTCCATAGTCTCACTGCTCTTACAGTTAAGAATCTGCGTCTGTGATTATGGCTAAACCTTCTTTCCTCCAGATGTAGAGGATGCCCCTTTGTCCCCATCACAGGTCTAAGAGTAAAAAGATCATTAGAAAGGTCTTTGTACTGTCCCCTCATATATTTATACATTGTAATAAGATCACCTCCAAGCCTTCATTTTCCAAACTAAATAACCCCAAGTGTTGTGAATAGGCTGGAAATGAGTTCTGAGCAGAAGCTCCCTCTGGTGGTTACAAACGGTACTGGACTGTCCAGTGAAGATTGTGAGGATTGGGAATCAGGTGTTACTGACTGGTCTTATATAAGGGAGTCGCCTTCCCATCAGGGTTGCCGGTGATCAATTGTTCTGGTCTCAATCCTTGATTCCTGTTTCCTTGGTAGCCTGCTGTGTCGTGTCTGAATCTCCTGCTAACAGATAAGACATTTTCTTCTTTTTGTTTTTGTGCTTGATTTTTGCATTTTGTCCTGCACTTCTGTGTGGGGGCCTTCAGGGTCCCCTCTGGGGGCTTTTGCCCTCTCAGTTCAGTTCAGCCACTGATGTTTGTACATTTGCTTTTTCCAGTTTTTTCAGTGGCTGCTGTTTTGATTTTGGTTACACCAGAGAACTAATTTAGGTGGTAGAGGTCGTGTGATCTCAGGTGTTTTTGAAATTAGTAGAGTTGGTGCTTTTCAGGGTTTTTTGGGATTGCAGTAAGTGCCCTTCCTATCCTTTTCTATTTAGTAAGTTTGGGCCCCAACGTTTGCTCATACTATTTTCTGTCTGTGTCAGTATTTCTTCTTGTCTAACCGCCATTACATGTTTGGGGGCTTTCTATGTTCTTTGGGGATCTGCTCCTCCGGGGCAGATAGCTTTCCTCTTTCTATCTTTAGGTGTAGTTAGTTTCTCAGGCTGTGACAAGGCGTCTAGGACCAACGTAGGAACGCTCCACGGCTGCCTCTAGTTGTGGTGGTTAGTCAGGGTACTGCAATCTCATAGTTTCCAACTGCTCTGGTGTATTGCCTTTTTTACCTGTACTCCACAGCTACCGAAACATAACAGTATCACCGGCCTAACAAATTGAAAATTATATTGTACTCACAGAAGGGAAAAAAAAAATATATTGTTAAAGAAAAAAAAGTTGTCAGACATATATATATTTTTTTTTTCCCTCTGTATCTCTGGGTGCTGGGGAGGATTTTTTCTTTTCTCTCAATGGAGTTTGCACAGTTGTCTGGCCGTGTGGATCAGCTTGCCACTGAAGTTCGGAGTATTGCTACCTATCTTGCTAGGTTGCCTGTTGTGGAACCTAGGATTCCCATGCCAGATTTGTTTTTAGGGATCGAGCTAAGTTTCTGAATTTCAAAAATAACTGTAAATTGTTTTTTGCCTTAAAATCTAAGTCCTCAGGGAACGCAGCGCAGCAGGTTCAAATTGTCATCTCTCTCCTGCGCGGCGATCCTCAGGATTGGACTTTTTCCCTGACACCTGGGGATCCTGTTTTGAGTGATGTTGATGCATTTTTTCAGGCTTTGGGGTTATTGTACGATGAGCCTAATATCACTGATCAAGCTGAAAAAACTTTGTTAGCATTAAATCAGGGGCTTGAGGACGCTGAGTTATACTGTCAGAGATTCCGTAGGTGGGCAGTCCTGACCAAATGGAATGACGACGCTTTGGCAGCTCTTTTTCGGAAGGGTCTGTCAGATAATGTAAAGGATGTTATGGTGGGATTCCCTGTTCCCTCTGGTCTCAATGATTCTATGTCATTAGCGATTCAAATTGACAGACGTTTGCGTGAGCAGAAAAGTATGCGTGGAATAATGTTGCCTTGTGAACCTGCTTCTGAATCCATGCAGTGTGATAGAGTGGTTTCTGGGGCACAGCGTCATGAATTTCGAAAGCGCAATGGGTTATGTTTCTACTGTGGTGATGCCTTTCATGCTATTTCAGTCTGCCCTAAGCGGGGAAGACGTTTTGCACGCTCAGTTGTCTTGGGTAGTGTTCAGACTAAGTTTTTATTAACTGTTACCCTGATATGCTCTCTGTCCTCATTTTCTGCTCAGGCTTTTGTTGATTCTGGAGCAGCTATTAACCTGATGGATTTTGATTTTGCTAAACGTTGTGGGTTTCCCTTGATACCCCTACGGAAGTCTGTTCCCCTACTGGGGATCGATTCTACCCCTTTGGCTGAGAATAAACCTCAATTCTCTACTCAGGTGATAATGAGGGTTGAACCTGATCATCAGGAGAGTTGCAAATTTTTGGTTCTGTATAATCTGCATGACATTATCGTACTGGGTTTCCCTTGGTTACAGTCTCATAATCCTGTTTTGGATTGGAAATCTGTGTCTGTTACAGTTGGGGCTGCCAATGTGTTAATACCAACACTCCTGTTTTTTCTGTCCCCCCAGGCTCAGGATGTTCCTGACTTTTTGATTGATTTTTCTGATGTGTTTAGCGAAAGTAAATCTGCATCCTTGCCTCCCCATAGGAGCTATGACTGCGCTATTGAATTAGTGCCTGGTAGTAAATTCCCTAAAGGTCGCCTTTTTAACTTGTCTGTACCTGAACATGACGCTATGTGGTCTTATATCAAGGAGTCATTGGAGAAGGGTCATATCAGACCATCCTCTTCACCCTTAGGTGCCGGTTTTTTTCTTTGTGGCCAAAATGGATGGTTCATTAAGGCCGTGTATTGATTATCGTCTCTTGAACAATATTACTGTGAAATATCAATATCCGTTACCCTTGATCTCTGACCTGTTTTCCAGTGTGAAAAACGCTACTTGGTTTACCAAGCTTGACCTCAGGGGGGCATATAACCTTATTCGCATTAAGCACGGGGATGAATGGAAGACGGCATTCAATACCCCTGAAGGGCATTTTGAGTACCTTGTGATGCCCTTTGGGCTCACTAATGCTCCTTCTGTCTTCCAGTCCTTCATGAATGACATTTTCAGGGATTTTGTGGATAAATTTCTGATTGTTTATTTGGATGATATCTTGATTTTTTCCAATGACTGGGACTCTCATGTAAAACATGTTCGGACTGTGTTCCAGATTTTGAGAGAGAATGCTCTGTATGTGAAGGGATCAAAGTGTCTTTTTGGCGTTCAGAGGATCTCATTTCTGGGATTCATTTTGTCCCCATCTGTTATTGAAATGGACCCGGTCAAAGTTCAGGCCATCTGTGATTGGGTCCAACCTACTTCATTAAAGGCTCTTCAGAGATTTTGGGTTTTGCCAATTTTTATCGTAGATTTATTGGTAATTTCTCGGTTATTGTTAAACCATTAACTGATTTGACCAAAAAGGGTTCTGATGTGGTGAATTGGCCTCCTGAGGCAGTCTCTGCATTTCAGGAACTTAAGCAGAGATTCACTTCTGCTCCTGTTCTACGGCAGCCTGATGTTTCTCTGCCATTTCAGGTGGAGGTTGATGCCTCTGAAATTGGGGCAGGTGCCGTTTTGTCCCAAAGAGATCCAGAGACCTCTAGAAGTAACCCTTGTGCCTTTTTCTCTCGAAAATTTTCTCCTACTGAACGTAATTATGACGTGGGTAATCGGGAGTTATTGGCCATGAAGTGGGCTTTTGAAGAGTGGAGACATTGGCTGGAGGGAGCCAAACATCAGGTAGTGGTCCTTACGGACCAAAGAATCTAGTTTATCTGGAATCTGCCAAGCGACTTAATCCTAGACAGGCCAGGTGGGCCTTGTTTTTCACACGTTTTAATTTTGTGGTTTCATTTCTTCCTGGCACTAAGAATGTTAAGGCGGATGCCCTCTCGAGAGTTTCCTGGCGGACTCTCCTGAGTTATCTGATCCTTCTGTTATTTTGAAGGAGGGTGTAGTTCTTTCCGCCATCTCGCCCAATTTGAGACTGGCTCTGGAGGGGTGTCAGAAGGATAAGCCCGAGCGCTGCCCTATTGGGAAATTGTTTGTCCCGGACCAGTGGAAAAAGAGTGTAATGTCTGAGATTCATTGTTCCGCGTTGGCCGGTCATCCCGGAATTTTTGGTACCAGAGACTTGGTTAGTGGGTCCTTTTGGTGGCCTACCTTGTCTCGTGATGTCAGGGAGTTTGTGCAGTCCTGCGGGACTTGCTCTCGCTCCAAGCCTTGCTCTCGTTCTAGTGGTTTGTTGATGCCATTACCTGTGCCCAAGAGACCATGGACCCATATCTCTATGGATTTCATTTCCGACCTCCCTGTTTCTCAGAGAATGACCGTCATCTGGGTAATTTACGATAGGTTTTCCAAGATGATACATCTTGTGCCATTACCTAAGTTGCCTTCCTCCTCTGAATTGGTGCCTTTGTTCCTTCAGCACGTGGTTCGTTTACACGGCATTCCTGAGAACATTGTGTTTGACAGAGGAATCCAGTTTGTTTCCAGATTTTGGAGGACCTTTTGTTCTAAACTTGGTGTTCAATTGTCTTTCTCCTCGGCGTTTCATCCTCAGACCAATGGTCAAACTGAGAGAACAAACCAGACATTGGAGACTTATCTAAGATGCTTTGTGTCTGCTGATCAGGATGTCTGGGTCTCTTTTTTGCCTTTGGCTGAGTTTGCTCTTAATAATAGGGCTAGCTCTGCCACTTTGATGTCTCCATTTTTCTGTAATTCTGGGTTTCACCCTCGATTTTCTTCAGGACAGACGGAGGCTTCTGTCTGTCCAGGTGTTGACTCTGTTGTGGAGCGTATGCAACAGATTTGGGACCAGGTAGTGGAGAGGTTGTCCCTCTCTCAGGAGAGGGCCCAGCGGTTTGCTAACCGGCATAGGACTGATGGTCCTCGGTTTAAAGTGGGGGACTTGGTCTGGTTGTCCTCAAAAAATATTCCTATGAGAGTGGCATCTCCTAAATTTAAGCCTAGGTTCATTGGACCTTATAAGATCATGGAGATTCTTAATCCTGTTTCTTTTCGTTTGCTTCTTCCAGGGACATTTAAGATCCATAACGTGTTCCACAAGTCCTTGTTGAAGAGGTTTGTTGAGCCAGTGGTTCCTACTATTGTGCCTCCTGACCCTGTTTTGGTTGAGGGCAATCTGGAGTATGTGGTTGAGAAAATATTGAATTCTCGTTTTTCTAGACGGAAACTCCAGTATTTGGTTAAATGGAGAGGTTATGGTCAGGAAGACAATTCTTGGGTGTTTGCTTCGGACATCCATGCTAGGAGACTCATCCGTGCGTATCATAGAACTCATCCTGAACGACCTGGTTGCTCTAATGAGGGTTCGGTGACCCCTCCTCAAGGGGGGGGGGTACTGTTGTGAATAGGCTGGAAATGAGTTCTGAGCAGAAGCTCCCTCTGGTGGTTACAAACGGTACTGGACTGTCCAGTGAAGATTGTGAGGATTGGGAATCAGGTGTTACTGACTGGTCTTATATAAGGGAGTCGCCTTCCCATCAGGGTTGCCGGTGATCAATTGTTCTGGTCTCAATCCTTGATTCCTGTTTCCTTGGTAGCCTGCTGTGTCGTGTCTGAATCTCCTGCTAACAGATAAGACATTTTCTTCTTTTTGTTTTTGTGCTTGATTTTTGCATTTTGTCCTGCACTTCTGTGTGGGGGCCTTCAGGGTCCCCTCTGGGGCTTTTGCCCTCTCAGTTCAGTTCAGCCACTGATGTTTGTACATTTGCTTTTTCCAGTTTTTTCAGTGGCTGCTGTTTTGATTTTGGTTACACCAGAGAACTAATTTAGGTCGTAGAGGTCGTGTGATCTCAGGTGTTTTTGAAATTAGTAGAGTTGGTGCTTTTCAGGGTTTTTGGGATTGCAGTAAGTGCCCTTCCTATCCTTTTCTATTTAGTAAGTTTGGGCCCCAACGTTTGCTCATACTATTTTCTGTCTGTGTCAGTATTTCTTCTTGTCTAACCGCCATTACATGTTTGGGGGCTTTCTATGTTCTTTGGGGATCTGCTCCTCCGGGGCAGATAGCTTTCCTCTTTCTATCTTTAGGTGTAGTTAGTTTCTCAGGCTGTGACGAGGCGTCTAGGACCAACGTAGGAACGCTCCACGGCTGCCTCTAGTTGTGGTGGTTAGTCAGGGTACTGCAATCTCATAGTTTCCAACTGCTCTGCAGTATTGCCTTTTTTACCTGTACTCCTCAGCTACCGAAACATAACACCCAAGTGTAATAACCTGTCTTGGTATTGCAGACCCTCCAGTTCTCTAATAACCTTGGTCGCTCTTCTCTACACCCGCTGCAGTTCAGCTATGCCTAACTGTTGAGAGGAGACTTTGTGCAGCAGGCCTTCATGGTAAAATAGCTGCTAGGAAACCACTGCTAAGGACAGGCAACAAGCAGAAGAGACTTGTTCTGGCTAAAGAACACAAGGAATTGACATTAGACAAGTGGAAATCTGTGCTTTGGTCTGATGAGTCCAAATTTGAGATCTTTGGTTCCAACCACCGTGTCTTTGTGCGACGCAGAAAAGGTGAACAGATGGACTCTACGTGCCTGGTTCCCATCGTGAAGCATGGAGGAGGAGGTGTGATGGTGTGGGGGTGCTTTGCTGGTGACACTGTTGGGGATTCATTCAAAATTGAAGGCATACTGAACCAGCATGGCTTCCACAGCATCTTGCAGCGGCATGCTATTCCATCCGGTTTGCGTTTAGTTGGACCATCACTTATTTTTCAACAGGACAATGACCCCAAACACACCTCCAGGCTGTGTAAGGGCTATTTGACCAAGAAGGAGAGTAATGGGGTGCTATGCCAGATGACCAGGCCTCTACAGTCACCAGACCTGCACCCAATCGAAATGGTTTGTGGTGAGTTGGTCCGCAGAGTGAAGGCAAAAGGGCCAACAAGTGCTAAGCAACTCTGGGAACTCCTTCAAGATTGTTGAAAGACCATTTCCGGTGACTACCTCTTGAAGCTCATCAAGAGAATGCCAAGAGTGTGCAAAGCACTCATCAAAGCAAAGGGTGGCTACTTTGAAGAACCAAGAATATAAGACATAATTTCAGTTGTTACACACTTTTTTGTTAAGTATATAATTCACATGTGTTAATTCATAGTTTTGATGCCTTCTGTGTAAATGTACAATTTTCATAGTCATGAAAATACAGAAAAATCTTTAAATGAGAAGGTGTGTCCAAACTTTTGGTCTGTACTGTATATATATATATATATATATATATATATATATATATATATATATACATATATATGTATATGTATTATATACAATGCTCAAAAAATAAAGGGAACACTCAAATAACACATCCTAGATCTGAATGAATGAAATATTCTCATTGAATACTTTGTTCTGTACAAAGTTGAATGTGCTGACAACAAAATAAATCAAAAATCATCAATGGAAATCAAATTTATTAACCAATGGAGGCCTGGATTTGGAGTCACACACAAAATTAAAGTGGAGTGTAATGTCCTTAAAATAAGTCAAAATGATGCTCAGTAGTGTGTGGCCTCCCCGTGCGTGAATGACCTCCCTGTGCCTGTATGACCTCCCTACAACGCCTGGGCATGCTCCTGATGAAGCGGTGGATGGTCTTCTAAGAGATCTCCTCCCAGACCTGGACTAAAGCATTCGCCAACTCCTGGACAGTCTGTGATGCCATGTGACGTTGGTGGACGGAGTGAGACATGATGTCCCTGATGTGCTCAATTGGATCCAGGTCTGGGGAACGGGCAGGCCAGTCCATAGCTTCAATGCATTCTTCTTGCAGTAACTGATGACACACTCCAGCCACATGAGGTCTGGCATTGTCCTGCATTAGGAGGAACCCAGGGCCAACCGCACCAGCATATGGTCTCACAAGGAGTCTGAGGATCTCATCTCGGTACCTAATGGCAGTCTGGCTACCTCTGGTGAGCACATGAAGGGCTGTGAGGCCCTCCAAAGAAATGCCATCTCACACCATTACTGAACCACTGGCAAACCATCTGTAAGGTTCTTTGTACATGTTTCTTGATACTCAGTTTTTCCGTCGGCCATTTTGCTTTCTGTCTTGCTGCAGCTATCTTGCCCTCAGTTAATATGGAGTTTCCAGCTTTCATGTTCCCGCCCTGATTCTCTCCCTCTTGCTTCTTAAGCAGCCTCAGCTGAGCAATCAGTGCTTCAGAATCAAGCCTGCAGTGAGCCTGTGACCTGACTCCTGGAAACCTTGGACTTTGTACTCCAGCTATTTCCTACTGAGGAACTTTGGAACACTTGTGGACTCTGGAAACCTGCTATTTGATAAATCCACGTTTGCATGGAATTACGGTAACAGAGAAGAGATCCTGAACCTGTTGTGGAGAGTTATTGCTGAGCTTAAGTTACTCTGGCCTGCTGTGTCTCCTGCTTCTGTACCTGCAAACTGTGTGACCCTTTTGCCACTTGTATGAAGTAATACAAGTCCTTCTATATCAAACCTGTGTCTCATGTGTTTTCCTCGCACCCAAGCACAAGACACTATATGAACTGTACACCATACATTACAAGATTCTGAAGCCAAACGTTAGTGTCTGCTGGGTCTGGGAAGGCTGTGTCTGCTGTGACTGTGGATATCAGATGTCCGGTTATACTTTCTGTGATGACAGTGGTTGTGACTTCTCACAACCATTTCAGGTGAGCACATTCCCTTAATTTTACTCTGCAGTGTTACCACAGGTAAACACTATTTTTTTTTTTTTTTTCTTCTCCTTCCAGTACTCCTGTCTTAAAAGATCTGGAAGATGGAGGCTCGCATAAAGGAGCTTTGCGGAGTGACTGATACAATCCTTGCAGATATACAGACTATAAAGACCCGTTTTGCAAACCTACAGGACCTCACTAATCACAATTTGCAAGTGTTTGGTGTTATGTTTCGGTAGCTGAGGAGAGCAGGCAAAAAGGCAATACACCAGAGCAGTTGGAATCTATGAGATTGCAGTACCCTGACTAACCACCATAACTAGAGGCAGCCGTGGAGCGTTCCTACGTTGGTCCTAGACGCCTCGTCACAGCCTGAGAAACTAACTACACCTAAAGATAGAAATAGGAAAGCTATCTGCCCCGGAGCAGAACCCCAAAGATAATAGAAAGCCCCCAAACATGTAATGGCGGTTAGACAAGAGGAAATACTGACACAGAAAGAAAATAGTATGAGCAAACGCTGGGGCCCAAACTATCTAAATAGAAAAGGATAGGAAGGGTACTTACTGCAATCCCAGAAAACCCTGAAAAGCACCAACTCTACTAATTTCAAAATCACCTGAGATCACACGACCTCTACCACCTAAATTAGTTCTCTGGTGTAACAAAATCAAAACAGCAGCCACTGAAAAAACTGAAAAAAGCAAAAGAACAAAACTCAGTGGCTGAACTAAACTGAGAGGGCAGAAGCCCCCGGAGGGGACCCTGAAGGCCCCCAAAGAAGTGCAGGACAAAATGCAAAAATATAGCAAAAATACAAAAGAAGCAAAAGTCTTATCTGTAAGCAGGAGATGCAGACACGACACAGCAGGCCACAAGGGAAACTGGAATGAAGGATTCAGACCAGAACAATTGATCACCGGCAACCCTGATGGGAAAATGACTCCCTTATATAAGACCAGTCAGTAACACCTGATTCCCAGTCCTCACAATCTTCACTAGCACCGCTTGTAACCACCAGAGGGAGCCTCTGCTCAGAACTCATCTCAAACCCATTCACAACAGTACCCCCCCCTTGAGGAGGGGTCACCGAACCCTCATTTGAGCAACCAGGTCGGTCAGGATGAGTTCTATGATAAGTCTCCTAGCATGGATGTCCGAAGCAAACACCCAAGAATTGTCCTCCTGACCATAACCTCTCCATTTAACCAAATACTGGAGTTTCCGTCTAGAAAAACGAGAATCCAATATTTTCTCAACCACATACTCCAGATTGCCCTCAACCAAAACAGGGTCAGGAGGCACAGCAGCAGGAACCACTGGCTCAACAAACCTCTTCAACAAGGACTTGTGGAACACGTTATGGATCTTAAATGTCCCTGGAAGAAGCAAATGAAAAGAAACAGGATTAATAATCTCCATGATCTTATAAGGTCCAATGAACCTAGGCTTAAATTTAGGAGATGCTACTCTCATAGGAATATTCTTTGAGGACAACCAGACCAAGTCCCCCACTTTAAACCGAGGACCATCAGTCCTATGCCGGTTAGCAAACCGCTGGGCCTTCTCCTGAGAGAGGGACAACCTCTCCACTACCTGGTCCCAAATCTGTTGCATACGCTCCACAACAGAGTCAACACCTGGACAGACAGAAGCCTCCGTCTGTCCTGAAGAAAATCGAGGGTGAAACCCAGAATTACAGAAAAACGGAGACATCAAAGTGGCAGAGCTAGCCTTATTATTAAGAGCAAACTCAGCCAAAGGCAAAAAAGAGACCCAGTCATCCTGATCAGCAGACACAAAGCATCTTAGATAAGTCTCCAATGTCTGGTTTGTTCTCTCAGTTTGACCATTGGTCTGAGGATGAAACGCCGAGGAGAAAGACAATTGAACACCCAGTTTAGAACAAAAAGTCCTCCAAAATCTGGAAACAAACTGGACTCCTCTGTCAGACACAATGTTCTCAGGAATGCCGTGTAAACGAACCACGTGCTGAAGGAACAACGGCACCAATTCAGAGGAGGAAGGCAAGGATGCAGATTTACTTTCGCTAAACACATCAGAAAAATCAAACAAAAAGTCAGGAACATCCTGAGCCTGGGGGGAGGCAGAAAAAACAGGAGTGTTGGTATTAACACATTGGCAGCCCCAACTGGTTACAGACACAGATTTCCAATCCAAAACAGGATTATGAGACTGTAACCAAGGGAAACCCAGCACGATAATGTCATGCAGATTATATAGAACCAAAAATTTGCAGCACTCCTGGTGATCAGGTTCAACCCTCATTATCACCTGAGTAGAAAACTGGGGTTTATTCTCAGCCAAAGGGGTAGAATCGATCCCCAGTAGGGGAATAGACTTCTGTAGGGGTATCAAGGGAAACCCACAACGTTTAGCAAAATCATAATCCATCAGGTTAATAGCTGCTCCAGAATCAACGAAAGCCTGAGCAGAAAATGAGGACAGAGAGCATATCAGAGTGACAGTTAATAAAAACTTAGTCTGAACACTACCCAAGACAACTGAGCGTGCAAAACGTCTTCCCCGCTTAGGGCAGACTGAAATAGCATGAGAGGCATCACCAAAGTAGAAACACAACCCATTGCGCTTTCGAAACTCATGACGCTGTGCCCCAGACACCACTCTATCACACTGCATGGGTTCAGAAGCTGGTTCACAAGGCAACACCATTCCACGCATACTTCTCCGCTCACGCAAACGTCTGTCAATTTGAATCGCTAATGACATAGAATCATTGAGACCAGAGGGGACAGGGAATCCCACCATAACATCCTTTACATTATCTGACAGACCCTTCCGGAAAAGGGCCGCCAAAGCGTCGTCATTCCATTTGGTCAGGACTGCCCACCTACGGAATCTCTGACAGTATAACTCAGCGTCCTCAAGCCCCTGACTTAATGCCAACAAAGTTCTCTCAGCCTGATCAGTGACACTAGGCTCATCGTACAATAACCCTAAAGCATGAAAAAACGCATCAACATCACTCAAAACAGGATCCCCAGGTGTCAGGGAAAAAGTCCAATCCTGAGGATCGCCGCGCAGGAGAGAGATGACAATTTGAACCTGCTGCGCTGCGTTCCCTGAGGACTTAGATTTTAAGGCAAAAAACAATTTACAGTTATTTTTGAAATTCAGAAACTTAGCTCGATCCCCTAAAAACAAATCTGGCATGGGAATCCTAGGTTCCACAACAGGCAACCTAGCAAGATAGGTTGCAATACTCCGAACTTCAGTGGCAAGCTGATCCACACGGCCAGACAACTGTGCAAACTCCATTGAGAGGAAAAAAAAAAAAAAAATCCTCCTCAGCACCCAGAGATACAGAGGGAAAAAAAATGCAACAAACAGTAAAAAAAAAAAATCTCTGTCAACTCTGACAACTTTTTTCTTTCACAATATTTTTCCCTTCTGTGAGTACAATATAATTTTCAGTTTAGGCCGGTGATACTGTTATGTTTCGGTAGCTGAGGAGAGCAGGCAAAAAGGCAATACACCAGAGCAGTTGGAATCTATGAGATTGCAGTACCCTGACTAACCACCACAACTAGAGGCAGCCGTGGAGCGTTCCTACGTTGGTCCTAGACGCCTCGTCACAGCCTGAGAAACTAACTACACCTAAAGATAGAAATAGGAAAGCTATCTGCCCCGGAGCAGAACCCCAAAGATAATAGAAAGCCCCCAAACATGTAATGGCGGTTAGACAAGAGGAAATACTGACACAGAAAGAAAATAGTATGAGCAAACGCTGGGGCCCAAACTATCTAAATAGAAAAGGATAGGAAGGGTACTTACTGCAATCCCAGAAAACCCTGAAAAGCACCAACTCTACTAATTTCAAAATCACCTGAGATCACACGACCTCTACCACCTAAATTAGTTCTCTGGTGTAACAAAATCAAAACAGCAGCCACTGAAAAAACTGAAAAAAGCAAAAGAACAAAACTCAGTGGCTGAACTAAACTGAGAAGGCAGAAGCCCCCGGAGGGGACCCTGAAGGCCCCCAAAGAAGTGCAGGACAAAATGCAAAAATATAGCAAAAACACAAAAGAAGCAAAAGTCTTATCTGTAAGCAGGAGATGCAGACACGACACAGCAGGCCACAAGGGAAACTGGAATGAAGGATTCAGACCAGAACAATTGATCACCGGCAACCCTGATGGGAAAATGACTCCCTTATATAAGACCAGTCAGTAACACCTGATTCCCAGTCCTCACAATCTTCACTAGCACCGCTTGTAACCACCAGAGGGAGCCTCTGCTCAGAACTCATCTCAAACCCATTCACAACAGTTTGGACAAACTATCCAGGATTTACGAGCCAGGATTGAGGTTCTAGAGGAACGAGTCCAGGCTCCTGCCATAACCCCGAGTTCTGGGATTCCCAAGTTACCCCCTTTTCATTTTGGCGGTGAACGTGAGAAATTCAGGGGATTTATTAACCAATACAATCTTTTTTTTTTCTGCACATGCTTCACAATTTCCCACTGAACGATCTAAGGTGCTTACTATAATCATGTTGCTTACCAACAAGGCTTGATGTGGGCAAACCCTCTGATTGAGACTGAGGATGAATGTTTGGATCATCTTGATGCTTTCATTTCAGCCATGGGGCAGGTGTTTGATGACCCCAATCGAGGTGCAACAGCTGAAGCAGCCATGTTAACTTTGCGCCAAGGTAAGCGCTCAGTAGCCGAATATGCCTTGGATTTCAGGAGATGGGCCCTCGATACCACTTGGGACAGTTCCGCCAAAAAATCTATTTTTCGAAAAGGGTTGTCTTCACTGATTAAGGATGAACTTGCTCGTGCCGACCCTCCCTCTGCGTTAGGTGACTTTATTAACTACTGCATCCGTATTGATGCTCGTCTGACTGAACGCAGGCAAGAGAGATGGTTCGAAAGTAATCGCACTAACCTTTTCCTACCTTCCTCCCCAGCTAAGGAACCTTTGAGTAGGATCACACGGGAACCTGAACCTGAACCCATGCAGGTGGACTCTTTACAAAGACAGGTTAGTGATGCACGCAAAGAACATCGTTTAAAGGAAAATCTATGTTTCTACTGTGGTAAGTCAGGGCACTTCATTATAAACTGCCCCAGCCGTTCTCATAAGACTACTGCAGCAGTCATTCACTGTGAGTGTTGCGAGAGGAGATCTGTCAGGTCCGAGCCTCAGGCTCCAGAGAGATCTGCAGCAACAGATATTGATTTCTCTGACTTAAACTCCGTCACTTCTGAGGACGATGACTGTGTAAACGCTGCAATTTTTCAAGTTTCCTCAGCGGTGTCCCAGCTGAGTTGTAAGAAAAACAATTCTCATTGCTTCCTTTCCATCAAACTCTGGGTTGACTCAGTCTGGGTGTCGACTCAGGGCAAGTGGAAATTTTATGGATATCTCCTTTGCTCTGAAACGGGGGATACGTTCAGTGAGGAAGGCTGCTCCAGTACAGATGGAGACTGTGGATGGCTCCCTGCTGACCTCTGGACCAGTGGATCAGGAAACGGAGCCTTTGAGGGTCCTTATGGGTAAAGATCATCAAGAGAAACTGTCCTTTATGCTTATCTCTTCTCCCCACTTTCCCATTATTCTAGGGCTACCATGGCTGCAGGCTCAGAACCCTACCATTAACTGGGAGACCAAGGAATTACACTTTCCAGAGAAACAGATGAGTCCAGAAGTTTCAGCTTGCTCTGTTCCTAAAGGAACCATGTCAGTCCCTGAACTACCAGCTGTATACCAGGACTATGTGGATTTATGTGACAAGAAGAACGCTGACCAGCTTCCCCCTCACCGTCCATATGATTGTCCAATTGAATTATTGCCTGGAGCAGAGACACCTTTTGGTAAGATCTACCTCCTGGCGGGGCCCGAGCTAAAGACTTTAAAGGATTACATAGATGAAAATCTAGCCAAGGGCTTCATACGCCCCTCTTCATCTCCTGCAGGTGCACCCATCTTCTTTGTGAAGAAGAAAGATGGATCTCTGAGACCCTGCGTAGACTATAGGGAACTCAATAAGGTTACTATTAGAAACCGTTATCCATTGCCTTTAATCCCTGAGTTATTGGAGAGAGTGCGGCATGCCAAAATTTTCTCTAAACTGGATCTCCGTGGGGCCTATAACTTGGTCCGTATTAGACCTGGGGATGAATGGAAGACTGCATTCAGGTCACGCTATGGACACTTTGAATATCTAGTTATGCCTTTTGGTCTGAGTACCGCCCCAGCCACTTTCCAACACTTGGTGAATGACATCTTCAGGGATCTCCTAGATACATTCGTGGTGATTTATCTGGATGATATTCTAATTTTTTCTAACTCCACAGAGGAACATCATGGACATGTGAGAATGGTCTTAGAACGTCTAAGACAAAACCATCTTTACATCAAACTTGAAAAGTGTGAATTCCATAGGACCGAAATTCAATTTCTGGGGTATGTACTGTCTACACAAGGGATTAGTATGGATGGAAGCAAGACCCAAGCCATCAAGGATTGGCCAATTCCTAGAAATGTGAGGAGGTGCAGCGCTTCATCGGGTTTGCCAACTTCTATAGACGTTTTATTAGGAATTTCTCTGAGGTAGTGTCACCTATCACCCAACTTACCCGGAAAGAGTCTAGGTTCTCCTGGACCCCCCAAGCCCAGGAAGCATTTTCCCGTCTAAAGGATAAATTTACCACCGCGCCTATCTTAGTACATCCTAACCCCGAACTTGCCTTCATAATAGAGGTGGATGCTTCAGACTGTGCCGTTGGAGCTATACTCTCTCAGAGAACAGGTGAGAAGAATGTCTTGCATCCCTGTGCCTTCTTTTCCCAGCAGTTGTCTTCGGCTGAGAGGAACTACGATGTGGGAAATAGAGAGTTGTTGGCCATTATTGCCGCCTTCAAAGAATGGAGACACCTTCTTCAGGGGCTGCACAGCAAATAGTCGTCCTGACAGACCATCGTAACCTTGAATTTATCAGGTCGGCTAAGTGCCTGACTCCTCGCCAGGCTCGCTGGAATCTTTTCCTAAACCAATTTAATTTTGTAATTTCTTATAGGCCAGGATCGCGCAATGGAAAGGCTGATGCACTCTCTAGGATTCATTCAGCAGAGACCCGTCCACTTACTCCTCCTAAGACTATTCTTCCTGACTCTAGATTCCTGGGAGTGATTCATAATCAAGACCTACTTAAGGACATCAAGGAAGCATACCATGCGGATTCCTTGTTGGCACAACCCCCAAGGGACATAAGTCTTGTCTTTAAGAATGGTGTGTGGATTCAGGGACAACGTCTGTATATACCTGAAACAGTCAGATTGAGAGTATTGCAACTCATCCACGATTCCAAGATAGCTGGGCATAGAGGAATTCTAAAAACACAGGAATTTCTTTCTCGTTTCTTTTGGTGGCCCACTTACAGGAAAGATGTTTTAAACTATGTCACTTCATGTGAAGTCTGTGCAAGATGCAAAACACCTCGCTCCTCACCAACTGGTCTGTTGCAACCCCTTCCCACCCCGTCCCGCCCGTGGGGATCCATTTCTATGGACTTCATTGTGGAGTTACCAACCTCTCAAGGGAAGAACACCATTCTAGTGGTGGTTGATCGTTTAACAAAGGCAGCTCATTTTATCCCTTGTGTCGGCTTACCCACTGCAAAACAGACATCAGATTTGATGATTAAGAATGTGTTTCGCTTACATGGAGTACCGGATGAGGTCATTTCGGATCGAGGGGTGCAATTCACTTCAAGGTTTTGGCAAAATTTCTGTGCCGCATTGGACATTAAAGTAAACCTTTCTTCTGCTTTTCATCCCCAGACTAATGGACAGACAGAACGAACCAATCAGACCCTGGAGCAGTATCTCCGCTGCTTTATCTGCCACCTACAGGATGATTGGGTGGATCTACTTCCACTGGCTGACTTCTCTTATAACAACTCTCAGAGCGCCTCCACTAAGCAGTCTCCTTTTTACTCCAATTTAGGTTATCATACTAACATTCTTCCTCGATTTCCCATAGAATTGCCCTTGCCAGCAGTGGCTGAAAGAATCACGTCTTTACAAAAGAATATGGATCTTCTAAAGGAAAATCTGGAATTGGCTCAGGAAAGGTACAAGAAAGCAGCAGATAAATTTCGTAAACCTGCACCAGCTTTCAAGGTAGGAGACTTGGTCTGGCTGTCAACCAGAAATCTTAAGTTAAAGATTCCATCGTCTAAGTTGGGACATAAGTACATTGGACCCTATAAAATCAGTAAAATTATAAGTGCCGTTGCTTGTCGTCTTCAACTGCCCAGAACTATGAGAATCCACCCTGTCTTTCATGTATCCCTACTAAAGGCTGCAACACCCAATACGTTTCCTGGACGTTCTTCTCCTTGCCCTGACCCAGTGCTAGTCGATGGTCAGGAAGAATTTGTGGTGGAAAGGATTCTAGATTCCAGGTTGTACAGAAATCAGTTACAATATTTGATTAAATGGCAGGGCTACCCAGTGGAGGACAACTCATGGGAACCAGTCAATAACGTTAATGCTCCTCGCTTGCTCCGCCAGTTTCATCAGAGGTACCCAGACAAGCCTGGTCTGAGGTCATCCGGAGGTTGTCCCTAAGGGGGGAGTAATGTAAGGTTCTTTGTACATGTTTCTTGAAACTCAGTTTTTCCGTCGGCCATTTTGCTTTCTGTCTTGCTGCAGCTATCTTGCCCTCAGTTAATATGGAGTTTCCAGCTTTCATGTTCCCGCCCTGATTCTCTCCCTCTTGCTTCTTAAGCAGCCTCAGCTGAGCAATCAGTGCTTCAGAATCAAGCCTGCAGTGAGCCTGTGACCTGACTCCTGGAAACCTTGGACTTTGTACTCCAGCTATTTCCTACTGAGGAACTTTGGAACACTTGTGGACTCTGGAAACCTGCTATTTGATAAATCCACGTTTGCATGGAATTACGGTAACAGAGAAGAGATCCTGAACCTGTTGTGGAGAGTTATTGCTGAGCTTAAGTTACTCTGGCCTGCTGTGTCTCCTGCTTCTGTACCTGCAAACTGTGTGACCCTTTTGCCACTTGTATGAAGTAATACAAGTCCTTCTATATCAAACCTGTGTCTCATGTGTTTTCCTCGCACCCAAGCACAAGACACTATATGAACTGTACACCATACATTACACCATCATGCTGAAGGATGTTGCAGGCAGCAGATCGCTCTCCACGGCATCTCCAGACTCTGTCACACCTGTCACATGTGCTTAGTGTGAACCTGCTTTCATCTGTGAAGAGCACAGGGTGCCAGTGGTGAATTTGCCAATCCTGGTGTTCTGTGGCAAATGCCAAGCGTCCTGCACGATTTTGGGCTGTGGAACACAAGCCCCGTCTGTGGACATCGGGCACTCAGACCATCCTCATGGAGTCGGTTTCTAACTGTTTGTGCAGACACATGCACATTTGTGGCCTGCTGGAGGTCATTTTGCAGGCTCTGGCAGTGCTCCTCCTGTTCCTCCTTGCGCAAAGGCAGAGGTAGCGGGCCTGCTGCTGGCTGGTTGCCCTCCTATGGCCCCCTCCACGTCTCCTGGTAAACAGGCATGTCTCCTACTATAGCCTCCAGCCTCTGGACACTATGCTGACAGACACAGCAAACCTTCTTGCCACAGCTCGCATTGATTGGACATCTTGGATGAGCTGCACTACCTGAGCCACTTGTGTGGGTTGTAGACTCTGTCTCATGCTACCACGAGTGTGAAAGCACAACCAACATTCGAAAGTGGCCAAAACATCAGTCAGACAGCATTGGTACTGAGATGTGGTCTGTGGTCCTCACCTGCAGAACAACTCCTTTATTGAGGGGGCCTTGATAATTGCCAATAATTTCCATCTGTTATCTATTTCATTTGCACAACAGCATGTGAAATTGATTGTCAATCAGTGTTGCTTCCTAAGTGGACAGTTTGATTTCACAGAAGTTTGATTTACTTGGAGTTATATTCTGTTGTTTAAGTATTCTCTTTATTTTTTTTAGCAGTGTATATATATATGTACTTATTCAGTGGGTACGGAAAGTATATCGGACCCCCTTAAATTTTTCACTTTTTGTTTCAGTGCATCCATTATTTCGGTTTTCTTTTTTAATAAATTTGCAAAAATTTCAACATTTCTGTTTTTTTCAGTCAAGATGGGGTGCAGCGTGTACAATAATGAGAAAAAAAATGAACTTTTTTGAATTTACCAAATGGCTGCAATGAAACAAAAAGTGAAAAATTGAAAAGGGGTCTGAATACTTTCCGTACCCACTGTAGATACATATATTCCAACAATATATTATTGAATACGTTACTGTTATTTCATGTTGTAATATAGTTTTAGAAAAATACTAATAAAAAGATTTTGAAAAGAAAAAGAATGTCCATCAGGCACCATGTCAGAGTTCATGGAAAGTGTGGGGGAATGAAATTCAAAGTAAGGAGGACAGTATAAAATTGATATTAAACACTAAATGTACAAGGTAATGTTTTGTTGTTTTTTATCCTTATTTATTTATGTTATTCATTTTACTCACTTACATAGCAACATTAATTTAACAGTGCTTTACAGACATTATTGGCACTGTCCCCATTGGGGCTCATAATCTAAATTTCCTATCAGCATGTCTTTGGAGTGTGGGAGGAAGCCTGAGGAATCCCACCCAAATAAAGGAAGAATATACAAACTCCTTGCAGATGTCTTTGGTAGGATTTGAAACCAGGAACCCAGTGCCGCAAAGGAACAGTGCTAACCACTAAGCCACCATGGTTAGCACTGTATTTTTTAAATATGATAAATCATTGGGTTTAAAAAATTATTGTTACCTGGAAAAAATAAAGACTGGCAGCAATTATATTGCCCTAAACTGACTATTAATACTATAGTTTGTGATGAAGCATACATGAAGATGAGGGAGCTCCATAGCAAAATAAATTAAATGGTGCCACCTTATAGCGCAGCCTGACACCATCACATGGCTAAAAAGTGTACCTTTGACATGAGGTATTTTGTTTATTCTTTAATAGCCATCCACATTCTTGTTTGATAATGTTGCAAATAAAAAGATTGTGGGTCCCTGCACATTTATTACAGAAAAGAAATCAGGCAACATGCGTACTCCTTTTCTAAGGAACCTTTAAGCAACAGCACTGGATGACTCCATGGTATGGAGGAGCTTGTTTCCCTTTGAGCTCAACATTAGATCAAATCAACAATATTATACAAGGCTATTTCAATTATTATTAGCCTACAAACCAAACTCTAATATAGATTCTATAAAATGTAAGAACAGAAGGAGTCATGACAAAATGTGAATTGGTGTTGGACTGGCATGCCAAGCGCCCACCCGTGACATTGATTCTTGGCTCCAGTGTCCAGCTGCATGCGCAAATGACCTGACAGCAGTACACATATTTCTTATGCCTCCATATAATGTTAACTTGTGTAGTTTGTTTCAGGAATGATTACATGCAGCACTTGTCTGTACATAGTGAATCAAGTATACTAGCACACCACCATCGGGCCCACTGTGGCCCACTAGAAATTCTCTTGTCCCCAGTGGGCCAGATTAAGTCTGTTGTCAATTGTCAAACAAAAAGATAGCGACTCAGCAGAAACATTGTAAAACATGTCCTGTATGACCCTCCAAATGAGTGAATATCTTTAATATCAAGCAAGGAAAGGAAGAATCCAGCTCAGGACGAGTAAGCAAAAATAGGACAAACCTTTATTGGACAAACTTAAAATATCCAAAACACAGCACACACCTGGCACACCAGTGAAGGCGATCAACGCGTTTCAACTAAAAAGTCTTACTCATGCCAGGTGTCTGCTATGTTTGGGATAGTTTAAGTTTGTCCAATAAAGGTTTGTCCTATTTTTGCCTACTCCGTCCTGAGCTGCTTTCTTCCTTTCCTTGCTTGATGTTTGCTGTGGCTGCTGACCACGATCCGTGCTGGACATGAGTAGGCAAGGGGAGTTTCGTTAATATATTCTGAACAACTACTGCTGTCAGCATCTCCACACATATAGAAAACTGTTCTAAACTTCGGGATATTGCTTTAATCCGCTCAGACCAGTAGTGTAGAACTTTGTCAACAGATGGTGGCTTACAAATAGTTAACACACATAGGTAACAGGACCCTTAGGGTGTATTCAAATGGAGCACATTCATTGCCATACCCCCTATTTAACTGAATGAAATTGTTTCAGGAGCATGCACATGCAATTCTGCAATTCCTATACAGATGAATGGGACAGTGACATTCAGTTTTCCAACAAATCTGCCAAGTTTTAATAGGCTGTAACAATTAGGAATTATCGGTCACACAGTTTCATATGTTATAGTGAATATACAGCTGTTTATACCAACTGTGTTATATTTAATGGAAATAAACAATGAGGTCTCTGTGGGGCCTATTTTTGGCATTTTTCTCGCCCTCAAGTAGACTTCTTCTTCGAGGAGATGAGAAGATCAGACATACCTAAAGTAAGTAACCTCTCAGGTTATCCCCAGGACAGAACTTGTACCTAAAGACATAATCTCAATGTTATGAGTCCAAATGCAAAGTTTATCAAGGGACCCCACCTCCCATGTGCCATTTATAATACTGATCTCTTCCTATGTGTCTGGTCTCCTCAGAGTGACCTCGATGTCCTCCATAGCTATGACCCTTTACAAAATATATAAACAAATGTAGAAGTTTCAACTTGGTAATATTGGAACATATCAACACTGGCATTGTTACTCAGGTAACAGATATTTTCAGTCTGTCTCCTCATTCCAAGGTGCATTTTATTGGGAATGCATTTGAAATAAATTTGCACTTGTATTTGCATTTTAAGACTGACATCTACTGTGAAATGTGCAATCAGCAAATGTGGAAATTTAGCATAGTAATAGCACATGTCTCTCTAGGTGATTATTATATGTTACAAGATTATAAAATAGGAAAGCACTCGGAAGGCTAAGAATTAAAGCATGCGATTGTAAAGGTTCCATGTAGATATTATGCTATTGTAGCTAAGAAAGGGAAAAAATAAGGCAAGAACAGTAATCATTCACATTGTGTAAAGCATACGCATGGGTCTTATCAGGTCAAAGAATCTCAAAGTGGAATAATGACCACCCAGGAATTGGAAGTCACTGTATCTATCATCACTATATATGTATTTTTGCTTATCCATGAAGACATGTTTATAAAATGACTCCCCATTATTATAAGCTTCATGCGCTCATTGTATTCATTGACCAACCTAAGAAATTAAAATTTGGCTGTTCTGTGATAACGACGAAGGTGCTGGATCAGTCCCATAACCCCTAGAAGATTGGAACACACCACATTTAAATTACAATAAACTACACTTGGTTTCCATAGGACTTTTTCAAGGTTGCAGTGTCCGATCCCCATTTTGAAATTTTCTCCTACACTGCCATAAAGCTTTAATTCAAATCTGAGTAAGGCACCAAAGGCAAGGACGGTACATGCACCTATATTGATATGACTTCAGAGATACTAAGCTCTAAGCATAACTGATTGACAAGAGCAACAGACCACCTAAAGAGGCACAGGGGCCACTATTTGTTACTACTTACATCTTATATCCATGGAGTTATGTTGTGCAGAAGACGCGTGCAACCTTCCTTGGTCCAAGGGCCACATTGTCAGATTGAGCCAATTCTAAGAGCCTCAAAAAAAACCTAAAGTGATATTATAATCTGGGCCATTTATAAAATGTTGTAAATAAATGTCAGATAAGTACAAGTTCCAGTTCTAGCATTTCCACCTATTATGACATCGAGGAGTCACCTTCTCACCTCTTTGCATTCTACAAGGAGGAGTCCATACATATTGCTCCTTTTACTGTACTTAAAGGGAATCAGATCATTTTTGCATACAATAGTAATAGTATCCTGAAATAGGGCTTAGGCAGCCCTTTAAGAATATGTAGCTTTTATTGCTGTGTGCTGCCTCATTGTGGTGCTGTAAGCTCTGGAAAATGTATAGTAGTGCCAGGAAGTGAAGCGTATGTAAATGTGAAATTAATATTTACCTTTTCCCACCCATAATCCTGCCTATCCCTCTGCGCCGGCGTGTGATTCTGTCAGACTGCTGTATTACTCAACAGAGGATAGTGTCGCAATCCTCAGACTGACCCGAGCGTGACAGCTGCATAGAAATACATGCTGTGAATATTCATTCTGCATTTACATAACTTGACTTGCTGGCACATGACTATAATTATGCCCTTCATACTGGTATATATGTCCCTCATCTTGATATATATGTTCCACTTCCTGGCCTAATACCGGTATATATAACCCCCATCCTGGTATATATGTCTTGTATCCTGGGCCCCAGCCTGGTATATATCTCCTCCATCCTGGTATATATATCCCTCATTCTGGTATATATATCCCCATCCTGATATGTATGTTCACCATCCTGGTATATATATATCTCCAATCCTGGTATATATATATATATCCCCATCCTGTTATATATGTCCCTTATCCAGGGCCCCATCCTCGTATATATCTCCCCCATCCTGGATATATATCCCCATCCTGATATGTATGTTCACCATCCTGGTATATATATATCCCACATCCTGGTATATATATCCCCCATCCTGGTATGTATGTTCCCCATCCTCGTATATATATATACGGTATATCCCCATATATCCCCACCCTGGTATATGTATCCCCCATTTGTATATGCCCCTTATCCTGGGCCCCATCCTGGTATATATCCCCTGTTCTGCCACTGTTCTTTAATGCATAGAAAAAAATAAACCATTATACTCACCTTCTCTCCACTCTCTCGCTGAACGGCATCCTCTTTTGAAGCTGACTTCAGGGTGCAAGTGAGTGAGCACATGACGTTACTGCCATGCTGCCCTGTCACGCCCACACCGATGTCAGTTGCTGGCCTCTGATTGTCCGTCAGCGTGTATTGACGAGCACGGACCCTACGCTGCAATACACTCAGTTGAATGTGTGTTCAAGAACGCACATCCAGAGGAAGTTTGCACTGCCTTCAAGGGGCCCTCATCCACACAGACCTGGTTGTGGTCACGACCTCTATGAGTGCGGTCGTTACTCCCCTGCCAGTGTCCACTTGGCTTAGTGGCCAATGGCAATATAGGTTATCATAATCTACATCGTATGCCAAGAGTAGGGAGTAAACAGCAGACCACTGTGACTTTGCCGACCATGGGCATATATATACTGTACTTAGACCAGTTGTATTGCTTCAACATTACAATTCACAGACTGAAGATGATGAAATGTATTCTTTGATTATTATTATTATTCAAGTTGAATAATAATCAAAGAATACATTTTATAATCTTCAATTTGCATGCAAAAAATCCATGAAATATAGAATGTTATTAAACTTCTTTTTTAATATATACTGCTCTATTTTAAAACAAAAGATGTCTTAATCTAAGAGCTGAAAAGATGGTAAATTCTGACTATATAACATTATTCATACATTATATATGCATGAACTATGTAATTGTGTTTTATATTTGCCACTATCCTAAGGCAGCTCACAGAGTCCTTGACTTCATGTTTTGTTTTAGATCACAGAGAACCCAGCTCGGCTATTTTCGGAAATTACATATTAACAATGTCAGTGTTTGTAGACATCAGGACAAGAACATTCTCGGTGAGTTCCTGCTCCCAGCGATGTCTTTGGACCTTCTGAAAGATATTCACTAAATCATATAAGTCAAGGGGCCTTTAAGGAAATTGGGTCAATGCAAAATGTTTTCAAGATTAATCTACAGTCATGGCCAAAAGTTTTGAGAATGACACAAATATTAATTTTTACAAAGTCTACTGCTTCACTTTTTCTAATGGCAATTTGCATATACTCCAGAATGTTATAAAGAGTGATCAGCTTAACAGCAATTACTTGCAAAGTCAATATTTGGCTAGAAAATGAACTTTATCCCCCAAAACACATTTCAACATCATTGCAGCCCTGCCTTAAAAGGACCAGCTAACCTCTTTTCAATGATTGCTCCATTAACACAGGTGTGGGTGTTGATGAGGACATGGCTGGAGATCAATCTGTCATGATTAAGTAAGAATGACACCACTGGACACTTTAAAAGAAGGCTGGTGCTTGGCATCATTGTTTCTCTTCTGTTAACCATGGTTATCTCTAAAGAAACACGTGCAGTCATCATTGCAATGCACAAAAATGGCCTAACAGGGAAGAGTATCGCAGCTAGAAAGATTGCACCTCAGTCAACAATCCATCGCATCATGAAGAACTTCAAGGAGAGAGGTTCCATTGTTGCCAAAAAGGCTTCAGGGCACCCAAGAAAGACCAGCAAGCGCCAGGACCGTCTCATAAAAGTGTTTCAGCTGTGGGATCGGGCTACCAGCAGTGCAGAGCTTGCTCAGAATGGCAGCAGGCAGGTGTGAGTGCATCTGCATGCACTGTGAGGCGGAGACTCTTGGAGCAAGGCCTGGTCTCAAGGAGGGCAGCAAAGAAGCCACTTCTCTCCAGAAAAAACATCATGGACAGACTGATATTCTGCAAAAGGTACAGGCAGTGGACTGCTGAGGACTGAGGTAAAGTTATTTTCTCTGATGAATCCCCTTTTCGATTGTTTGGGACATCAGGAAAACGCCTCATTCGGAGAAGACAAGGTGAGCGCTACCACCAGTCTTGTCTCATGCCAACTGTTAAGCATCCTGAAACCATTCATGTGTGGGGTTGCTTCTCAGCCAAGGGAATGGGCTCTCTCACAGTCTTGCCTAAAAACACAGCCATGAATAAAGAATGGTACCAGAATGTCCTCCAAGAGCAACTTCTCCCAACCCTCCAAGAGCAGTTTGGCGATCAACAATGCCTTTTCCAGCATGATGGAGCACCTTGCCATAAAGCAAAGGTGATAACTAAATGGCTCAGGGAACAAAACATAGAGATTTTGGGTCCATGGCCTGGAAACTCCCCAGATCTTAATCCCATTGAGAACTTGTGGTCAATCATCAAGAGACAGGTGAACAAACAAAAACCTAAAAATTCTGACAAAATCAAAGCATTGATTGTGCAAGAATGGACTGCTATCAGTCAGGATTTGGTCCAGAAGTTGATTGAGAGCATGCCAGGGAGAATTGCAGAGGTCCTGAAGAAGAAGGGTCAACACTGCAAATATTGACTTGCTGCATTAACTCATTCTAACTGTCAATATAAGCTTTTGTTACTCGTATGTTTGCAATTATATTTCTGTCTGTGATAAAAACATCTGTCAAACACACATAAAAACCAGAGGGCAGCAGATCATGTGAAAATATAATATTTGTGTCATTCTCAAAACTTTTGGCCATGACTGTAGTGGGGGTCAAGGAAAAGTCAACTGTGATCAACATGTCTTCAATTTTGCATGTTTTGTCAACAAGTTCTCCTTTTCTTTTCATCATAGCATTTTCATCAAAACGCTGTGCATATTTCACACGATGTTGTTGTAATCTTTAATAGGGACACCTTTTTAGATTGTAAACATAAAAAAATGATCCGTTGCAAAATTGACTTAAACGGATGCTTTAAAATAAGTATATAATTTTTTTTTAGCATGTACATTTAGCATTACAAATGGATCCATTTTTGTTTTTTAAGAGGGACGATTGTCAGGAGATTACAGTATGTGACTTCTTTCCTGGAGAAAAAAAAATATAATAGAAAAAAAATGAAAATAGATGTAATTATATAGTAATACATTTGCATCCATCTTCCACTAGACTGAAATATTATAATAAACGAATTTGCTTTTCATCCATTTTTTTAAAGGATGAGAAAATGCAGCGGTTTGTGTGTTTTTGCATCCTGTAAAAAAATGAATGCAAAAAAGATATTTGCACAAGGGTATGTCAATTGGATATCCACGTTTTTTTCGCTATATTTTATGTAAGTACAAATGTAGCCACTTAAATACGGAATTTTATAGTATAAACAACAAGTAATCTACAAAAATGTGGTGTGAAACTGGCCTAACATGACAATCTCTATCTCTGTATCAAGACCTCCAATAAGATAGGTCACAAAAGCAATTAAAGGGAGGATGATGCCGATTATCCGCAGTTCATCAAGATAATGGGGTCATAGTGATCTTGTTAATTACCGGATTATTTCAATATTTTTATATTTTCATTAGTCGACTTCTTGAATAAGGTTAAATGAACTTATGATTAAGAGAGATTTGCTTTTTCCTACGCAGTCATTAGCACATAGAAAAGGGAAATAATGCAGAAAGAAATTAACAGTGCAAGGGTTAATTATATTGAACCTGATATATTTTGGGATTTCAAAGTTACAGACTTTTTGCACTATGGTACCAATGGAAATAGAACTCTAAGATCATACCACTAATTAGCAAAGCAGGAAAATATCTGGCCGGAGTCACACTAGCGAATTTGATGTGAGAAGCTTGCAGAGAGTTTGTCGCATCTGGCACTCGGACTGGAGCGTGCGGCTGCATGTATTTCTATGCAGCCGCACGCTCTGGTCCGAGTGCCGGCGGCAGTGCTGGGTGTTGATGCGACAAACTCGTGTCAGTTTCTCGCATCAAACTCGCTAGTGTGACACCGGCCTTATTCCAGAAACTGCGCCACTCTTGTCCGTGGTCAGCTCTGGTATTACAGCTCAGCTTCTTTAATTTATCTTCAATGGACAACCAACAGACGTGGCACTGTTTTTGGAGATAAAAAAGAAGAGCATTTTAATTTATTATATTCTATTTCAGTATCAAAATCAATACTTGCATAGACCAATCTTAAGTCTTAGGCCACGTTCACACGTTGATTATTTGGTCAGTATTTTACATCAGTATTTGAAAGCCAAAGTCAGGAGTAGGTAAAAAATACAGAAGTGGTGACGTGTTTCTATTCTACTTTTCCTCTGATTTTTCCATTCCTGGTTTTGGCTTACAACACGGAAGTATAAAAGTCACCAAATACTCAACATGTGCATGTGGCCTTAGGCTACGTTCCACATTGAGCTTTAGCCGTATATTGCAAATAGATTGAGAGGTGGCTCCCGATCACCCATGCCACGATCCTGGAGTGATATAGGTTTCCATTAACCCAACCCCCTTTGGCTTTCATGAAATCCTATAGAAGGCCCTCCAGATCTGCCATGTGTGTATGTTGGTATTTTAATACCAGATGAAGGATTGCCTGTTTTTTCATTCACCACCAAAAATATCAAAGTAATTTCATAAAGTAACATCAACAGAATAAAAAGTTATGGCTCCGTAAATATGGCAACATAAATAAAATATTTTACAAAATGAGTTACTGTGCAAAATTATTAAAAAAATACATAATGAGAATTGCAAAAATAAAATCCCTAAAACGTCTCTCTTGACTTTTTCACAGGGCATTATTACTGTCTAGGACTAAACAGGGAGGCTTATTACTTTCTAGGTAGCACAGATTGGGCATTATAACTTTCTATAGGACACTATTATTTTTGAGAAACACTCTCTCTGTGTAGCATTTTTTTGTGGAGGGAGTAATCATATAATGATGACACAATTTTTGAAGGATTGGTGTCATGGTTCCATGCCACAAGTGCAGACAGGATGGTTGTGGAGCTACTGCTGGAAATGTGAGAAGGCAAATTTGTCTTTCTTATAAACTCTACAACTAAGCATGGCTGGAAGAAGTTGTCATGTTGGTCTGGGCCAGATGGAAAGAAAAGTGACTCCACCAGAAAGAACATCAGCTGTAAGTCACTATACTGTATATAAATGATCTGTAATTACTTATCTGGTTAGTCGGACTGGTATTGATCATTATATGTAAGTAATAATTTTTTTAAAGTGAAGGTCAATCAAGTCATTATATAGTGGTAGGTGCATAGTGTTAACATTAGTAGAGATGAGCGACTTTGCCTTTTTTAGGGTTGAGTCGGGTTTCGGACCACCCGACTTTCTCAAAAGTCGAGTCGCACGAAGTCGGCCGACTAATGGAAAAGGTCGGGTCGCAGTCAAAGATCCAACCCCAATGCAAGTCATTGGGGAATAAAAGTCGGCAGTGAGTGGAGGACAGTAAACACACCTACAGTGCCCATTTCAATGCCAACTACATCAATTCTTATTACTTAAGCTTGTCAACCTTAATTTACTTTATAATAATAGTAACGCATTGAAAACTGGGGGTTATTTGGCTAAAGTTTTGAGGGGGGCAGGGCTGGTTCCAGGTTTTGGTGGGCCCCGGGTCAAAGAGTCTTAGTGGGCCCCTTTAACACATACTACAATTCATGATGCTCTGATACGGCAGAGAAATATAGGTATAGTACCATGCCAAATACTTCACTTCTTACATTACATGAGTGATATCTATTTTAAATTCTACAATAGCTCAAAAAACGGACAGTATATTCCTCCTTACAGTATTATGGGCACCACATAGTGCACCGTATAGAATAATGAGCCCCATATATTGCTCTACACAGAATAATGAGCCCCATATATTGCTCCATACAGAATGGGCTCCATATAGTGCTCCATACAGAATAGGCCCCATATGTGCTCCATATATAAAGGGCCCTATTTGATGCCCCATAAATAATGAACCCCATAAGATGCTCTAGTATATGAAGGGCCCCATATAATGCTCCAAATATAATGGTCCCCATATATAATGCTCCATATATAATGGTCTCCATGTGATGCTCCATATATAATGTGCCCCATATGATGCGCCATATATAATGGGCCCCATATGATGCTCCAATATATGATGTGCCCCATGGATGATGCTCCAGTGTATAATGTGCCCTATCTATGATGCTCAAGTGTATGATGGGCCCCATATATAATTCTCCAGTGTATAATGCTCCCCATACATTGCTCCAACCATTACTCTGACCTGAATGTCACTGTCAGGAAACGCGGAAGACGTCACATTGGTGGAGCAGGGAGAGGTAAGTATTGCAAGTGCTGGGGCCCTGAGCAAGCAGGGGGGCATACTCATGGGCGCCGGGAACTGGTACAGGGCCCCTCATAGTACGCTGGTGTCTCTGATGGCGAGTGGGTCCCCCCACCTGCTCAGGGCCCCGGCACTTGCCCGGGTGTGCCAGGTGCTGACGCCGGCCCTGGGGGGGGGCAGCCCAGTTAGGGAGGTGGAAAAAGTGGCATATGTTGAGGTGTAGGCTGGACATTCAGCAGCTGCAAATGGAGGAATTGGAGAAGTCGGAGGAAGAGGAGGACACAGCGAGCCATTTTGCTGGCAACCTGTGTCATCAGGGAAGGTGGTACAAAATCCTTTGAAACCCAGGCATGGTTCATTTTAATGAAGTTGAGATCACCTACATTTTGGGTCGACAGCCAGGTCCTTCTTTCTGTCAGGATGGATCCAGCAGCACTGAAGACTCTTTCTGATAGCACACTACCAGCAGGGCAAGCGAGCTCCTGTATTGTGCCAATTCAGGCCAGGTGTCCAGTTTACAGGACCAGTAGTAAAGGGGAATGAACTGTGAGGGAGAACATCAATAGGGAGGAGAGGTAATTTTGAACCATAGTTGACAACTGTTGTCTCCTGTCTGTTGCAATCGATTCAGTATTACCAGTCGTGTGAGCGTAACTTGAGAAATCAGACCACGACAGGGTCATGAAACCCCTGTCTCCAAAGCCACTTCGGCTGTGTGCACCATGAACACCTCTTCCATGTTGCCCAGTACAGCTCGTGGTAGAACCTGCACCACTGCTGTGTGCTAGGAATGCCTCTAACAAACGGTTTAACAGACTTGCTTGCTTGTTCGCCAATATTAGATCTAGGTTCTCCTGTGGCATGATGACATAATCACACATGTGGGCCAATGTTCCAGGTGTCAATGATGCACTGCCAGTGGTGGGTGGAGGAGCACTTTCTGCCAAATTCACATCCCTCCATTCACGCACAAATCCTGTACCTGACCTTGGCAAGGCAACATTTTCTCTTGTCCCCTGAGAAGCATCATCCTCCCCAAAATAATCATCCCCCTCATCCTCCTCCTCTTCCTCTTCTTCCTCCCCCTCGTCCAGGACAATGCCTGACTGTCATGAAGGCTTCCCTCCTCCTCCTCCGCTAATGTGCGTCAAAGTTTGCATGAGCAGACACATAAGTGGGATGCTCATGCTTATGATGGCGTCGTCTGCGCTTACTAGCCATGTGCATTCCTCAAAACACTGAAGGACTTTACAGAGGTCTTTCAGCTTTGACCACTGCACACCCGACAACTCCATGTCCGCCCTCAAACTGCCTGCCCGTGGATCCTCCCACAAATGCATTACAGCCTGCCTCTGTTCGCACAGCCTCTCAACCATGTGCATGGTGGAGTTCCACCTTGTTGCAACGTCTATGATTAGGCGGTGTTTGGGGAGGTGGAGCAATCGCTGCAGCCTCTGCATACAACGAGTCTACGGGCGAGCAACGGATGTGCGAGCACAGTCTTCGCACCTTATGGAGCAGGGCTGGTAACTTCAGATAATTATTTATGAAGCACTGCACCACCAGGTTCAAGGTGTGAGCCAGGCAAGGTATGTGTCTGAGTTTTGCCATGGCTATGGCCGGCATAAAATTACGGCCGTTATCACTGACTACCTTGCCTGGCTCAAGATGTAGACTGCCCAGCCTTGACTCAGTTTCTCGCTACAAGTAGTCGGCCAGTACCTCCGCAGTGTGTCTGTTGTCGCCCAAAGACATCATCTTTAAAACAGCCTGCTGAAGCTTACCACTAGCTGATCGATAGTAGGATACTTCGTGTGCAACACCGGCAGCTGCGGATGGAGTGCTCGTGCGACTGCGCTCTGTCGACAAGCTTTTGCTTCTGGAGGAGGAGGGTCGAACGCCTACAGCCAACTGTTGCCTATAACATGGGCTTGGCAGCACTGTCCCACCGCCACTGTCCCCTGTGGACCCTGCATCCACCACATTAACCCAGTGCACAGTGATGGACACGTAACGGCCCTGGCCATGCCTACTGGCCCGTGCATCTGTTGTGAGGTGCACCTTTCCACTCACTGATAGTTTGAGTGCATGGACAATGCGGTCTTTCACATGCAGGTGGAGGGCAGGGATGGCTTTTCTAGAAAAGAAGTGCTGACTGGGTAGGTCATATTGTGGGACAGCGTAGGCCATGAGCTCTCGGAACGCTGCGCTTTCAACCAAACAGAAGGGCATCATCTCTAATGAGATCAGTTTGGCAATGTAGGCATTGAAAGCCAGTGAGGTTTTGTAGTCCATCCACGCTTGCAAGTGCATGGTGTTTAAATATCTAAGCATGCAACTGGTATTCAATTTTCGGAGATTTTTCCCTCGGCTAAAGGTCTTTCCGCACTTCTTACAGATAACCTTTGCCTCATCAATAGGATTTTGGTCAAAAAAGTACCACACTGCACTCTTCCTACTATGGGATAAATTTTCAGGGCTTGCATGCTGTGCTATTTTGACCATCTGGACAAGCTGTCCTGCAACTCTTTTTGTTTATTTAACACGTTTTTGGACTGCTACGGGCCTGCCAGATAACCGCAGCTGCGATGTCGATGCCTGCTGTGGATCCTCATCCTCTTCTGAGCTATTGCCAACGCCATCCTCTTCCCTCCAATGGATGCCAATCCGGGTCAACAACTGGGTCATCCATCACCTCCTCTTCAATTTCATCTGCACCTTCCTCTGTGTCACCGTGTAAGGTATTAGAGTATGCGGGAAGGGGCACCTGAGTTTCATCAGGGTCAGATTCTGGCTCAGTAGACTGCGACAGCAATGTAGTGCTCTGGGTGAATGTACCAGCAGAGTCAGATAGCACTGGCTGTGCATCAGCGCACTCCATGTCAGATTCATCTTGGACTGGGGAATTCAGGATTTGACTTGATAACCCAGGCATGGTATGTGAAAAGAGCTCCGTGGAGTAATCAGAAGTGTGGCCTGCAGCATCCTTCACTTTTGGTGCGGGTGAAGGACACAAGGAAAGGTGTTGTTCCTGACCAGGAGCCTGCACTGACGACTCAGTGCTTGCATTTTTTGAAACTTCAGAAGAGGAGGCGACAGAGCTGGAGGCTGTTTCGACAATGTAAGCCAAAACCTGTTCCTGATGCTCCGGCTTTAAAAGCGGTTTACCTACTCCCAGAAAAGTGAGCCTTCCAGGCCTTCTGGAGCCAGATGATGACACAGGCTCAACACCTCCTGCCTTAGGTGTTATTGGGCTTTTGGCACTACCAGCAGATCCACCACCACACCATCATCATTCCCAGCTGCCCCCCCCCACGTCCGGGCCTCTTCCACCATACTTCCTCATGTTTGGGAAAATGTACCAAAAATACCAGCAGATATATGGTACTGTATGAGGAGCGTACAGCTGTGTATGGTGAAGGGGAAAATTTAAATCTCCGTACATATTTCCGGAGTCACACACAGACGCTCACTCAGTATGGATTTGACCGTAATACAAAGAGCAGATATACAGTACTGTCTCAGAAGCGTACAGCTGTATACAGTGTAAGGGAAAATTGAAATCTCCGTATATATTTCCGGAGTCACACACAGACGCTCACTCAGTATGGATTTCACCGTAATACAAAGAGCAGATATACGGTACTGTCTCAGAAGTGTACAGCTGTATACTGTGTAGAGGAAAATTGCAAACTCCGTATATATTTCCGGAGTCACACCAGATAGTCAGCATGTACAGTGCCTACAAGTAGTATTCAACCCCCTGCAGATTTAGCTGGTTTGATAAGATGCAAATAAGTTAGAGCCTTCAAACTGCAAACGAGAGTAGGATTTATTAACAGAAGCATAAATCTTACAAAACAAAAAGTTATGTTGCTCAGTTGAATTTTAATAAATTTTAAACATAAATGTGTGGGTCAATTATTATACAACCCCTATGTTTAATATTTCATGGAATAACCCTTGTTTGCAATTACAGCTAATAATCGTCTTTTATAAGACCTGATCAGGCCGGCACAGGTCTGTGGAGTTATCTTGGCCCACTCCTCCATGCAGATCTTCTCCAAGTTATCTAGGTTCTTTGGGTGTCTCATGTGGACTTTAATCTTGAGCTCCTTCCACAAGTTTTCAATTGGGTTAAGGTCAGGAGACTGACTAGGCCACTCCAACACCTTGACTTTTTCCCTCTTGAACCAGGCCTTGGTTTTCTTGGCTGTGTGCTTTGGGTCGTTGTCTTGTTGGAAGATGAAATTACGACCCATCTTAAGATCCTTGATGGAGGAGCGGAGGTTCTTGGCCAAAATCTCCAGGTAGGCCGTGCTATCCATCCTCCCATGGATGCGGACCAGATGGCCAGGCCCCTTGGCTGAGAAACAGCCCCACAGCATGATGCTGCCACCACCATGCTTGACTGTAGGGATGGTATTCTTGGGGTCGTATGCAGTGCCATCCAGTCTCCAAACGTCACGTGTGTGGTTGGCACCAAAGATCTCGATCTTGGTCTCATCAGACCATAGAACCTTGAACCAGTCTGTCTCAGAGTCCTCCAAGTGATCATGAGCAAACTGTAGACGAGCCTTGACATGACGCTTTGAAAGTAAAGGTACCTTACGGGCTCGTCTGGAACGGAGACCATTGCGGTGGAGTACGTAACTTATGGTATTGACTGAAACCAATGTCCCCACTGCCATGAGATCTTCCCGGAGCTCCTTCCTTGTTGTCCTTGGGTTAGCCTTGACTCTTCGGACAAGCCTGGCCTCGGCAGGAAACTTTCAAAGGCTGTCCAGGCCGTGGAAGGCTAACAGTAGTTCCATAAGCCTTCCACTTACAGATGATGCTCCCAACAGTGGAGACAGGTAGGGCCAACTCCTTGGAAAGGTTTTGTAACCCTTGCCAGCCTTGTGACCCTCCACGATCTTGTCTCTGATGGCCTTGGAATGCTCCTTTGTCTTTCCCATGTTGACCATGTATGAGTGCTGTTCACAAGTTTGGGGTGGGTCTTAAATAGTCAGAAAAGGCTGGCAAAAGAGATCATTAATCCACACATGTGAAGCTCATTATTCTTGGTGCCTGAACCACTTCTTAATACTTTAGGGGGACCAAACAGAATTCTTGTAGTTTGAGGGGTTGAATAATAAATAATAAATAATAATATATAATAATAATAAATGACACTCTGAATTAACTTTTAACGTTTTAAAAAAAAAAAAATTAAAACAAAAATTTTTGCTGCAGTGCATTTCCCACTTCCAGGCTGATCTACAGTACAAATGTCACAATGCCAAGTTAATTCCTCATGTGTCAACCAGCTAAATCTGCAGGGGGTTGAATACTACTTGTAGGCACTGTATTTGTCCGTGATACCAGCCGGTACACGGTAGTGTGTGAGTAGCGTACAGCTCTATACTGTATGGGAAAAAATGAACGGTTGGTAAGTGTGCAGAAAAAAATAATCAAAGTATTAGTGCTGTGTAAAAAGCAGTCTGCACAGCAGTGTACGCACAGCAGTACAGCTAACAGGCAGCCTAATAACCAGCGCTGCTGCACAAAAATCCTCCCCTGTCACTGCAGGCAGCCTAATAACCAGCGCTGCTGCACACAAGAAAATACTCCCCTGTCACTGCACACTAACTGTACAGCACAATTGCTATCAGCACAAGCACAAAAGAACTTCTCTTTCCAACCCTATCTCTCTCCCTACTGATAAACAGCGTCAGCAACCTCTCCCTACTGTTAATATCGGCAGAAGTAAAATGGCGGTCGGCGGTCAGGGCTTTTATAGACACTGTGACGCCCCCCAAAGCAAAACAATCACTGTAATGCCCTTCTCTAAGATGGGGGTGGACTCTGCACATGTCATCTCGTTGCCCACAGTGTACGTCCTTGCTCATTGGCTGAAAAAAGGCGCCTGCAAGCATTATAGGAAAACCGACTTGGGCGCTCGGGTCGACGACCGCATGGCCGACTGCACGCTATGGTAGGGTTTCGGCCAACGAAACCCGACTTTGGCGAAAGTCGGTGACTATTGAATCTGACAGACCTGTTTCGCTCAACTCTAATCATTAGTAATACTGAGCTTTGTACCATGAATATTGTTCTGTAGAGGTATAGAAATACTACTTACTCATTATTTAGTTGTAATGGTATTGATCATCGTGTAACAGTATTATTTTTGTCTTGCATAGCAGCAATTTTGGTAATATTTGTCTTTGTAACTTGTGTTTTAGTATGTACTGTAGGTAATATTTAGTCCTGGTATAGCATCAACAGTTGTATATGATAATTATATATGTATATATTTTATTTTAAGTGGCAGGGGTGTGTCTGGTATTGGGAAACATGTACTTTTAGGCTTGGACTCATGATCTTTTAAGTCCTGGCTCCTTAGCAATACCCCTGGATTAAACTATAGCTTAATTTTCACTCCATAAGCTATTTGAGTTCATGATTAATTTTAAACTTTAGTGAAAATGTATAAGGCTATTCACGGGCTAATCAGCAGCGCCAGATACAAGCAAAAATAACTGGATCTTTCTGTGTCAGGTGCTACAGTGAAGGGCCAGCCTGTTCACAAGGCGTCTTTGCCTCATTTTGATGATCATTCGGGGAACCAGGGTGGAAATCACCCTGATAAGTTATCAATGTAATATCCTGCAGTCTCCTTCAGAGATAGAGAGTAGTCTGGCTCTCCTTACCCACTTGTTTGCCTTTGTCCATGATAGAAATAGTATTGTGATCTAGATTATAGTATGACAATGGGAATCTGAGCAGTTGGGACTATACACATATGATATAATCTGACATGGACGGAAACAATGTGTGCAGGCGAGCTGTAATCCTTAATGTGCCATTTATTGAACTGCTTTTGGAAGGAGATAACTAAACCCTTCTCATATGCATCAAGTGCTCAGAACAAATTTGGCAGACCTCCAGATTCATCTTTGGGAAAATTAGCCTCTCAAGGCTTCTTATAAATAATCAGTGCCTGCTGCTGTCATTCTCCCAGTGCCTAGCAACATGAAACTCATACGTCTTCTCTCATCCAACATCACAAGGACAATCATCCACTGGTCTTAAAATACCCTCGCAAACCAAACAAATGTCCCTTGGTCACCTCCTGTGATTGTATGCATCCATTCTTGAAGTTTATAGAGATGTAGAACATAACATATGACGATATGTCTGATCTAGCTATAGGCTTAACATAGACGTATTAGCAAATGGGGTTGTTCGTGTTTACGAATTATGGGAATTTTCAGTAAGTGATCATTTTTTGTGCATTTTCTCATAAAACCAAATATTGCATTATTCGCGTTTGGCCTCTTCAGGGAGCATTTGTGATTCAGGTTTATATAAGTCAGGACTCTAGTTCAGACTAAACTACCTGCAGTGCCTGATTTCCTTCTGTCTCAGAGATCTTAGGAAATGGACACTATTAGCAGCCAGCTACTCTGTAAAGCCTCTCTGTAATGTCTTGAATGTATGTGAAGCCCATTATAGCGGAGCCACGTCTAGCATATTACAGCAAGGCGAGGAATCCCAGTGAGACGCTGACTCGCAAATCCATCCTATTGATATCTACTGAGATAAAAGGAAGCTAGAGACGCAAAATCTTAAGTATCGTATATTGTGCAGTGTTGTTACAAAATGGTATAAAACAGACCAAAATTATTACTTTCCTATATGCTATTATCTCCTGCTATGCCAGCTCTAAAGATAAGTGTCACCTATTCTCGGCTCCTGTTCGATAAAGCCTTTCTACATTGTATAACTTTGCATCCATCTATTCTATGTGTCTTGCCAGTTATTATTTGTTGCTCAGCATCCTGCATTGCTTATAGTAGAGATTAACAACGGTAATTCATTTGCAGGAGTCTGGTCCAGTGGCCACATCTAGATTTTGTGGGAGCCCTACAGGAGCCTTGTAAACTGCCTTCTAACTTCTGGAATCACTGGCACCTATTTTGATTTCTATGATTGTGTACATCATGTTTGCGCAGACCTTGGTCCTGCAAATAGATTATTTGTATTTTGCTAGGCTTTGTGTTTCTTTTTCTATTTGGACTGCACTTTATGTGAAAAAATGGATTTTATACATGAGCAAAAGAACTACTGCAAATAGATCTCAGAGAAACATGGTGGAAATGTTATTCCCTGCGTTTTCTCTCCTATTACCATATTTTTAATATATATTTTCATGTTATTGCTCTGTACAGTTTACTGTCCTGTTTGTGAGTGTCCATTTACCTTTTTTCACCTATTTAAAAGCCCTTGACCTACATTCTAAAAAAACGGCCACCATAATTCATCGAGACCAGCTTGTTGGACTCAGATTCTCATGATTCATGAATAGGTGGATGTCACAAGTGGTTTGTGCCTCTGACTGCCTTGTCACTAATCTTACTTCAGTCAGAAACATAAGTAAGATTTCTGGTATAGGGTACGCCCCAGTGTAATGACAGTGCTCCACTACTCTGCCATAGGTCACTCACCATGTGGTGTGTGGATGTTACCACCCCGCTATGGAAGGAACAAAAGTAAAAGAAAATGTAGTTTGTGACGCCAGTGTGCACTGTATTCACTTCTGTTTCCTGGTAGTGTGATGATAAGTAATGTACCTGAATGTCCAGAAAAACAGAGAGGCCAATAGGCTACAGATGAGTGTGAAGAAACCAGATTATATCGTAATTACCCAGACAACTATGTGCAGCAAACCAAGAAGAATTGACTTTTTGTGTGTATGTTGACTTTTGGATTTAAGTGTTGATTTCTGGTTGGTCAAGAAACCAGACTTTTGTTTGTGTAAAACTAGGTCTGAGCTGAAAAAGTAAGTTGATGTGTATGCAAGATGTAAATGCATATTAACACATGACCATTACACAGAGAAAAACAAAAAACAAGAAACAAATATCTTAAAATAAAGGTTTTTAATACAAGAGTTAGGACTGTCCCACAAAGGGTTGCCTTGACGTGGCGGGATGACTTGTACATTCTTTTGATCAAAATTATGTTTACCAAATACCCTTATTATTATTACTACCTTCATGCATTTTTTGCAATATATTTTTTATTTTATTTTAGGATATTTGTTTCTTGTTTTTTGTTTTCTCTGTGTAATGGTCATGTGTTAATATGCATTTACATCTTGCATACACATCAACTTACTTTTTCAGCTCAGACCTAGTTTTTAATTTAGTTCTTAGTGCATCTTGTGCATATAAGGGTGTGACCGCCCTGCTTCTGAGCTGAGAAATCCATCCTGTCTGGCCTGTGCTTTTACTGGTGGGTTCAGTCTCTCTGTCCTTGTTCACATTTGTCACTTGACAGGTGGAAAGGTTTTTAATACAAGAGTTAGGACTGTCCCACAAAGGGTAGCCTTGACGTGGCGGGATGGCTTGTACATTCTTTTGATTAACATTATGTTTACCAAATACCCTTATTATTATTACTACCTTCATGCATTTTTTGCAATATATTTTTTATTTTATTTTAGGATATTTGTTTCTTGTTTTTTGTTTTCTCTGTGTAATGGTCATGTGTTAACATTCATTTACATCTTGCATACACATCAACTTACTTTTTTAGCTCAGACCTAGTTTTTCATTTAGTTCTTAGTGCATCTTGTGCATATAAGGGTGTGACTGCCCTGCTTCTGAGCTGAGAAATTCATCCTGTCTGGCCTATGCTTTTACTGGTGGGTTCAGTCTCTCTGTCCTTGTTCACATTTGTCACTTGACAGGTGGAAAGGTTTTAATACAAGAGTTAGGACCGCCCCACAAAGGGTTGCCTTGACGTGGTGGGATGGCTTGTACATTCTTTTGATCAAAATTATGTTTACCAAATACCCTTATTATTATTACTACCTTCATGCATTTTTTGCAATATATTTTTTATTTTATTTTAGGATATTTGTTTTTTTTTTGTTTTTTGTTTTTTTGTTTGTGTAAGCCTGGAATATTTTTTTTTGTTTGTGTAAGCCTGGAATATTGACTTGGAAGCTGATATTTGATATAACATAGTGTGCTCTTATCCTTGATGAATAGTGAGGTCTACTGATATGCTAAATATACATTGTATAGCCCAGATAGTTTGTTGATTTTTAAAACAGTGGATGAAAATCTATGCAAATAGATTACATAATCAAACAAGGCAACTTGTTGGTTGTCATCATTCTTCTCCTTATTGTGGGGTGGACTGAAGGACACTGGATAAATCTAAAAATAGGTTACATTTCTCTGTAAAGAGACTGAGACTGAGAGACAGAGCCACAGATACTGCCAAACATCCAAAGAACCAGAGACAGGACAGCAGCCATTTTACATCATGGCTCCATCACAAGGGACACAGATCTATCATGCTACAGGAAACAATCTAGGGGTTTTCAACTCCGGTTGGAAAGATACAGATCTGCTCCATTGACAATCGCTGAACCATGGATACTTTTGGAGAAAGCTAGGATTGGGACCCGCTGGTTGCCTGGCTCCATGGAGATGTTCAGATAAGCCAAGTGGTATCTCTCATGTCAACTGGCTTTGGACCTTGTATGTACTCAACAGACTGTCATCTTCCTACGCTTGTCGTTACCTTCTCTCTGTGTGTGTACCACAGGAGGGGTAGCCGACCCTGTGGGCTCTGATGTAACATCTGAGATTATCCCGGCGGGTCAGCGGAAGGGCGAGACTCTGTAATGTGCACCATCTTGGGGAATTTAGCTGGACAGTTCTATGTGTTATCTGTATGTTTTGTGGTTCAACAAAGCATTGCCACACTGTTTTACCCTCACCCTGAGTTGTCTGAGTAGCAATATGTCCATGTTAATGGGAGAGGGGGTGTTAAGCAGACGATCCCTTGTCCTTGCAGTTCCAGCTAGCGGACCGGGGTGCCTGCTGACCCCCGTTTCTCCACAATGAGCTTTACTTGTTGCACACAAACACTGGTAAATCCAAACAAACAATGATTCAGCAGAGATTCAATTCCAATGCAGCAAGCAGTTATTTTCCAGTATAGTACAGCAGATGCATAAATGGTGCAGCGAGTCCTGAGTATGATCTTCTACTTACATGCACAGTCCCTCACACTACTGCCTGCAGCTCAGGCTGTGGTCTCTCATGTACAGGAGCTCTGAGTTTCCCTACCTGCTCCTCCAGATTTCAGGCAAAGACACTACATGTCTTTTCCCAAGATGTCTCCTTCTCTTCTGGACTGAGCTCAGGACCTGGTCAATGTGGTTTAACCATGTGACCTTATTGCCATATATGGAAAGCAGGGTTGAATTGTTAACTCTTTAGCAATCTCCTGGTAGCGGAACATAATGAGTACATCACTTTATACATATATAAACCACTTCTATGTACTGGATTCTAAGGTATAATTTTCTGGAAATGTGAACATTGTGCAAACATAATGAGGTAGCTGCTAGCTCTGCTACATCTTAAAGATACATACACATCAACTTAGGGGCATTATACCAGCACATCATGAATCAGACAAGCAGTGGTATCACACCCACATTACCACTCCAGCTTCGCCCATTTTGGTACAGCTGGGCAAAACTGTCATGAAAATGCTAATAATTGCAATTTTTTTGCCCATCCTTGTGTTGTGCAAAAATTTTGTGACTTACCACAGTGGTTTACACCAGAAATCTGGGAAACACATTGATAAATCAGGGGCCTAAGGCTTTAAACCATTATTAGAAGACATAAATCATACATATTTATATAAATACAGACAGATACCACTTAGGGTTATCTTACATACAGCAATGGGGACACAAATCTTCTGACAGTCGGCCTTTCAATCCCATTTTTAAAAAAAGGCTGTTTGAAAACACAATTGATGTATCTCATATAGAGAAGATAACCATTGTAGATTGTAAGCTCTCACGAGCAGGGCCGTCTTATTTTGCTTTAATTACTGTATTGTTAACGTTGTTACTTATGACTTGTGTTTTGAAACTGTTAAACTGTAAAGCGCTGCGGAATATGATGGCGCTATATAAATAAAGATTATTATTATTATTATTAAACGTTGATTTAGTGTCTATTCAAATAAAAGAAGTGTCAACATGGGTATAATAATGAAAAAGCACTGGAGATTATTAGAGCAGTAGATTAACCATTAGCTATAACTTTTTGCAGCTTTTACATTTCCATAACCGGGAAACACTAATAATTTAGGCATATGGATGATCGCAAAGCACCTATGACTATAAGGAGCCAAGTACAGAATTACTTATAGGTTCTGATAACCTTTTAGAATAAGATATCATGTGTTTACACAGGGACTAACAGGATAACACGATTTTTGGCCATTCATTGTATGACTTGTATCCAGCATTGATCATGAGTTTTATGAGCACTGCAGGCTCCATCTTTAATTGTCCTTTTTCCCAAAATCCAAGAGGAAGGTAGCCTAGCTGCTCTGATGTATCTCATATCCACACACAGAAGGTGAGAGAGATCCTGCTCCCCTATCTCTCTTATACACATTTAAAGGCGGAAGAGATAGAATAAGGCTGGGGATACATGGTGACTTTGGCCACGACTCAGGTCACCCGGCCAAAGTTCACTATATGTTGCTTTAACATCGCAGCACAACGCAAGTGAATGGGGTCGCACTGCAACCCTGAGGGTACTGCGATTATGCTAAGCAAGTCAGAAAAAAACTTACCAATTTGGATTTTTTTGCAACTTGCTTGTTGGAGACACAGTACCCTTGGGTCTCAATGTGACCTCAACCCATTCATTTATGTTGTGCTGTGATGTAGCAGTGACACCTAGTGCTCTTTGGCTGCTCAATATGTGTTGCGGCCAAAGTTGCAGTTTAGCCCTAGGCTGAAGCTCACACTTAAAGTACAGGTGTACCAATTCTAAACATGAATGCTGCGGTGCGATATGCCATTGTAGTAGCATACGTGCAGTTTTAATTCACTTTAGTGGAGAGATCACGGTACCTGGGCTGCACTTGTGGAAATAAAGAATCCTCAATAGTATAAAACAAAGATTTTTATTACACCAATGCATTTTGGCATTAGACTGGCACTTTTTTCAAGACAAAAAAAGGCAACAGTCCGGCACCAAAACACATTGGTGTAATAACCTTCATTTTATACTATTGAGGATTCCTTATTTCCGCAAGCGCAGCCTAGGTACCGTGATCTCTCCACTTAAGTGAACTATCTGGAAGTTTTCCTTCAGCTTTGGGGCTGCAGCTGCAGACTCTAAGGCTCTTAGGATATGTGCACACGTTGCGGATTTAGATGCGTTTCCACAGCGTTTTTGGACGCGCAGGAACGCTTCAAACCCGCAGTGCAGTGCACAGCCAATGTAAATCTATTGGAAATGCAGGTTTGTTGTGCACATGCTGTGGAAAAAAACACGCGGATTCGCAGCGTTTTATTTTCCGCAGCATGTCAATTCTTTGTGCGAAACTACAGCGTTTCTGCACCCATTGACTTGCATTGAGTCGCACACTTCCACAGCAAAATCACAGGTCTAAAAAAGATCTGCAGTTTTGCTGTGGATGAAATGCTGCAGATCGGGAGGAGGGAAGTGTGTGGGCAGAGTGTGGGCAGTGACTGTGTGCGTGTATAGTGTGTGGGCGGTGACTGTTTGCGTGTATGGACTGTGCCGGTGTCTGCGTGATCTGTGTATGTGCCTGGTTTGTGCCTGGTTTTCTCTGTGTATGTGCTGGGGTCTGCGGGGCTGTGTGGGTGTCTGCGGGCCTGTGTGTGCGTGGCTGTGTGTGTGTGTGCAGGCATCGTCCGATGTGACTACTAGTCCCATCCAGCTATGCCTGCTACAGTGAGACCATTAGCCAATGATGGGACAGTAGTAGTTGCATTATCCGGCTAATGTGTTGAATGTAAAAAAAAACAAAAAACACATACACACATATATAGTCCATACTTACTATATACACCTTAGCCCCCAAAGCCCTCGCTCACCTGAAAAAAAAATTAAAAAAAACAAGCAACCAATATACTCCCTGTGTCCGACGTAGTCCATATAATAATGATTGTGCCACGACGATCTCCCATAGAGAGCTGTCACATCAGCTCCGGTGATACAGTGACGGAGATAATCCTCCGCACTGTATCACTCCACTGCCAGCAGGTCACCGGAGTTCACCTGTCATTTCACCTACTGATGTGACCGCTCTATAGGGGAGATCATCATGGAAAACTTGTTTTACAGAGGGACTGCGTCGGACAGGGAGTATAATGTTGTTTATTTTTTTAAATATTTTGCAGGTGATCAATGGATTTAGGCGTACAATAAAAATTATGAGAAACCATGTAGTGTTTTTTTTTCATTAAAATACTTTATTCTTATGTGTGTGTGTTTTTAACCCTTTCAAACTATAAGATTAATAATCGATAGTTGTCTTATTGACGCCTTTCCATTATTAACCATGCTTAATGTCACCTTACAAAAGCAAGGTGACATTAACCCCTTATTACCCCATATGCAACCACTACAAGGCAGTGGGAAGAGAGGGGCTAAGTGCCGGAATTGGCGCATTGTACAGATGAGCCAATTCTGGGGTGGCTGGGTGCTGGTATTTTTAGCCAAGGGGTGTCAATATCCATGGCCCCTTCCTAGGCTATGAATATCAGCCCGCAGCTGTTTGCGTAGCTTTTCTGGCTATAAATTTTAGGGGGGACCGTACGTCATTTTTTTTTTTTGAGTCCCCCTATTTTAATAGCCAGTAAAGGCTAGGCTGATATTCATAGCCTGGGAAGCTTCATGGGTATTAACCTCTTCCCAGGCTAGAAATATTGTCCACAGCTGTCGGCTTTCCCCCTCTGGCGCAGAAAATTGCGGTGGAGCCTACGCCATTTTTTCCCTCATTTTTTTTTAAATTACAGTATTGCGTGAAGATTTTGTGTGTGTGTGTCTTTAACTATTTATGTACCATTTTATCTATCTATCTATGTGTGTAATGGAGTATGGGTTGGACAAATGTAAAAGAGGAGGTTGGACAAGAAATGGCATCATAAATCTTTTTTTTGTTAAATAACATATCTTTATTTTATCTTACAAAAACGCATACAAATCCGCATCAAAAGCGCACCTGCGTTTTCTGCCAAGAGGTGCGGATTCTGTACTGAAAATTCTGCAGGCAAATCTGCAACGTGTGCACATACCTTAATAGGTGTTGTGTCCATACACAACCACCCCAGGTGAACACTACCACCACTCTCACGCTTTCTTATTTCTCTTGCGGTATTGCCCAATAGCGAGCTTCTCTCCTAACCAAACCTCAGCTACACAGTTTCAATAGCAATTACTTTCTGTTTCATAAGCCACATTATGTAGGTTCATTGTGAACCCTCAGTGCACCAAACTAACGAATGCTACATTGCTACAGTAGACCTGACATTTTATTCATCCTGCCTCATTTGGGGGTAACAACTGAATAAAAAGCTGTTGAGAAGATAGAAATGTAATTTATTCCACACTGTGCAGTATAAATTATAATTACTTATGGAAATCTCCATGAAAATGTCTGACCTGTCAAATCTAGTGAGTCCATTCCCCCACATACTCACAGTGATTGACAGACCAAGTCTGGAGAAGTGATTACAGGTTTATTCAAAACAAATTGGTATAAATTACAGGATTTGTTGATTGTTTCAGTAGTTACTTTTCTATTAAGTCCACTTGTAACAGTTCCACTTAAATTGCTGGTTAATACTCATTTGACGACTTGTTTACATCCACAGGATTCACTTTCTCTAGATATTACACTTCAAATAGCCCCACTCCTGCTGCCACACCAGCTTCCCGCAGCAGCGACCCTGCCTCCTGCTGACCCTGCTTCACAGCTAATGTCACCCCTCTGGTAAGCCACCGTAAAATCTGTCTATAAGATGCACCACAATTTTCTTAAAAAAATGATTTTTCATAATTTCCTCCCAAAAATTTGGGGTGCATCTTATGGTCCTGTGCGTCTTATAGTCTGCAAAATAAGTCAATAGACTCGACTAGTCTAGCACTGATGACCACGTCTCATTGCGAGTCGCTTGATTTTCTCATTCTAAGGTAGATTCCCATGAAAAATGATCCATGAAAAATGTGCTCCCTTGGCTTTATGCTCTATTTCTGCTTCACGTTTAATTTCCATAAAGGGAATCTTCAATTGTGAAAGAGCAGGTGACTCTAAAAAAGTGGCCAGTGTAAAATGCAATTAATGCCATATATAAAAAGAAAAATAATCATTAGCAGCTAGTTAGAATTCAGTACAAAACAAGCTGCATTGCAAACCACTAAATCCTGCATAACTTGTGCAGTCAATAACACTAAACATGTGCAAGAAATAGAAAATACAGACTGTTCTTTAACTTGTGATTAAGGAAAACAGAATTTGTGAATACATGAGTGGAAAGGTTGACTTTGGTTATAATGTAATTTTATACAATACTATACAAGTAACAAAAATGAAATATAATAGATCCCGGATTTCTATGCCTGTTGAGAGGAGACAATGGCGTAAAGTAATTGCAGATTGTGTTCAGATTAATCGTGCTCTCTGACTCATGTTTAGTATGGTTTGGATCCAAGTTGTCATTAGTGGTCTTTGTCTATTTGGGTTTCAGACTTAGAAAGGACATTATGGAAAAATACTGATAATTATGAGTCTGTGTCTAGCAGATATATGCAGCACCAGCTGTAGACGTAGAACAGAATGCTATACAACTCAACCAGGAAAATAGAGAAGAATTTATTGCAGTCAACACATCATATTTTCATAGGATTATGTTGTATCTATGTTATCATTTGAGTTTTGAGAAGTTTGTCATTGACATTTACTTCGTATGTACAGAATCAGTGTTTATGCATTAACAATAATAAAAATGTCTTAAATGCCTGTTATAGCTTATTTTCTACCAATTCCAGACAAAAGGCACAAGAAGAAAAAAAGACATAAATTCTTCAAGGAGTAGTACATCTTTATTGGGGCCAGAAAATAAATCTTATCACCTCCTTTCAATGCCCATAAATTCAAAACAGTACAAAACAGAACAGATCAAAATTGCTCTGGGGTACTGATATTATGGGTAAAGTAAGTGTCACGATCTCCACTCTGTTCCTGTCTGATATGTTTCTTTGTGTATTGGTTGCGCTGGGTCTGTGCTGCAATCATCTGTGTTCATTTTCCTTGATTATTCTTCTACTTAAGCAGGCTAGCTTCTCTACCCAGTGTTAATCGTACACTTGCTGTTGCCTGTGTAACATTGATCCCTCTGTGCTCTAGGCCTGACCCAGCATGACTTGATTCTCTGCCCGGACTCAGACCCTTTGCTTGTGACCTGACTTCTCTTGTGCCTGCTCCCTGTAAACAGTTTTGTCTCTCTGGCTTTCCTGACCTCGGCTCGTAAATTGGATTTCGTCTCTGACTTCTCTTTGTCATACTGCACCATTTCCTGGACCTGACCTCGCATTGTTTGACCTCTCTTTACTTATTCAGTAAGTAGTACATATTTTTATTATCTATCATTGTAGTTTTTTTCTCCACTTCTGGGACTAATATTTACTATAGTGACTCGCTTCACATTACGATTGACAGTTATCATTTTTTCATTTTCCCACCTATGGATCTTGGGTGATCAGGTAGCAAATCTGACTCAGTTAGACCAAGACTTGGCCTTGAAGCAACACAAACTAGGATCCTCACAGGCTCAGTTACAGTGCCAGATTTCTGGTACTCTTACTGCCCCTCAGAATCTCTCTCCTCAGACCGCTATTATGACTTCTGAACCATCTCACACATCTTTGAGCCCACCTGAACCTGTTATAGCACTCCCTGACACATTTTTGGGAGACAAAGATCAGTTCAGAATTTTTAAAGAGAGTTGTAAATTATTGTTTACCTTGTGCCCCCGGCCATCAGGGAATGAGTCACAGCGGGTGGGAATTATTATGTCACTTTTGCTGGGGGGTCCTCAGACCTGGACATTTTCCCTACCCTCTCTTGCTCCTGAACGTCTTTTGGTGGATGCCTTTTTTGACGCTTTAGGACAGATCTATGATGAATCTGACAGGGTCAAGATGGCTGAGACAAGGATCATGAACCTGACACAGGGGAACTGCACAGCAGAAGACTATTGTACTGAGTTTTGTCAGTGGTCTTCTGAGGTCCTGTGGAATGACTCAGCTCTCAGATGCCAATTCCTCAGGGGTCTTTCGGATTCTCTAAAGGATGCTCTGGTGCTACATGCTCCATCTGGTTGTTTGGTGGAGGCCATGATTCAGGCTATCCGCGTGGATCGGAGGATGCGGGAGAGACTCAAGGTGCAAAAAGAGGTTCCATTTGTCCAACTGGCCCGCTGTGTTCACGTGAGGTGGAACCTATGGAGGTTGGGGCTGCCAGCTCAAGGATTAAGGAGAGGAGACACCATCGAGAACTTGGACTTTGTCTCTATTGTGGCCAAGCTGGACATTTCTTAAAGGATTGCTTGGCACGATGTGCAGCAAACATGCCGTCGGGGAACGCTTAAGTCTGGGTGATTGTAAAGGAGGTCACTCAGACTGACAGGTACCCTTTTACTCCTCCGATAAGGTGTGGTTGAATGCTGAACTTCTTTTTCAAGATCAGTGTCTGTTAACATTTTCCTTTATTGACTGCAGATCTGCTACTAATTTCATTGATGCAGGACTTGTTCTGAAGTTAGGATTAGGGACAGTTAAGCTAGAAAGCTCTATTCCAATCGTGGCCATTGACAGAACACCGTTGCTCAAAAATGTGGATCGGTTAGTTACAGTGAAGTTCGCACTCAAGGTGGGATCTCTTCATATGGAATTAATCTCCTGTTATGTTTTGGACAATTTAGTTGCTGGAATTGTGTTGGGTATTCCTTGGTTGCGTATGCATAATCTGATTATTGACTGGAATAGGAAAGACATTGTCAAATGGGGTCCTTATTGTATTGAAAAATGTCTTAAACCTGTGCATGTTTGCTCCTTTAGTCTGGAGGGTCTTCCGGAATACCTGAAAGACTTCGGAGATGTTTTTTCAGAAAAAGAGTTTGAGATATTACCTCTTCACCGCCCCTATGACTGTGCTATTAATCTCATTCCTAATGCCAAATTATCCAAGGTTCGCTTGTCTGTTCCTGAGCGGTCAGCCATGAAAGTTTATATTAACGAAAGTTTACAAAAAGGTCATATTTGCCATTCTTCATCGCCGGTAGCTGCCAGATTCTTTTTTGTTAGAAAGAAAGATGGAGGTCTCCGTCCCTGCCTCGATTTCCGAGAATTAAACAAAATAACAGTTAAAAATACTTATCCGCTTCCACTTATTCCCGATCTATAAATTCTGCTTTCCGGGCCAAATGGTTTTCCAAACTAGATCTCATAGGGGCATATAATCTGATACTGATTTGTGAGGGTGATGAGTAGAAGACAGCATTTTTAACGTCTGAAGTTCTTTTTGAAAATCTCGTCATACCTTTTGGTCTAACGAATGCATCCCCAGTTTTTCAAAATTTTATGAATGATATTTTTTCTGATTTTACTGGGAGATTTATTGTGGTTTATTTGGATGATATTCTAATTTTTTCACCTAACCTGGATTCACATTATAAATATATCCATTTGGTTTTGCAAAGGTTGAGGGATAATTGTTTGTTCGCTAAAATTTAAAAATGTGCCTTTTCTGTTCAAGAAATATCCTTTTTTGATTTCATTATGTCAGCCTCAGGGTTTAAGATGGATCCTGGGAAAGTTCAGGCCATCATTGATTGGGTTCAACCCAGTGACCTCAAGGCTCTGCAGCTCTTTTTAGGGTTCGCAAATTATTACAGAAAATTTAGTAGAGGATTTTCTCATATCGTCAAGCCTCTTACGGACCTCACTCGTAAAGGGGTGGAGCTAAAGGTTTGGTCGCTGGAAGCGATTGGGGCTTTTGAAAATTTGAAGAAATGTTTTATGTCTGCTCCTGTTCTTGTGCAACCAGATCTCCAGAGGTCGTTTATTGTGGAGGTAGATACTTCTGAGGTCGGGGTGGGGGCTGTATTGTCTTAAAGTCCTGAGACTTTAACAAACCTGCGACCATGTGCCTTCTTCTTTAAAAAATGTTCTGCTGAAATAAACTATGATGTGGGCAATTGGGAGTCGCTTGCTGTCAAGTTGGCTTTTGAAGAGTGGAGGCATTTTTTGGAGGGAGCCGTTCATCCAGTCACCGTGGTGACGGATCACAAAAATGTAGCTTATATTGAATCTACCAAGCGGTTGGCAACTAGACAGGCCCAATGGGCTTTATTTTTTTCACAATTTAATTTTTCTATTACATTTGGACCACGGTCTTAGAACGTGAGGGCAGATGACCTGTCTCGTAGTCTCAATTCTGTGTCTCCTCCAGAACATCCTTCCTCCATTCTTCCTCAGGGTATTGTTGTGGCCATGGTTTCCTCTGAGCTGGAAGATGAAATCGATAATGCTCAGTCCTTGGCTCCCACAATACCCCTGAATGCAAGCTGTTTGTCCCTGTGTATCTCAGATTATGTCTTTTGCAGGAATTCCATGATTCTGTATTGAGTGGTCATCCAGGGGTCACTGCCACGCAGAAGGCAGTTGCTAGACTCTTTTGGTGGCCCACTATGCATAAGGATATTAGAAATTTTGTGTCTGCTTGCGAAACTTGTGCATGCGCCAAAGTACAGCATTGCCGGCTGGTCAGGGAATTGGCTCCTTTGCCAATTCCGGAAAGACCATGGACTCATTTGTCCATGGATTTCATTTCAGATTTACAACTGTCTGGGAGGATGACTGCTATTTGGGTGGTAGTCGATCACTTCAGCAAACAGTCTCACTTCGTCCCATTATCTGGGTTACCCAATGCTGAGACACTCTCCAAACTGTTTATTATTTATGTGGTACGATTGCATGGGATTCCGCTAAATATTATATCAGATAGGGGTGTACAATTCGTCTCTAGATTTTGGAAGGCTCTCTGCAGAAAATTAGGGATTGATATGTCTTTTTCCTCTGCTTATCACCCTGAGGCTAACGGTCAGACAGAGAGGACAAATCAGTCTTTGGAACAAATTTTAAGATGTTTTGTCGCCGATCAGCAGGAGAATTGTTCATCATTTCTTCCTCTAGCTGAGTTTGCCTTTAACAGTCGGGTTAATCAGTCCATGGGGACCTCACCGTTTTTCTGTAATTACAGGTTTCATCCTCATTTTGGTGAGTTCTTGTCATGGTCTGCTGAGTTTCTGGGATTAGGTGGTTTTAGGGTTAACCGGGATGGCCTCACTCTGGGATTCTGGGAGGCTTTTTATAGCCTCATTGTGGGGCCATCCTCTGTCGCTTATACTCTGACCCTTGGCCGAGTGTGTGTGACCCTGTTGTGCTTGTGCCAGTGCTTTGTGCCTGTGCTACGTTCTGTCTGTCTGGTTCTGATTTGGGTGTGTCCCTGTTTCGAGTTTTGCATGTCCCTTTTGTACTCTGCTGCCCTCTACGTGTATGACCCTTGGCTACGTTCTGACTCCACACTGCCTGCTCCTCTTGTACTTCGTCGCTCTCTACGTGTATGACCCTTGACTACGTTCTGACTCCGCTCTGCCTGCTCCTCTTGTACTTCGTCACCCTCTATGTGTATGACCCCTTGGCTACGTCCTGATTATCCGTTCTGTATATGCCCCTTGGTAACTGTGTCCCGTAGTTACCCTTCTAGGAGTTTTCCTTCACCTCATAGCTCTCTGGAGCTTAGGCCACGCCCACTAGCAGTCACGTGCCTGCAGGTCCTTTGGTCTGAAGCATTCTCTATCTGCTACTACTGCCTCTGAGAGACGTGTGGCTGGCTCCGCCCACTAGTAGTCACATGTGGAAGGTCCTGTTCCTCAGAAACACACGTCATCCCTGCTGC